>CM046069.1:70954876-71465290 GCA_025215515.1 Schistosoma japonicum
GATGAAATAAAAAGTGCGTTTGCATGTGATCCTCACGAACTTTTATGAAAATAAATAGTTACTATGAGAATTGTGATGCCTGTGTAGAAACATAATTCAAGAATACTGATACTGGTAGAATAACGTTGTTAGCCATGAGACACTGTAGAGCAGTTTCGTCCTATTATGTCACTTCTCATCAGTATGTGTCCGAGATTCTACCCTAGTGGCTCCAGGCTGTCAGACGCCTAATCCTATGTACCACTTGTCAAGTATCCAACGTTGGAATTCCCACTTCCGTGAATTTTCGATATCAAGCAATGATCAAACAATTATATTTTTATATAAATATTGCTCTTCTAACAAGTTTGAACTTCACTAGTAATTATTACTTACTTAAATTTCAAAAACATCTTAAAGTAACAAACGTAATCAAATATAATTAAATCTGGTCTAAAGATAACATTTGAGTTCAGAAAACTTAAACTCACTGTCCAAACAACGACAACTGATGACCAGTCAAACATACATTTTTTGTAGTGGTGTTTGCCTGTGTATGAGCATTGTTTTAGGAGACACGTCAAGTAAGTTGTTTGGCCAGGCTTGATTTGTCACGACAGTATAACTTCAGAATACCAGTTATTCTAATCTCAGAAGACAACGAATAATATATTCGTGACTGCAAAGCTACTGTGGTGGTTTCTATGTAATAAGTATAATATATTGAATGTTATGTGTGGCGACTAACAGAAAAATGACTGATTCGTCAAATAATGTTTTAGCAAAACACTTCATTCGTTTTAGTTGTGTGTGATATGAGTATATTATTCTTTTCATCGTTATGTATATTTTGCTTCGACCCCTGTTTAACATATTCACTGTTTGTATATTATCCTTTATTTATGAACTACAGTTATTTGGTAGTGTACACTAGTTTTGTGTATATACAAAGAAATGGCCCAAATATAGCATGGCTTTTCTGTTTGATTTATTGGCTTTTGCCCTTCCTATTCTTGTCTGATATCGATTGAATATCTGACTCACATACAGAAACTAGCTAGGTAATCAATGGAGTTTATTATTGTGGCATTATGTGCACACGGCCATATTAATCAGTTGATGGTGCACATAAACCATGACAATGTTTGTCGTCATAACATAAGCAACTATTGGAAATACTGACGGTTTCAACATATATCTATTTTGCTTATTATGAAATACGTTAAAACGTTTCTCAAAACAAATGTCAAACATTCTAAATAACTGTTATTGACTAAATAAATTGAAAATAAATAATTCATAATCATTTAATGATGATATTTACACCAGTTATATGGAACCCTCATTAAAGTGAAAATACAAAGAAGATCATAGTTGAAGAGATTCAATAATTGCTAATCTTGATTAATAAAACTGGGTTTAGATCCATGAATCATGGTGAAAGTAAAACATGTAAGTTCACACAAAACACACATAAAACACACCGTGTATACTTTAGCTATTTTATTTGTTTGAATGTCTGCCAGTCTAAGGAACTTATGATGTACCATGACAATTCAGACTAGTTGTCACTTCAAATGCTTATTAGATGAGACTACATAATCAGAGAATACGTTACGATGATAGTGAAATAAAGAAACACAGAGTCTAAGCACCATTGTGTTTGCGCATTGTAAACTCTAGACAGAAATATATTATCATTTGATCAGTCTGTTAGCCAATTCACCTCACTGTCTAGTATTGTTTATATTATTGTCAAAACATTATACTTGCGAAACAGTCAGGTGGGGAGGCCAAGAGATGAATGAAACTGATAACAGATTTCTGTCTCAATGTTCCATTGTATTCAATCTCATTCAACTGTCCACTTTTGTTTTCTAAGTCTGCGCTAACACTTTTTACAAATTATCAATTTCCGAATTGTCTTCTTTTAAAATTCGTAGCAAATAATAAACACTAGACGTTTCACTGAAGTATTTTTCGTGGTTAATATTCGTAGCATTGAAACCTACACAGTGAACACAACAGAATTAACGCAGTAAGATTGCTGAATCAGGGCTTAAATTGTCAAAAATGGTAATACTCTGTTCGAATGCATTCAGTCAAAAGTTCATGGTGTAAAGGTTGAATAAAAGTTATCTACGTTTGTTTTACGCGACAATAAGTCAAATAGCCAAACCCACCTATCTGTCACGCTGGAATAATGTCCTGTTTATCCAGTATGGCGTTGAGCTCATGCAGAGATATGAGTAATGGAAGTGTGAATCGCATTATATGTTAAGCATGATTACAATCAATTTAATCGACTAAATGCCGAACGACAAGTAGAATCAATGAAATTAAACTCGAAAGGTTTACTTTTGTCATTTAATCTCTCATGAAATACGCAAACTTTTGATTGTAAATATTTACACAAAATTTCATATAATCGTTTCTACTGACAGTAAAATAAATATCAGAAAAAAGTTCTGTTATCTGTCGGCAAACTGACACGATGACCGGACAATTTTTTGTATGTACTTATATTGCATCATTGTTAGATTCTACTAATTGCAGAATTGCATTAATTGTGCCTATGCAATTATAGGGAGTTGTGTGCATAGTCACTTTCACTGGCAGATGAAGAATATATTACTCTATCATATTCTTAAGAGCATTTATTACATTTGTTATTCTGTAATTGTTTGAGTTGGATTGTGGCTGGAAAGCAGAATTAATTGGGCGCGTTTTATTGTTTCCTTTTTCTTTTTAGACAAAATATAAATAAGGATGACATTCTTAGTGAAACTTTTAAGTCTCCTGTATCTAATTAATTGAAACCATTTGTAATTAATCTAAAAAATTTGTCTACCTGTTTTTTCTACGAACGCCAAAACTATTTTCTATGTAAGAATTGTGGATGTGCAACAACACACGACAATTTGATTAAACAATTTTCAACAATGTCAATCAACTAGCCTTTTTGATAGATAGAAGGTAGTTCATATTAGGTGAGTTTGGTAGTAAGCATTAGCAAGTATAATATCATATCTGCTCTTGTCATTGAAATAAACAAAACTAAGAAAACTATTATGGTTTGTGTATTTAGTATTAAATACTCCTATATTGCAAAGACCCAGTATTTGGTATGTGATAGAAAGGCCTAATATTGTGAAAAAAATATTTATAAATGCAAATTCCGCAGTCTAATGTATCAAATATTACAAGTTTATTTTAAGATGTATTAACTGAACATCTTGTAAATAAAATACATGTGTATCTACTGAATTGTGACCTAATCATTGACGCATTGAACAATTTTTACAACTGGTTACCCTTTAACAAGATTACTTTACTACCAAAAATTTTCATAAAACATTAGTGTCAAATTTTTCATTTAAAAGCTATTCCTTGAAATGTTAATAATTTCTAACTCATATACGTCACCAATATTACTTATATATACCTTATGTATAAAACTTTAGATATTTTATTGTTAAACTTTCAAATTAGCAAAATAAAAAGCGAATTTACATCTTATATCTCAATTAGTAACAGTTTTAAAATTGGACGCAATCTCAGAATTTATTGCATATGTATCAACATCTCAGCTTATACAAAGAATTTTCACTTTGCATTCAAAAAAATGCATTTATAGTTCACACAATGTGCCCTACAAACACAATATTGTTTTCTGTATGCAGTCAAATGCTACTGTATCGAAAATGATTACGGTATTCTTTGGATTCGGAGTATTATGGAAAGACATATTTGTGGAAGTTTGCATCTATTTCGATAATTCGAATAATGATAGGTGGAACAATCGCAATTCAATACGTTAATATACATGAGTCTATTGATAAAGTATCAAATGTCAGATATCGTGGATATCATACTATACTGGTTAGCATGACACATTAAATAGTTGACCAAGATCAGTTTCATGCAACATATAAGCAAATAATCAAATTGAACTGAGGCAAATCAGCAGCCTGGAGTAAACTAAGTAGTTGCTGACACTTTCTCATGCGTAGATTCCTTGACACGCATCCAACAAATCGACATTTAAAATTGGCTTGTTTTCAAATTGATATATATATATATGATATATATATACGAAAACTAATAAGGTGATACTGGATTGAATTATTATTGATGGGCATGCTTCTCTGTCTATGAAAATCCAATCAAAGTATTTCTTTAACATGTACTAACATATTATCAGCCTAATCCAGTCAGTACTGTTAGCCACAATCAAACTTGTAGTCATGCAATTAAGGTAAGAAATCAGCAGTTGCTCATCAGTACTTTCATTAATAATAGATCGGAATATAATTGTGATGTGACGTTTTATAGAACACGGTGAATTTTCAGAGATTTGATAATACATTTTTCAAATTTACTGCAACTGAATTTCCGAGCATCGACACAATTTTGTCCTTCATATAAGTAATACAGCTAAATCTGAGTTGTGAGTTGACAATATATTAAGGTATTTATACATTCTAATAATGATGAGCAATACTTACATCAACAATCGCAGTGTCTGCATAATCAATCTGTTCTATTAATAGGATGCATACAACTCAAATCGCTTGCCATTAAAAGTTTTTTATTTTAATAATTATTATCAAAATATCATAGAATTAGTCAAATTTATAAAGCGCTAGTATGAGTATAGTTCTAATCAAATTGTACATTCATTATTATCTTGCATTCACTTACAATCTGTTTGATTACAGACTGACATTCTTCAAACTAAAAGTGTATTTGAATTTCTCAGTAGTTTTCTGAAAATACAAAACCAACTATGAACTACTTAAAATACTGACTGAAGAATTCAATTATTGAAACTTACAGAAAAATAAAAATGTTCTAACTATGAAAATGTATTTCAAAGTTAATGAAAGTGACATTAGATTAGCACAAAGCAACTTAGTTAGGCAGTTTTGGCTGAATCAGATAAATTCATTAAGATGATTCGGTGTTATGATCAGTTGAATACTGATGAATTCGACACTATTTAAAGCATCTCCCAGCATTCTTATTATTTATTCACAATAGTGATCACACCGTTGGATAATTTCAATGAATCGACTCACTAACATCTTCCAAAAAAATCTGCTACATATGGTCTACATCAAACACAAATAAATATACTGATAAAATGAATGATATTCGTATAATTGGCGCTAATCAAATAAGAATATTTACTACAAACTCATCTAACACTTGTTTGTACAAGATACGATTTGATTCATATTAATTGCAACTACACAGCTCCTTAACAATTAGATGAACTTCATTCAGCTGTTGTCTGCCTTGACTATGTCAAACATTTATTAAAATATGTTATATTTTCCACATCAGAGTGATATTTGATAGGTACTAATTTCTCTATCCTCAGTGATCTGCTTATATAGGGGTTTGCTCATTCTTGTAGCATAAACTTGTTTGGTAGTTTCTAAAGTGTTTACACCGACGTGTTTAAGTATATTGTTGGTAAATTGCGTTAGTGTTGAGGTTATACAATAGAATAGGAAGTTCACTAGCTTCAAGTTTTCATTACTACAACTTCCTTATTTTACGCCTATATAAATCAGTATTCAAATCGATTGATTCAACTATTATTATGCATAGGTCGAGCTGAGTTAATAATCAACAATTCCTTATTAACTGTACTTTATATTTGCATACATCTTATTAAACACATTCTCATTGGCACACAATATGCTTTCCAACTGAGAACACAATCATTAGTAAATCAAAGTTGAAGTTACTAATGGCAGGTGAAAAAGTCTCGACGTATTACTGGCTTCACTCCATATGATATAGTTATAAAAGTAAAAAAGCAACTTGTTCACGTCAGTATCTACTATCTAAATTGCCCATATATTTTTATTGGCGTACGTGAATCATTATTAATTAACCTCTGAAAATATAGTGTCGTTGTAAGAATCATATGTTCAGTGTAAAGAAGTTAAAGAGAAGAGCTCAATCTACTTGCACTCACTAACTCACTCACATGATGAGAGATTCGAAAAAGAGGATTTTATTCACACAAATCTTGTCGGTTTTATTTGTTACATTTGTTATATAAAAGAGCAAGTTCATTCTTGTGTCTTGATTTATTTCACTAAAATCATGAGTTGTCAATTCTGTTCAATCTACTTTGAAATGATATGGTTCCCTGGGTTGATAATTTCGTAGTAGATAATTTCTCAATGTCTTATTGATACTACTGACTTGTTTACTTGTATGCCAAACAAATTCTACTTGATTGGTGATGAGTTGGTTGACTCTTATTAGTTCACCGCATAAGAACAAATTAAAAAGTATACTCTAATAACAAATAATAGAATATGCATAAATGTGTAATTAGAGATAGTGATTTCACAGGTCTTAGTAATGTATTAATTCATTTTTCACGTAAACTAATTGAAGGGATATTGTTGATAGTTTCTTCATTGTTTATTATTCATTCTATGGTGAGATAATCAGCCGGCATGTTAATGTGGGTGGGCTTGTATTCGGCATTGTTTTACTAGTTGCTGATAGGGTTTCTGCAAAAATTGATATTGTTGATGCACGTGACTACTCAACGCCTTATCATATCACAAACGGTGAAGTTTTATACGTTTTGTTCCTCTTAATAACTTGAACAATGCATAAAAATCTAGTTATTTAGAATAAAATTACTTATTTAATCTTGCTTAGTTATCATCAGCTGTAGACAACCTCTAGTGCGTTTTAAACAAACATTTAAGTAAATTCCACTTATTGATGTTGACGATTTAGGCTTTCATTTAGATGATACTGCATCATTGTTATGAATTGGACAGCAACAATTGAAAATTTATTTGCAGAGTCTTCTGATGTGATGATTTGTTGTGTGACTTATCATCTGATAAGACACGAGGTTAAACACCAGTTGTCATTAACAAAATGAAGGAATATTCGTTTATTTTACTTTTCGTATTCCCGTATCAATCGAATTATGAACTGTAGTAAATTATCATTCCAATAAACTTTGCAGAAGTTAATATATGCAGTTATTTTACAACATCACATCGACTCACTTCTTTTTCATTGGGATTGGCAGTCATATGCTGTAGGCTCTAGCATGATATTAAAAAGCTTAAATACAAATAAAATTAAAAATGGATAGAGGAATTTCGCAAACACATATAAGAAACAGGAGAGGTTTCTACACAGTCAATCAACATAGTAACATCAAACTTAATAACTGAAATTAAATGATGGTGCAAAGAACAGATGGAAAGTAAATTAATATGATACGAGTTAAGCTAATTCTGAATAGTGGTACAATGATGCAATGCAGTAAATCAAATTTTGTAATTAAAACTTCTGATATAATGCTTCAGTCAAAATGTTTGGAATGTGAGCAATGATTTGATGATACTAGTCCTAGTTTAATAATAATGTAATGAAATTAAAGTCGATTTACTATAGTATAGATAGAGTGACAACTGTTTCTCACTAAATAAATTAATCACGTTATAAACAGTTGGTATCAAAAACCTTGGTGAATTTTAATGGATTGTGTGTTGTTAGCCCATAAGGTGTATAGAGGAACTGATGCTGTTATTCTGTTATAAATCCTAAATAACTTTATTGATCGTGAATCGCGTTCAGTGTTTTTGAGTTGTGTGACGACTGGATGTTTGCAGAAATAAAGCCTCATTACGCAAGACATCTGAATTTCTCTAAACAGATTTTTTGCATTTTTTTGGAAGTGATAATGATATAACTCTGTTAAAATAGTATTTTTGGTGATTTTGACTTCTTAATATCGCTTAATTCTTTAATTTTTCAATTTTTTACTCCTAGTTGGATGCTCAATAAACGATTTGAGCACGTAACATACAGCTAAAAGCTAGTGTGTAATGGTAGTCTACGGCTTACAAATTTGTCAGAATGACAAACAAACACTGTTGTGATAAGTTCATAAACTATTACAAACATAGAATTAGGCTGACGTTTTGTTTTTTTAACCGACTTTGGTATTTTTCTTTGGTTTAATACCTTGTACGTTGAAAATTTCAGTTACCAAATTAGCGCGTTAACTATAAATTCGTAATTTAAAACAATTTTCGAATTACATAATCTCAATTATAATAGAGATTTACTATTAGAACAGGTATTTATTGAGCTTTATAATATATGGATTTACCGCCTGTGCAAATGACTGAGTTTGAAAATAGTTTTTGCAAAACAACAATTGTTTGCCTAGTGAGACAAATCTTTGACCAACTTTCCTGCATAAAAAGCATCAGTAACAACAGGATAAGTATTGAGACCTCATAATTTCTTTCAAATATAAATAAATTTCTCAAACATCATTCCTGTTCACCATCTTACGTAAACAAATTAGACTAAACAATGACAGACTGTTATTTATTCGAATAAGAAATATCAAAAATATAATGTGAAGGGTAACGTGGAGCACCGCTTTGAATGAAAACAATACCACATACATTTCTGTGATGAAAAGTTCATAAATAGAGCTAGAAGTTGTGTATCCTGTCTATAGGCTTTACCATCCATTATGTGTTGTGAAAATACAGAGTGCCCTTGTTGATTGCCAATCAGTAAACATAATGGTCGGCCCCCTACCACAGTCCGCAAACCGGTATAGATAAAACGAACATTGATAAGCTAAACAGACACTAAAGACAGTTAACCAACGCACATTCAGTCGAATGTAATCTGTTAGGCGTAACAGTGTATAAATCATGAGTATCAATAAAATATTGAAGAACTCTATGCGAAAACATTGATAACCGAGTGAATTAAATTACTCATATAACAAGTAGACAAAATAACCAGCTTACGATTTTAATTAAATAAATGAAAACAAACGAAACTTGTTTACTTATTTAAAGTTCATTAGACAGATGAAACTGATAAGAATTGTCTAAGTGAATTTCTTATTTGTTTTCTTACAGGCATGGTCACAATGATAAGTTTACATACATACAAATATTATTACAAATTGTCAATGTCAGGACATTCATAACATATACAGATTTGAATTAAGAATCAAATCAACTGCCACAAAGTTTTAACTATTAGGACATCAAATATTTATATTGTATCCTGGTGCTAACATGAATAAGAACCGCGCGCTCCTTGACCACTGCGTTACAATTCCAAAAAACGGTTAAGAGTTTGCAGAGTGGAGTATTGAGCGTGTTCAGATGCAGGATAAGATCAAGAGTACTTGGAACTTGGGCGTAGAAGAGAAGTCAATAGTTTTGTGCCAGTAGGTTCCATAATAGCCATATACATATTAATCTACAAATATAGGAAAGACAAAGACAGAGAAAACACAAAACAAAAGCACTGGTATTCTGAGACAATCAATGTGTATACAGGCATTCAAGGACATGACATGCCACTTACGTTAACTGAACGAACGGGCAGAATTAGTATTAATACTTGAGTTTATACTTGGATTAAAGATGAAGAACACTAGCCTATGACTATGACAGGTAACTGGTGCTCACACATTTAGAGTCCCTATTATTTCGCTAGTGGAATAAGAAACAATAGTTGGGGTGAACATTTTTAATGAGCTATCAGAATCGATGAGATGACCAACCTGTTGCACAAATAAAGGAAGTGAATCTGTTTCTCGAATGGCTCTAGGCAAATTGTTCCATATTCTCGAGAATTTATTTGTAAAATAATTCATATAAAGAGTAGATTTGGAATGTGAAATTTTTACTTTCGAAGCTGAATTGCGTAGGTTATAGCAAGAAGGTTCCTCGAACTTAATTGTGCTAGATGATGAAAACGCCAAACTGTTCAATATCTTATAAAAGAAGATTAAGTTTAACTTGAGTCGGCGCCTCCATAAAGTTTCTAGTCCTAATTTAATGCACCTAGTTTTATAGTCCAGAGTACAATCAGTCCTAAAAATACGAAGAGTAAAGCGACGTTGTACCGACTCCAGTTTGAGTTTATTCTTAATGGAAACATTACTGAGAATAAAAGTGCAGTATTCAAGTAAGGGTCTGACACAAACCTTATATAGTAGGATACGAGAGTCATCGCTATGAAAGTTACGTAATATGCAACCCAGTAGTCGATGTGACTTGGATGTCTGCATATTGACCTGTTCTGTAAAAGATAGATCATAAGAGTATCTTAGTCCTAAGTCAACTACTGACTGTAGCCTAGACAACTTACTACCGTTTATGAAGAGATCGAAATTGAGGCGCTTATCTCCAAAACATATCCAACCACACTTAGAAGCATTGAGGTCTAACTTCCATTTTGAGCACCATACTGCGACCTTGTTGAGTTCAGCAGTGACGCTACAGAATGTTCGTGCGAATTCATGGAGAGGGAATGAGTATACTATTTTTAGATCATCTGCGTATAGAAAGGGTTTTCCCATGCTGAAGCATTTGCATATGTCATTTACATAAGCTATAAAGAGCAGTGGGCCTAAGACACTTCCTTGTATAACGCCACTTGCAACTGGTTCTGCCTTGGACAGAGTGGAGTTAATCTTGACAATTTGGTGCCTATGACTGAGGAAGGAGTTCAACCATGCAAGTAATGGATTTTTAATCCCATAAGAGGAAAGTTTGCCCATAAGAAGCCTGTGGTTAACCATGTCAAAAGCTTTAGATATGTCTAAGTACAATACTAACACCAAGTGCCCAAGGCTTCGTTCAGTAAAAATTAAATTAAAGAATTCAAAGTGACAAGTCATACAAGACCTAGTTTTGAGGAAACCATGTTGGAAATTAGAGATAAGTTTCTCAGCGAGTAAATGATCAGATATTTTGTCACATACTATTTTTTCCATTATCCTAGAGATTACTGGGGTGATATTTATGGGCCTATAGTTATGCAAGTTTGTTCTGTCACCTGATTTGAAGCGAGGGCAGATGTAAGAGGTTTTCCATCTGCTAGGGTATGTACCTGCTGTCAATGATAGGTCGAACAGTCTTAATGTGAATGATTGTAAATGAATAACACTATCTGTATTAAATTGATTATTTCATCATTTATATTTGAATATTTGATACAAATATGCGACAGATATTATTACCCTGTAGATATAAGTAAAATATTGTTTCAAATTTTGGTATTGCTTTCTGTCAGCGTTTTACTCAAGACTACGAGACCTAGCACTCACTCTATACAGTATGGCGTCCAACTTATCAAAACTGTTTTTAAATTTATAGTTTCATACTTTTCGATTTCTAGTAAATTTAGATAGTAAATGTAGAAAATTCGCTCCTATTAGCTGAAATCTGATTAATATGATACGTCGATTTGTTAGTCAAGGTACTTATCATCATATACAATGACAAATAATCTACCTGTACACTACAAAGCCAGTAATAAACAGTTAATATTTACGAAATTAGACACGTTGAGATATTCTGTTTAACTTAATATATTGCCATTAGTGGGTAGTTGCGGTATGGCTTAGATCCACTCTTTTCGTTGGGTAATGTCAAGTTTTCTATATGTTTATTCCCCATATTATGTCAACAGTTTCAACAACACCTGGTGATTATTGTGAGATCCACAGTTTTTACTTTCGATTCTATAATCACTTAGATATGGCAGACTGCTAACCAATACCAAATCAGAATCGAACAATAGTCCAGATTGTCCCAGTTTTGTGATTGTTGCCAACTCAGAACAATCTGTTACAAATAAAATGAATAAATAGGATCACTGCCTGTTTACGATTGGAAAAAATACGAAAAATAAATTCGAAACCGTTGATTGGCAGAATTTATAAATATTTGAACAATTTGAATGAAAGTTTGCGAGTTAGAACAATTCAAAAATGGTCGAATGGCTAATACACGGTACTTTTAATCACAATAATCCACTTAAAGCATGTGGACTACTAACACCACTGTAGTTAACAAACAACTTATTCATTTGTGTACACTTTATATCACGTTACTTGACCATGTTAAAGATTACGCTGCTCTTGCCTTGCCACTCCGTGACTTTAGATCTTCATCCGATTATCGTTATTTATCGATAACACTTTTCCAGTATGCGAAAATTTCCACGATCTCCAGAATCCCTACATCAGGTGTAAGTTAATCAGGCTCATTGTTTTGTATTGAAAAAATTGAGCCTCACCCTTTCTGTATGTTGAAAGCTACTGCTGCGGAAAACGCTACCACATTGTGCGTCATTTTCGTTTGCCGCTATGCGTAAAATAAAAGAGCCAGATTATCTGAATATTCCAAGCTGTCTTGTTGCATCCATAATGTTTTTTGTGTTAAATTCTTGTATTAAAAAGTTGAAAATCACATGATCGATTCAACAACCAGCAGGAAGAGAGGAAGAGTAGTGGGAATATGCATCCCTGTCTGACAGCAGTCTTTATTTAAAATAAATCTGTTAGCTTCCTTCCATGCACAAATTTGTAGTGTAGTCCATCGTGAAAATTTTGTGTGATATTGATTTCCATTACATGTGCCCTACTGTGTCAAATAAATTTTCATAACTCGTTCCTTCTCCCGATGTCAAATGCATTCTCACAGTCAAAAAATTTTATGTGATGTGATGAGTTCCATTTATTTGGTCGTTAAATCACGATCCTTATTGTTACAAATTGGTTTGTACGCAATTAATTTTTATGAAATACGGTATGTTAATCTCCAAGCTTAAACTCTACTAAGTCTTACATTCAGTTAAGAACCATTCAGTTTAAAACGCATTTTGGTACATATAGAAAAGAAGTGCCTCTGTAATTTTCACATTTACCGAAATTTCCTGTCTTCGGTATTACGACAAAGCGTTCTTATATCCAGTCTACTAGCAATTGATCATCCTTCTGAATTTTTGTGAAGAGTATATGGCGCATATTTGCAGTTTATTCTGTTTGATTTTAATGCCTTGGTTTGTATGTTGTTTGACAGAGTTTATTTACTACATTGATTTATCGGATGGCCAAGTTGATTTCTCTGACTGTTGGTGCGTAGACAACTTTGGGAAGGTCTGTCTGTGTCGTTTTGATGAATGATGGTTTTAGTGGACTTGAATATATGTAGGTTCTTCAGAGTGTTCTGCTTATCTGTCTCGATGTTCTTTAATCTTGGTGATTGGTGTACCTTCCTTCTTCTTGACTAAACATTTTGTTCTACAATATTAGCCACTGAGTTTCATTGTTGTATCATATAGCTGTCTTATGTCTCTTTTTATGGTTAATGTAGGTTTGGCCTGTGCTTTGGATTTTCCTGTTCATGTACAGGTGTTATTCAGTACAATCGATCGGTATATTCTTGCTTCTTCTTACTTGCTTCTAATCTAAAGTGTTAACAGAGATTTATTTTTTTTTGAAGGTATTCTTTGCGACCCGAAACACAACGATACTTTGATGTAATTGACTCGTTATTAACTACCAGTGGCGTTATACATGGAAGTAAACTGGGTTCCTAATTGTTCATTATTTGCATAAATGATGCAATTTATATTATAAAACATGGCCAACTCTATTTATATGTGAATGATCACAAAGTAGTATATAGCTTTACACCTGACATCTAGGATGAAAAGTGACCGTAATTCAAGAGAAAACTTTGAGAGCCTATTTGCCTGGAGCCAGAATAAGAACTACCACTTATCGACAGCAAGCGTGAAATCATGCATATTGGCAATTATAACACTCATTTCACGTTTTATCTGAATAAGTTTAAAGTTCAAATACTTTTATCATAAAGAGATTTGAGCATTAAATATTCTAGTTGCTTAAAGCTTATAAAACAGCCACCAGCATTATTTTGAAAACTACGAGTTAACACTGTTTATAAGTAAGTACTAAAAGCAATATTGCTCTGAGATTTCTGAAGTCGTACCTGTTTGGTCAAAAAGCGCGCGATTCTTATTTAAATATGCACCATGATACTATACGTATATTTTATATCATAGTACTGTATAATATGATGCTGTTTGTTGCGTTTTCAATTCATATGTTTGTTATGGCGGGCACTTAAAGAAGATTGATTATCTCCTAGAACTGTTTTTTCTGTTAACGATTCATTATTTTTGGTTGTATACAAAGTAAGCATTTTATTATTATTATTATTGTGACGTTGCTCTTATCCTATACTACTGTTTAAGGCATTAACTGTTGTTATATCATTTCTCATTTATGAACTATAGTTAATTGACTGCATATACGTTACCTCAGTTCACACTCACTATTACTGTTATTTTGTATTAATGTCAGTTTTCTAATTGGTTTATGATGCGGTCTGATTTTGCATGTATATAAAGGCATGATTGAAATAAAGATCTGATCTGATCTGTCTGTTGACTCATAAGTCGTTGTTCTTCCTCTATTCCGTTTTGGGACTGGTAGTCGAGGGGCTGACGTGTCTGTACAGTGATTAGTGATTATCAAGGTCATTATATATATATTCCACAAACATAACAATGTTCATAAGTGATGAATGTCCTGATTGTTACTAGTTATGGAAATCCTTGTATGTAAGTAAACCTATACCATTCTAATCATGCTAGGGAACTGGTTCGCTCATATGTACAAAATAAGATAAGAGAATGGAGTTGTTATTGTTATTATTAGTAATTCGTTTTTATATAATAGTGTTATCCTATTCTAATAGATCATGAAATGCTTTGAAGTCATTTTCAAGAGTTATTTTGAATTCACTGAGTCTGTCAACATCCTAAGGAAACGTACTATTGAACTTTTTTAGTCACGTTGCTTAAGTTGTTTAGCGCTTTTCACGTTTCATTTTTATTTCGGCCATCACAAGGTGGTGATCCAAAACCAGATCAGCTACTGTCATATAAATGTGAATGTTATTGATATGGCTCTCCGCAATATAGTCCGATGAAACACATGTAGCTTAATGCATGCGTTTGAGGAATAATATGGTACCACCAATAATCGTTTGGTTGAAGGTGCATAAATTCACAAACCACTCATTTTTTTCCTTTCTTTTTTCAGTTTTACGATGTCCCATGATGTCTTCATATCCGGTGCCGTCCATTTCGAACTTTATGTTTAGGTTTTTGATTGAAATGGTCATATTTGTGGTTGAGCATTTCTTTATAATTGATTTCAGCATCGATTAAAACTGGTTTTTGCCGTCTTCTTGGCTGCCGTTGTTTGATACATAGTACTGGATGACATTCAATGTTATCCCATTTTTCTTTGTCTAGTGGGGTGATCCTGATAATTTCAGGTTTATAAGGTTTTAACCCTATCAGTTATTATTTGCTTTTCAGAATAGCATTTTCGCAACTTTATCTGTAAGGTATACGTTTTTCTTCGTTACCAGAGTCTGACAGTGTTTCTTTTGAGCATAAGCTTCCCTGTTCAGCTTGTGTCTAATTAGTTTCTCTTATTCCAAGTGTCTCCAGGACGTTTCTTTTTATATCTTCAGCTCCCTGGACGCTCTACTTCGTCTGCCACATTGTGTGAACATTCCATGTACCAAAATCAATTGTTGCTCTCGTTTGCGAAACAGGCATAAGTCTCTCAAATACTTTTGATAAAATTCGGGTTTACCATATGACGTCATACCTCTTTAAAATAAAGACCCACTTATTCACAGGACAAAGTTAAGATGTTAAAAATATTTTTATCTTGTTAATGTTTTTTAACAAGGGTTGTTTTTTTCTGGGATAGGGTTTTTAAATCCAAGCCCAACCTTTCTCTTCTGTTCGGGCTTCGGACTGGTAGTAACTATAGAAGAACAGTTAAGATGAAGTTGTAAATTTTATAAAATGAAGCCATCAACATTTGCGTCAACAAATATTTCGTATCATATATGTAGAGTGCTGAACATAAAATAATTATCACATCAATTTTCGGAATACATAGTGTTGTCTTGTTTGCTTAACACATAAGAAAACCGCTTTGGAGCCATTGCTATAGTCGTTTACCATTTTATCAGAAACGACTATGTTTATTAAATCAGTACAAACTGCAACCTTTAGCTTTCCTAAATGGTTTGCTTTCAAAAATGGCTTTAACTTGAATGATATATTGAGTTTCCCAATTACATCTTCTTTGGTGTTGTTGTACGTGACGTTGTGATTTATACATCATTATGACAACCTAAATAATTTGACATGTTTTCTCTAATTACATTGATTTTTACAGTAAATTGAATGTTTTTCTTGAACTTTTATGCATAGATGAGAAACCTGTTTTGACTTTTGAACAAAACATATCCATTTATTTTTATGCCTATGAAGATATTATTGACAATTATTGCATCTATCAATAAATTTGCTTCGCCAGTGTACCTTTCAATACTTTTTTATAGAAACACTTGTAAGTCTTTTCTAAGTGTTTATCCATTTTGTATGAATCAAAAGATTTTATTTACTCTTCAGCCTTTTGATTGGTGAATATCATTATAAATATTTATGGACAGGATTACTGTATACTGACAATTCTTCTTTCAAAATACTACCACTAAAATGATTTATGTTAATTGAGCCAATCACTAACTAATACAGACTACAATATCAATTTCAATGTAACTAAGATGATTTGTTTCTGGTCTGTTACTGAATTACTTCAAAATAACTAGAACAGCAAATGTTCCATTTATGAAGAACGATTCTATACTAAAGATCTATGCTGTTAGACTCTAGTCCCATGACTGGTTACATCTTAATTAATGTATAAGATTGAAAACGTAATGACTATATATCATTAATGAAATTATATTTATAAATTTTACCTAGTGGCTTACCTACATAATACGGTTTACAGTAGTTAGTCAAATGCTACCTTATCAAGATTGAAGGTAGTTCACTAAAATGACAGTTAAGAAGCCTTTCTAAACGAACTCATTTCATGAAGCAAGATTTCATTATAGATTTAATAACGGTTTGTACAAGCTAAAAATGGCAAATGTTTCCAATTAGAGACACAAATGACAACTTGACTCTTCCACGAATCATTTTTTAGTAATGTCAGAAATCATCTTACAGCATTTTTAACCTTTAAAGTTTGACACCTGAATGACAATACAATTTTTGTAAACGTAGTTTGTGTATGACAGAGTAAGTGATAATTTATTAGCAAGGGATAGTCGACGACACAATACTGCATTTCAGTTTATGACACATTATATAGATGGTAGATAATATTTATATACAGAATATCGAATGACCAAATAAAACTAAATAAAATAAACTACTTAGAGTTAATCGGTTATAGTTACATTTGACTGCGTTTCAATGAGTCTTTTAATAAAATGTTGCTGATACAAAACTATAGTGATTTAACAACATCTCACAGTCACAAATGGGATTATACAATATATCATTAGTTAAAACTAGTGCATAGAATAGGTGCAAAGTTTCTAAGAATTTAGTTTACTTCAATAGGCACTTATATTTGTGGCTAACGATTATTTTTTTCTGATGACTATCACACGTCAAATGCGTTAATTCACGTGTCCAATAGATTTGTTATAAAAGCTTTAGCTAAGAGAACTGTCAAGGACGTATTATTGTGTATTTACAATGTTATAACAATAAGCAAATAATAATCTATTTTTCCAATGAACGGGATTCGGTTTAGAACAAGGATTAGTACAGCTGTTGTATGTTTGGGCTCCGGACAACAAACGTGCACGTCGCTATAGGCATTGTAGGTACGTGTGTGCTGATAAATCAATGATACATTCAAACAGTGTTAACAGTGCTTTTTAGTAATGCACTAATACAAAAAAATATAATATTCGTTATACTAGTTAACGTTTACGTACGTCGGCATGGTGTACTCAACTACATATATGTAACGCCTCATTCGACCAATAACAGAGTATGTTCAATACACAGTTTTAATAATTGGCTATATTACACAAATGCAACGGTATAAAAACCACTAAACAACTCCAGAAAATTATTAGGACAAAATGAATCTCGTTTACACTTATTTTCTTATACTAGTGATCGTGACAACAGTGACGATATTAATAAGTAAGTTAATACTTGAAGAACATTTTATGGTATTTATAGATAAGTGTTTATTGTCTTAACGTTAATTAACTGCTGTGAATAATTTGCGAGTTAAGTTTCTAATTAATGTACACACTTAGTTATATCTTGAAAATTAAAATGATTGAATCCTGAATCCTTGATACAGAAAAATGCATTCATAACTAGAGATATTCATCTATATTTCAGATGTGTCTGACAGTCTTGTCGTTAATACAACTAGTAAGCGTGTTGAGCTTTTTATTTACTTGATTATCAATGTACTGAAAAATGTTTTAAATGAAAATGTGCTTACAGTATATAGCTATCCTAACAATAACGAAATTAGATTTTATCTAGCATTGTAACGAAAACGTGAGAGAAACACAAAATTACTACAATGTAACTCAATACCACAGCTAAAAATATTCATTTTGACATTATATCGCTTGCGAAGATGTTGATAGTGTCGTTGTGCAATTTCTTAATACACATAAAAGTTCTTATTTGATTTTCAATTACATGATATTATTTGACATACTAAGAGCTAATCACTAACTAAACAAATTGCAACTCTTTTCAAACTATTAAAGATTCATTATCTAATGAGAGATTTTCTAGTTCTACTTGTAAGTTTTATATAGTTCAACACATTTCCCCATTATATATATTTGTTAACTACTGTAAACCAAATTACTAAGGCTGCAAACCAACTACGTTTTCATAATCCTGAAACACATTATTCTCCGGTTAATTATATCAGATTTATAAAGATAAACAGACGAAAAATAAAAAAAATGCACAATAATCACCATTAGAATTTTGTCTCCACTCCACGTACATGACAATATAAATTTGTGTTTAAGAGATCTTTGTATAAATTTATCTAGTCTGTACATAGATAATAGGATGAAAGCAGAATTCAATACTGCAATTTTAACGTGTTAATAGTGATTTGGAACCCAACAAGCAATCGCATAAATTTTGAATTTTAGTTATTATTTAAGAAAGTATTTAATAGTGGTAATAGCTACAAAATATCGCAGCCGCAAAAAAACTGATCAACTTCTAGTGAACATTTGCTGGCTGTACGATGACATTGCGTAGATCTATTCTAACACCTGCGATTATTTCAAATGCTGTCAAAGTGAAAAACTTATTGCAATCCGTTCTATTTTCCATAATGGTTGTACTGTCTAGAAAGCGCCATCTGATTATGTTTTATCATAATGAAATCATAAACGTCTTCTGTTGATACGATTGGTCTCTGATATTTAGTGTATAATCTCATATCATAGACTAGTGTAAATAGTAGAAATTTAATATGAAACAAGATTTGAATCGTATCTAGTGATTTATATTTGTACGAGGATATCTACAGCTCCCACTAATTACTGTGTTTGTCGATATACACTTATGGTTGAAGCATTATGATAGACTCTTGACTGTGATTCAGCCTTCAATGATCATTGTTTTGGGCAAAACACATGCCAACAAATCAAATATTCAAAATAGAAAATATCATTTAAACTTGTTTAACGTGACAAAATGATTCATATGGTAAAGTCATAGATGGCTTTATGCGATCAAGTATTATTATTTAGTTTGCGATTTATTACATATATATGTAATTGTAGACACTAGTTATGTCAATATGATTTTTACTTAAGTAAAGATGTCAGTTCAATATGCATTAAATCATGAAAACAAGAATAAAGGAATAAGGCATAAAACATATTTTTCCATATTGTGGTTAAGTAATTTTAAAATTGATGCTAAACAACTTTGTATCGTGTACAAATTAGTGTTTAAAATGTATGTGAAACATGTTCTGATTTAATCAGCTTACATTCTGTGCATTCTTTTGGATTCCGTTGTGATATTTATCTACTTTTGATGTTTACCTTGCATAGAAAGCTTTTGGTCAGTTGTCGGTAAGATTTCTTTTTAAAATTAATCAATAATTATTCAATAACATAAGTACCTTACAATGATATTGTAATGTTTACAGATGTTGCGTTTTATATCCAATGGAATAAGTGTAGACAGTGATGACTTGTATTCTGTTTAGTAGTCACATTATTACGTTATTTCATGTAACATTATTTTGAAGGTAAGTTGAAATTCTCCTTCGCGATTGGAGACGAATTGTTGCAGACACGTTTATTAGCAACTTATTTATCACGAAATATTTAAATTTTGCACAAACCAATTTAGTAAATCCATTTTTAATCTACACGATACACTTTCTAATATGTTTAACAATGAATTTTTATAGTCGATATGTTTTCATGCTTACGTAAGTTGCGATAAACTATTTATTTATCTGTTAATTATACAATATTGGCCTACAATGTGGAAAATCAACAAAATTTCTGTGTAGTTGAAATAAATTGTTAACAAAAGTGTATCAATGTTTACCAAATAGAGTATGCACAGTTGACAACCCATTTAGGTACATTATTTTATAATAGACAAATTTGTATTTAATGATGTCACTCTTATGTGGAAGACATACTTCGTCTATGAGTTGACCATTTTTAAACTCCGTTAATTCACCTAAATGAAATAATTCTGTGACATACTCTAAGCATGTGGTTTAGCAAGTGTTTTCACAAACAGACGGATGTAATCATTATGGTTTGAATATTCGTCTCGACTTACTTGACTTGTTTGTACAATACATTATTTTCGCTGAAGATCATTGTTTGTAGTTTCTCTTATTCAGTATTCACTTGTTGCATTCATAACTGAAAATAGTCATCGTTGTATCGTTACGTCATCATTTATCATTTTGATGGTCAAATTTTATGCAACATCATGTGATGAGAGGTTGATGATTAGTGTAAATAACATTCATGTATTACAAACAGCTCTCATTCTTCATTGAATCGGGCTATTGTTTAAATAGCAATTTTTCGGAAACCCTGTAAAGGCCATTTCCATAATTGAAGTTGCGTGAAAATGCGTGCTGAGCACTTACAATTAATCGAAACACATCTTAGCACTCAATAATCATCATGTGGTTTATCTGCCTAGATTTACCAAGATAGTGTTGTATGTGCAGTTTAGGTTTTTAAATATATATTTCGGTACACATATAACAAGTTACAATTATCGATTTATAATTGTCATATGGTAAACAATCGTGCAGTGTTGCTACACGTCTAAATGAACTGATGGAAATCTCATTGATTTACATAAATTGGTACATCATCAACACAGTAGGGTTTGAGCTACTACAATCTAATTAAAAAAGTGTGTGGTTATCCATCTCAAGTCCATAGTACTGTTTGGAGATTACTAATGTTTGAAAGTAGACAGCAGTAAACAGGTTGGTTGTGATTATTTTAAAGTAGAATGTAAATATGGCCTAAATAGTCTAAGCTTGACTAACCTTATGTAAAACTACTTGAACATAGAGCATATCAGTTGTTTAAATTTTTGCATAATAAAAGTTGCACTTTTCCTAAATTTAATGTTTACTCGTATGCCAATGTCAAAATCAAATATAAAGTTGAATGTTTGAAACTCAGCTTAGCTATGGCAATGTATGTGACAAGTTATATCCCATGGAAATAAGTTTGGCCCAAAAATGTATTATCCTTTTGTGATAGTGAATAGAGACCATAAGAGGTTAATCCAGATGGTGAACATCTTTAATACCAGTTTGCGTGAGAATTTGTTTGCTTCTTGTTATAAGTAAGTTGTACCCGACATTCCAGTGTGTTTATTGTCATGTTGAGTAATAAATACGTTTGTCAAAAAAAATTCATTTACTAATTTAGTTATTTTAGCAACTAACAGCAACTGCTACCAGTACATACAACTTTGGCTTCATTTCTACACAATTTGAAACAAACTTCTTCTTTCGTAGTGGCATAATATATGTGAAATGTATCTCGTTAATTTAATTGGTTCGGTAGATTCAGGATCAAAAATGGTTAATTAGAGAACCGTGATTAAAGTCATATTTCAGATTGCGTGAAAGTATGTTGTTTATTTTATCTGCATCACGGACAGCTTTGGTATGCGTAAGTGTTAGTAATCTGAATTGACTAGGGTACTACAAATTCTACAGAAATCCGACAGTATTGCATGAACATTGAATACCTGATAGGTAACCAGTATCCTGTGAACTAATAATAACAAAAATAATATTATTAGTAGGAATAATAACTAAGACACATTTACAGACATTTTTGGGATACATTCAGTTGATGGGAAACTGGGATGTTTTGTTAGGTCATGTATTATCTAAAGCAATCTGAAATAACCTGTGACACAAAATTCCAGTTGCACTAAAATCAAGTTCTTTCGATAGTTATCACAGTGTATGGACGTTTTGATATCTCAGTGAGCTCACGAATTATAATGAAAGTGAATAATCAGGATGAGATTTGTGATGTCTGCATAGAAACATAATTCAAACTTATTGATATTGATAGAATACCGTTGTTAACCAGGGGATACTGGAGTGCAGTTTTGTCATATTATGTCACTTATCATCAGTATGTTTTCTTGAATTTGCCCTAAAAGCTTCAGACTGTCAGACGCCTAATTTTCTGTACCACTGTTCAAATATCCAACTTTGGAATTCCCACCTACATGAATTTTTCAATATCACGCAATGATGAAACATTAATATTAATAGAAACATTGTCCTTCTAACAAGTTTGAACTCCACTAATAGAGACTACTCCCTACAATTTCAAGAACATCATAAAGTAACAAACGTAATCAAATATAATGAAATCTGATCTAAAGATAACCTTTAAGATCAGAAAACGTTAACCCACTGTCGAAGAAATGACAACAAGTGACAAGTCTAAAATACATTTTAAGTAGTGGTGTTTGCCTGTGTATGAGCATTGTTTTAGGAAAGACGTCAAGTCAGTTGTTTGACCAAGCTTGATTTGTCACGATAGTATAACTTCAGAATACCAGTTATTCTAATTTCAGAAAACAACTAGTATTATGCTTATGATTGCAAAGCTACTGTGGAGGTTTCTATGTTATGAGTATAACTATATTAAATGTTGTGCGTGGCGACCAATAAAAAATGACTGATTTTTCGAAAAATGTCTCAGAAAAACACTACATTTGTTTTAGTTGTGTGTAATTAAGGTATTATGTCCCTTTTATCATTTAGTCTCTAGTGCCCCAACCCTCAGTTTAACATATTTACTGTTTGTATTTTATCCTTTATTTATGAACAACAGTAATTTGGTTGTGTACACTAGCTTTGTGTATATACAAATGAATGGCTGAAATATAACATTGCTTTTCTGTTTGATCTATTGGCTAATGTTCTTTCCATTATGGTCTGCAGTTGAATGGGTATCTGACTTAGATATAAGGACTAGCTAGACAATCGATGGCGATTGTTATTGTGACTTCATGTGCACAAGACCATATTTATTAATTAATAGTACACATGAGCCTTAACAACTTTTGTCGTCATAACATTAGCATTTATTGGAATTAATGACAGTTTTAGAATAACTATCTTGCCTCACATGATATGCATTGAAACTTTTCTCAACACCAGTGTCAAGCATTCTAAATTACTGTTACTTGTTGGGTAGAGCCAAAAAACCCCTTGCAACAAGTTCACAAAGGCGTAGAAAACAATGGAGAAAATTGTGTCCAATCAGCACGCAGATAGCTGTTACCAGAAAATTCCAGATCAATCAGGAGTGACGTAATGTATCTCTGATTGGTCAGTTATCTTACTACTCTTGTGTAAAGTAGAATGTAGAAATCTTTAGGAGCCTGAAGGACATTTATGATAATATAAATATCCTAGTTTTTGTACATAAATGACACCTTGCAGTACAGAGTTATTTTGCCATATTTCGTGTCTTCTCTCTCGTGTTCACGTTGAAGTGTAGTTTTAGCCTGGGGGTCGAGTCAAAGCTTAGGAGTCAAATCAAGCGGTTAACTTAGACGAGATTAATAATTGACGACAGAGATTTTCGCGGTCGAATAAGAATCCAAACCACGCGTCACAACATTACTGACTAACTTAGTGAATTGAAACATATGTAATTCATAATCATTTGATGATGATATTCACACCAGTTATATGGAACCCTTATTGTAATAGGAATATGGAGAAGATCATTGTTGAAGAGATTTAATAGTAGCTAATCCTGATCAACGGAACTGTGTTTAGATCCATGAATCAGGGTGAAAGTGAAACATGTAAGTTTACACAAAATACACATCAAATTACTTTGTGTATAATTCAGCTATTTTATTTATTCAAAGTCTGTAATGTATAAAAAATTATAATGTACGATAACAACTCATCTGAGTTGTCACTTTAAATGCTTATTATATGAGGCTACATAATCAGAGAATACGTTACGATGATAGTGAAATAAAGAAACACAGAGTCTAAGCACTATTGTGTTTGCGCATTGTAAACTCTAGACAGAAATATATTATCATTTGATCAGTCTGTTAGCCCACTCACCTCACTGTCTAGTATTGTTTATATTATTGTCAAAACATTATACTTGCGAGACAGTCAGGTGGGGAGGCCAAGAGATGAATGAAACTGATAACAGATTTCAGTCTCAATGTTCCATTGTATTAAATCTCATTCAACCGTCTGCTTTTGTTTCTAAGACTAATCAAACACTTTTTCAAATTATTAATTTTCAAAGTGTCTAAATTAAGATTTTGTAGCAAATAATAAACACTAGACGTTTCACTGAAGTATTTTTGTGGATAATATTTGTAACAATCAAACGTCCACAGCAAACAAAAAAGAATTACCGCGGTTAGAATACTGAATCAGGGCTTAGATTGTCTTACTCGGTGATACTCTGTTCGAATGCATCAAGTCTAAAGTCTATAATTTGAAGGTTAAATAAAATTTACTTATGTTTGTGTTGCTTAACAACAAGTCGAATAGCTAAACCTATCTATCAATAACACTGGAATTATTTCCTGTTTATTCAGTATGGCGTTGAGCTTATGCAGAGATATGAGTGATGAATGTGTGAACACAACAGAATTAACGTATTAAAAATATTCAATTAGTACCTCGATTGTTTAAAAATGCAATACTCTGCCTTTAGGGGATTCATAATAACCTAAGTTACAATAGTTGATTTAATTGAACGAAAGAAGTTGTATCGATATTTTTAAGCTCAATTTGTAAACGTACATCAAATCAATTTAATTTCAATGTGCAGTCTACTTATGAATACAGTATGATAGCATTTCATTGTAATTATTGAATGTTGTTGATTTCACTTGACGAATAAGCACTGTAGATTATTTGATTTAAATCAATAGCTTTATGTAAAAAAAATTTGCGATTTGCACTTTCCTGTTTGCTGGTTCGCTAGTGTTGTCTGATTGGCTTGTGTTGTTACCGTTCTGGCTTGTTACTCAGTGAACATAGGGCAGACGCCAAAATATCGACTAGGCACACCTTATCCGCCATTCGGTCAATCAATCTAAATTTCGCGCGTCCTAACATTGTTCGAATGCAATCAAAAGTCCATAGATTGAAGGTTATACAAAATTTACTTATATTTGTGTTGCTTGACAACAAGTCGAATAGCTAAACCCATCTATCTATAATGCTGTAATTATGTCCTGTCTATCCAGTATGGCTACTGCAGAGATATGAGTAGTATAGGTGATTACAATCAAATTGATCGACAAAAAACCAAACGACAAGTAGAAGCAATTAAATTAGACTTGAAATTTTAACTTTTGTAGTTTAATCTTACATGAATTACGCAAACTTTTGATAACGAATAATTGCACGGATTTTCATGTACTTGTTTCTACTGACGATCAAATAACTAATGGAATAAAGTTCTAATATCTGTTTGAAAGCTAAAACGATGATTGGACAATTAATCGTTTGTTTTTATATTGCATCATCAGTCGATTTTATTTATTGTGGAGTTGTATTTATTGTTCCTATCCAATTATACGGAATCGTGTGCACGGTCACTTTTACTGGTTAGTGAAGTATATAGTACTATATTATATTTTTAAGTAGATTTACTTAATTTGTTATTATATTTTAATTGCTTGAGTTGGATTGTGGCTAATAAGCTGAATTTATTAGGCGCGTTTTGTCATTTCCGGTTTTTTTTGAAACAAAATATCAATAAGGGTGACATTCCAACTGAAGCTTTCAAGTCACCTGTATAAGTTGATTAAAATCATTCGTAAATAATCCAAATAAGTTGTCTAACAGTTTATTTTATGAACGCTACAGCCATTTCTGCGTGAGAAATATGAACGTGCAACAACGCACAACAATTAGACTAAACGATGTTCAACAATGTCAATGCTCTATCTTACCTGACAGATGGTACGTAGCACATATGAGGTGAGATTGGTTCATATATTGAAGGTTTAATAAAACTATACTTATGTTTATAATGCTTAACAGGAAGTCGAATAGCTAAACCTACCTATGTATAATACTACAATTATGTCCCGGTTATCCAGTATAAATTTGAGCTTCTGCAAATATATAAGTAGAGTTGCTGTGATTTTTATTGAAGTCGCAGCCTGATTACATTGAAATAATCGACACAATAATATATTACAAGCAAAATGAATGAAATAAAACTTGACAACAAATCGAATAGCTAAACGTATCTATCTATCTATTACGCTGGAAATATGTCCTGTTTATCCAGTATAGCATTGACCTCATGGAGAAATGTGAGTAGTGAAAGTGTGAATCGCAATAAATGTTAGGCCTAATCACGATCAGGTTAATCGAAAAAATACAAACTAGCTAGAAGAATCAATGTAACTAAACTTGGAATGTTCACTTTTGTAATTTAATCTCTCATGAAGTACGCAACTATTTTAATTGTGAATAATTACACGAAATTTTATATGTTTTTTTTACTGACAGTCAAATAACCATTAAAATACAGTTCTGATATCTGTTGGCAAACTGACACGATGATCAGACGATTACTTGTATGTACTTATATTGCATCATTGTTAGATTCTATTAATTGCAGAATTGCAATTATTGGGCTTATGCAATTATAGGGAGTTGTGTGCATAGTCACTTTCACTGGTAGGCGAAGAATATATTACTCTATCATATTCTTGAGAGCATTTATTACATTTGTTATTCTGTAATTGTTTGAGTTGGATTGTGGCTGAGAAGCGGAATCTAGAACGCGTTTTTTTTGTCTCTGACTTTTTTAAAACGTTATATAAATCAGAGTGACATTCCAAATAAAACTTTTAAGTCACTCGTATCAAATTAATTAATACAATTTGTAATTGATCTAAAGATATTGTCTACCAGTTTGTTTTACGAACGCCACAACCATTTCTACGTGAGAATTACGGTGGTGCAACAACGCAAGACAATTTTGCCAAACAGTTTTCAAAAATTTTAATCAACTAGCCTCTTAGATAGATTGTACGTAGCTCACATTAGGTGAGTTTGGAAGTATACATTAGCAAGTATAATAACATATATTTAGCTATTGTCATTAAGATAAATTAAATTGAGCATAATATTATGGCTTGTGTACATAGTATTTAAACTACTATATTGCAAAGACTCAGTTTTCGTAATGTAGGAGAAAAGCAGAAATTTTTAAAACAAAATCTTAGGATTACAGAGAAATATTTAAAAGTTGTTTAAAAGCCCTAAGGTTGACGACAATTACGTTCCACGTTTCAAAAATGCTCACTTGATATACTCTTCAGAGTTTTGACTTCAACTCTGAATGCTTGATTACATGAATTACAAGAGAGAAAGATATATGCCTGATTTAAAAATCGTTCATGGTGGAAAACGATCATTTGTACGGTATTTTCAAAAATACAATGATATTAATATTGTGAGAAAGGTAATTGTAGGTCACAATCTTTGCTGTCTAATGTTTTCAATGTCACAATTTCACTTTAATCTGTATTCGCCAAACAATTTGTGAATTAGACACATGTGTTAACTGAATTGTGACCTGATCGATAACGAATTGATGCTAATTACAAATATTTACACTTTAAATATATATTATCCTACTACCAAGAATATTTTAGAAAAAAGCAGTGTCTGATTCTTTACTAAGAAGTGATCCTTCAAATTGCTAATAATGACTAACACATATACGTCATCAATATTACTCATATGTACCTGATGTATAACAGACTAGATGTTTCATTGCAAGACTTTCAAATTAGTAAAATATAAGACCAATCAACATCTGATTATAGCCCGATTAGTAACGAGCATCAATTTTAAGGTTTGACGCAATCTCAGAATTTATTCCATGTGTGTTAACATCTCAGCTTATGCGAAGAGTTTACATATTGCATTCGAAGAAAATGCATTCATAATTCACATTATATACCCTACAAACACAATATTGTTTTCTGTAGGTAGTTACATGCTACAGTATCTTAAATGAAAACAAGGTTCATTGAAATTGATAAATAATGGAGTTTTATGAGAAGATTTATCTTTGAAAGATTGCATTTATTTCGACAATATGAATAATGATACGTGGAACAATCGCAATCAAATAAGTCAAAATACTTGAGTCTATGGATAAAGTATAAAACGTCATATATCGTAAATACCATACTATAATGGTTAGCATGACGCATTAAATAGTTGACTAAGATCAGTTTCATATAACAGATAAGCTCAGAAGATATATCGACTACATAATTGTTCTGTATTCCCGTCATAAGGAAACAGTAAAGTATGTCAGGCGTACTGGTGTAAGTCCTGAATATGCTCGGACGTTATGTAGACTGATAGGCAGAACCATGAAAGAGTTTTGGGGGTATCATCTGTGTTATATGGAGGGATTTTGGGGGGCAGCATAAAATTTATTTTGCTTGTATGAAAATTCCTCCATGTTTCTTTTGTGTTGATAGTTCCTTCACTTAAAATTATCCCTTTGTTGTGCTCTCTCTGTGTGAGAGTTCCTGTTTCTTTCTATTTGCTTCTTATTTTTTATAACAGTTATAGAGTTTTACCCACAATTATGTTATTACATGTCCTTTTGGTAGTATATATTATATCCCGTTGACCTTCAGTTTGTTTTATTGGGGTTCAAGGTTTAGTTGTACGCCATATTGGCTTAATATTTCCTGTCTGTCTGTCTAAGTGAATTGGCTCAGTTGGTTGATTTCCCACGTTTGGTTCCTTTATTGTTAGGAACACTTTCTTTGGACAGGTAACTAATTTATTGTCCCTTCACTATTTATTTCTTGTACAATAGATCAATTGTACAATTGCTTGAATCCTTTGGGCTGTATAGGGGAAGGGAACTGTTGAAGTTTGTGTGTTAAATTTTGTTTATTGTAAAATATAGTACCACGTTTCGCACCAATAAATTGTATTTTTGGCCTTCTTATCGCGGATTTGTGCGTAACTCAATAACCGACAGGCATTTTACAGAACGACGTAATTTTTCACCGTTATCAGTAGCTTGGTCCAAACATGTAGTACTCTATTATATTCTTAAGTAGATTTACTTAGTTTGTTATTTTTTAATTGCTTGAGTTGGATTGTGGCTAATAAGCTGAATTTATTAGGCGCGTTTTGTCATTTCCGGTTTTTTTTGAAACAAAATATCAATAAGGGTGACATTCCAACTGAAGCTTTCAAGTCACCTGTATAAGTTGATTAAAATCATTCGTAAATAATCCAAAAAGTTGTCTAACAGTTTATTTTATGAACGCTACAGCTATTTCAGCGTTAAAAATATGAACGTGCAACAACGCACAACAATTTGACCAAATGATGCTCAATAATGTCAATGCGCTAGCTTGCCTGACAGATGGTACGTAGCTCATGTTAGGTGAGTTTGGTCCATAAATTGAAGGTTAAATTAAATATACTTATTTATATGTTGCTTAACAGCAAGTCGAATAGCTAAACCTACCTATGCATAATACTACAATTATGTCCTGTTAATCCAGTATAACGTTAAGCTCCTGCAAATATGTGAGTAGAGTAGCTGTGAATTTTATTTAACTTGCATCCTGATAACATTAAAATTAATCGACTCAATAATATATAGCAAGTAAAATCAATGAAATAAAACTTGAAATATCCTATTTCGTAATTTAATTTTTCATGAAGTACGCAAACCTTTTGGTTGAAAATAATTACACGGAATTCCGTGTACTTGTTTCTACTGATAGTAAAATAATCATTAAAATAAAGTTCTAATATCTGTTGGCAAACTGACACGATGATCGGATAATTATTAGTGAACATATATTGCACCATCGTTAGATTCTATTAATTGCAGAATGGCATTTATTGTGCCTATGCAATTATATGGAATGGTGTGCATAGTCGCTGGTACCGGTAGGTGGAGTATACAGTACTCTATCCTATTATTAAATGCGTTTATTACATTTGTTATATAATAAATGTTTGAGTTGTGATGTGTCTGGTAAGCGGAATTTATTAGACGCGTTTTGTCATTTCCTGTTTCATTTAAAATAAAAAATAAAAATTAGGAAGACATTTTTATTATGGCTTCAAAGTCAATTGTATCACGTTAACTGGAATCATTCATCAATAATCTAATGAAGTTGTCTACCATGTTCTTTCAAAAACGCCACAACCATTTTTACTTGGGAATCATGGATGTACCACAACGGATGACAATGCGATTGAATAATATTCAACAATGTCAATGCGTTAGCTTTCTTGACATATGAAACGTAGCTTATTTTAGGTGAGTTTAGTAGTGAGCATTAGCAAGCATAATAACATATTTGCCCTTGTCAAGAAAAGCAATAAAATGGTCAGAATAGTATTGCTTCAATGCATAGTACTGAAAACTCATACATTGCAAAGACCCGATATCTGTTATGCAGAAGTTTTGACTTTAACGTCAAATGGTTGATTATGCATGTTGTAAGAAGAGAGAGAAAAGTGCCTGATTGAAAACTCTTTCGCAGTAAACAACTATGAAGCATACAGTAATTCGCAACATAAAGTGACACTAATATTGTGAGAAAGATAATGAAAAATCACAATAAATGCTGCATAATATTACAAGTTGACCTAATACTGTATTGAATAAACATTTTGCATACAAGATACATTTGTATTTACTAAATTGTGACCTTATCAATGACGCGTGAATGATTATCCCAAGAAGTTGCAATTTAATCATAATAATGGAATCGCCACAGTTTGAATTTTTTATCTGCCAAACATTACTCACTGTCACAAATCAATTTACATTTTAGATGTGTCTGAAAACCCTGTTGTCAATAAAATGAGTGTGAAAAGTCTAAACATTGACAGTTGTTCTTGTTAATTTAGTGTCAAACGTTTTAGATGAGTCTTTTTCTGTGATGAATAGGTGTGATATCACAAAACTAAACAGCCCCCCACTAACTGTATTAGAACATTGAACCAGTTCAACGTGAAGGCCAATCATTGTCTGCAATCACTCCCACAGTTGATGTTGTTTACATAGTAAAAAGAATCGGATGCATGATTCTGCGATACACTGCAGATAATAGTAATTTAATGCCTGGAAATGCTGATTTGGTTGAATAATGCCACGCATGCAACCAAGTGATCAGAATGTAGAACATTTTCAGTTAAATATCTATCTGACTGCATTTTGCATAATTAAAGTGAAAAACATTTTAACCGTATACATCCATCCGTTCAAAATTCATGTATTTACCATCAAAATGAAAACACTTTGATCATGTCAAAACAAAGACTTAGATGTTAATAAAAATTACACTGCTTTATTAAAATTCTAAGAAACACATTCTTTTTATTTCACCATTTTATTTATCTTTACTTTATGTAGGGCACACATGGCATCACTTTTAAATTCTGCTTGTGATTTACCTAATTGAAATTATTTATTAAGTATGTCAACACTCTAATCTTTCTCATGTATGTGTGATTATACTGTATCTGTGTATTTGAATCAGTGTAAAATGTAACGATCTGTATAAGCATATATTCATCATTCAAAAAAACCTATTTAAATGAGTGTCGTGTTACAGATCAAACAAATTACCTACGTGGAAATTCTACCTACTGTGATTACCTTCCTATTAGCTGATAGTCATTCGTCCGCATGTGTGCCAATTTCTTTTAATTAAGATGACTATCATAACTTGTTATGTTGTTGATAAACCATACGGATCAACTTAAACAAGCAACACATGTTAGATTATACTAAATAAGCTAACATCTCTATTTATTAGAATAAATAATTTAGTCTTTAACGTTTTGCAAATGATTAAATTGTTTATCTATCAACTGGTACAGAGTGTTGTACCAGGAGTTTTGCATAAGTAAATTAAATGATCTTTGATGATTGGGCTTAACGAGGTGCTATTTGTATTTTATGAATACTCAGTAAATTTCGACTAGCTGCCACTAGCTGTGACTCGATTAGACAAGCCTAAATAGAGAGCGTTTGTGGGGTTTATAATAGTGCAAATAGTCTATGTAATGCAAAAAATAGAAAGATTGGCAAACAGACACATAGCTAATCACAAGTATAGAGGTTTGTAAGAATAACAGCACGTAATTCTTATTAGAATAAGATTGCAAACACAATACAAAAATGCATGGCTCAAAGACTAGCTTTAATTTGTTGTGTAGAAAAATGCCATTAAACAGCAGCTGTAAACACATGTCACCTGGTATTGTCTGGCAAAAATTATTGTCATCAACTGTAAATTGTCTTTCAATGCTATGCTTAATAAAAATAAATTGGCTATTTACCAATTAATTATCTGTACAACAAACTTCTTATAATACGCCCATGTCTTTGAAGAAGGTGACCGTGAATTTAATTTAGATAGCATGAAAACTGTAAATTAAAATTAACATTCTGTAATTAACAACCGATCATACATAGAAAACTGTTGGCTAGTAACCACAATACAGTTACAACAAACAAATTCCAGAGTGATGATGTTAATGTGATACAGTCTAATGTTTTGTATACACTGATATCATGTCTAACTACATTAGAATGTGGTGGTATTTAATCCAAATTTAGCAGACGTAGAATTGTATACATTTACATCTACCAACGTAATTAATTAACTCATGTAAACAATCATCAGGGTCAGTCAGACAAGCACCACTTACGGATAATTTTCATACTCATCCATAATATGCAATATCACCAATTAAATCTGTTTTTCGATGATAATCACGCAATGAATTTATTTGCTAACTACTGGAACAGCACATTATTACACAGAATGCATTGCATATAACCAGAAATCAAGAGTAGTAAACGTTTGATTCAGGTTAAATGGTAACCATTTAAACGTCGCTATAAAAATCTATCGTTATGCGAATTATCTCAAAATCATATAACTAGTCAAATATGTAAGTATAAACTGGTAAGTTCAGCGACATGGTGCCATTTTACTTATTAAACAATATTCGTTTTAAACATAACAGGAATTGCGCATAGGGTGAAGGCCACTGATGCCCCTAATACTATTATGTTTGTACTGCATAGTTTTTATTGATATTTGTACTAAAAAGTTAAAATGCATTGTACAACTTAACGTCAGCGGGTTGCACTATTTGGAACGCTAGGTTCTGTTGGGTCATGTATATATCTATCGCAACTTCTTTCAAGGCTTCTTGATTATATGCGTGATTGGTGATTGTTGTGGGCGTATAAGTCTGATTATTGACGATGGTGAATTTACTGACAAGATGTATAGTTATTGGATTCAAAGAGTTTACTAATACAGCAGTAAAGGTTGGTCACAGCAGTAGAATAACACGATCAAACCTGTTAATATATACTAATAAGATGCACACGCACTATGTTAAGTCATTAAATAAGGTTTATTTAGACGAAAACGAGCATTTTCTGCGAACTCAAATTTTACTTGAACAAAAAGTCAAACATTAAACGATCCCATAACGAAACGACGCTAAAAAGAACTGCTCTACCTTGGGTATTCAACTATATACAGTGAGTACAAGAAGAGACATAAGCTTAAATGTTTCGGTTGACAGTAAATTTTAAAAACATTTGTAGTAGTATAATGAATATGTTATCAATGTTAACATATCAATAACCTAAAATCTTTTCCCAATTATTCACATTTTAATCACATTGATAATATCAGCATCTTATTGAAATTGGTAAAATACGTGTTGTGCATATAAAACCATATTATCTAAGAATGTACCTGAATGTTTAGTTAGGTATATCTAATTGGTTTCATCTGTCAGATGAACTTTATATAAGTACCAAATTTTCTTTTGTTTCTGTTTATATAATTGGAATAATGAATTGTGTTTTTTTCTCTATTCTTCATTGACATAATGCAAATCACTGGAATGAGAAAGTTTATAGATTATTTAAATATAATAAAACTGTACGGATTTCATGCCAGTGTACAGGCATGATAATAATTATATATAATAAGTGTTAGTTTTCGGTAGAGAAAACATACAAAATGGACATACATATTATAAGCACAAATAAAAGCAAGCTCAAGATATTAATGATTAAATCACTTGTAATTCAGAGTGCAACCGCAGTAACTGTTCCTAAATTTCTACTGTGTGCAAATGTCTGACTTCATATAGAGTGCATTGTTTGAGTGTTTGCTTATAAGAAATAACTAGGTGGTAGACAAAATATACAAACATAAAGCATAATATAAGTATATTATATGGTTGTTTTGGTGTGTTTGTAAAATGTATTTTTGCTTGTATGAAAATCCCTCCATGTTTCTTTTGTGTTGAGCAGTTCCTTATTTTTAATTCGTCCCTTTGTTGAGCTCTGTCTTTGTAACAGTTCCTATTTCTTAGTATTTGATCCCTCTTTTTTATAACAGTTATGGAGTTTTATCCACAATTAGGTTCTTACATGTCCTTTTTGGTAGCATATATTACATCTTGTTGACCTTCAGCTCTGTTCTGTTGGGGTTCAAGGTTTGCTGTAAGCCATATTGGCTTAATATTTCCCGTTTGTTTGAGTGAATTGGCTCAGTTGGTTGACAGACGTTTGGTTCCTTTATTTGTTAGGAACACTTTCTTTGGACAAGTAACTAATTTACTGTCTCTTCACTATCTATTTGTTATATTATAGATTAATTGTACAATTGCTTGAATCCTTTGGGCTGTATATGGAAAGGGAACTGTTGAGGTTTGTATATTATATTTTGTTTATTGTAAAATATAGTACCACGTTTTGCACCAATAGATTGTGTTACTGGCTTTCCTATCACGAATTTGTTCAAAACTCAAGAAAGGCAGACTCTATACAGAACGACGTCAATATTCAACGTTATCAATAGCTTGGTCTATACAGTGTCAGTTTTGTCTTTAATATATTTACTTTGTTTAACATGTGAACCAGTGTTATGGATCATAGTGGGAAATTTCGCTATGATTAGCTGTACAAAAAAGAAAGTATTGACGGGTTTTTGAAATGGTAGATAAATTGTGGATATCAACAATCAGAATAACGTAAAACTCATGGATGGGAATAAAGTGTAGTAAGTTTCTACATATGGCTGAACTTTGTTACCGTTTATTAAATATTGACATCATAGGCAGCAGTCTAGCAATTTGGTTAACCTTGTCGAGAGATGCCTTGTTAGATAATTGTAGTCGACTCGATGTTATATGTACAAATCAGTGTGGCATACATATAAGCAATTGATGTGTTATTCCTGTTTGACTGCCATAGAGAATACCACTGTACGTAGTCGTGAACATAAAACAAGATTCACCATACAAACAAGCGAGGTTACACTTTTCATCTACACTATCATGTATGCTGACAGGAATCTCCACTTTCACTCCTTTTGTGATGTTGGACTCGTATATTTAGCGGTTCAACGACATTTGTAGTGATATCCTTGCTAATCTGTGTCACTTACTCTGTTTTTATCTACTCTGATTTTACTCTGATTTTATCTAAGCAAGTATCGCATTACCAACCTCCCAAATTACTAAAGTGGCAAGGTAGAAATCATTTGACCGAACGTTATTGTTATAGTGTGCGTGTGAAAAGCACTTAGTGACACAGTATAAACAGGAGGTTATATGAAATGATAAAATTATGCAGATGACTGTTAAACTGATAAAATGATAATAGTGCTGCAAGCAATAGGTAGATAGCGATCAGGTGAGTAATTAATATATATGAAACAAGAAAGTCAGTATGGACAAAAAAGAAACTATGTAGCCAAATTTGTAGCAATAATATAAACTTCTTGATGCAAGTAGCATTCCAAGCTTCCAAGGTGAAAAAATGTAACTGGATTTATTATAAAAAAATTTTCGCAATTTGAACTCATAGATATTACTATTCAAAAGATGTGTTCTTTCCGTACCAGAATATGAATCCCTACTTTACAGCAACTTTAGATACATAAAACTGCTGAAAATTGAGAGTTCAAAGAGCATTTACCAAAAGACTACTGAGCTACTGTGGCACACAAAATTATTGCCAACGATGCAATATATTAAAGCTAGTACCCTTCTGTTTTTGACGCTTAAAATTAAATCTTACTCTTATATATCGCCTTATTAATAATGCCACTTACTCTTCAGCATTATTACCGACTTCCTCATTTTCCCCACATAACCTGTGCAGTAAGGAAAATGATATCATTGTCCAGTGATGTTACACACAGCTACGTCAAAACTTCATTACAGTGAGATGTCCTACATTATGGAATAAACTTCCCTAACATACTAGCTCATACTAGTTCAAAATACTACTTAATGAACACTTGTTGGGTAAAGGCATATGTAATCTCCTTAACTACCAATAATTAAATAACAATATATATAAACCAGGTCTCACTTCTGTATAGACAGTTCAAATTTAACAAATGCGTTCACAATATACCATAGGTTTATTGATTTTTTGTCTGCCTTACATAATTAATAGTGCATATTTACATTGTGTTCCAGACTATTTTTTTATTTATCATTATCCAGCTCCAATCATCACTAATACAACAATTCATATTGTTGATGAAAATTTGAACCTTTTACTAATTTTATTAAGTTGTTGCAATGTGAGTAGTTGCCAAATAAACTTTTTCACAATAAATTTGAGCTATAACTACGTTTATGTATATATCTACTACTTCACATTAACGTCTTATTATGAGTACTGCTTAGTAATGTAAGCCAATTTTAATTACGGTACATTTAAACTAATATGATGAAACCCAAAATGGTTTTCCTTAACGCTTATTGTAAATAGGTTTTATATAATCAAAAATAAATTAAATTAAATAAGTAAAAAAAGCAAACGAGCTCCAGTGGAACTGGAGATGCTGTTACTCTTGGGAAGTGCTCTGCTCGGTACATTATGTTCACATCACCTTTGAACCTGATTATATACACGTTGAGGCACTAGTGAATAATCAGGATATACAGGATTTGTGTTATTGTATAAAAATTAATGGTGATCAAGCTTGACTGCCAATATACTTGTCTATATTAAAAAAAAATAGGATAGAAAGTCAATTTCGAAAAAAAATAAGTGTTATTTCAATCTGGTGTCGGTTATATTTATTTCATAATAATTGATGTAGGTTTATCTGTAGAAATGGTGGGCTATTTCGGGGTTTGTGGGGATTTTAGCATAGTAGATATTAATTATTTTAAATACCACTACGTAGTATTAAATCTGCATGAGTATGTCATACACTAAGAGGACCGAGTGTGTCAAGTGTTATGCTAGAGATTGAATAAATCGATAGTCCATACAGTGTTTTCAAGTCACAAAATAGTTGGTTTATTGCCCGTATAAGGTGAATAACGGCATATAATGCACGGATTTCTGTCAATCGACTGTTCCAAATGGCAGTGAATTTGTGCATGAAGAAATCAGATTGTACTCTAGTCATACAATTTTCTGCCTGGATTATTTCTATGTGGTTTGTGAGACTGTAACCAGGTGCCTGCATAAATGTTAATATAAGGTCATAGAAGATTATGTTAAATGATGTACAACTTTGCAATAAAATGTCAGATTGAGTTAGGCTCGTCTTCTGCAAATTGTTTCTAGGCCTAATGTATTACGCCATGTAGTGTAGTTTAGTTTACATACAATTCTCCATTATCTCCTTTGTGAAGTTTTGCTGTACTCATTTGATTTCTTGCTTATCACTGATTCGAAGGCTGTTTAACATAAGTGGACAGTATTTAAACAATGGGCAATCACAGATATTGGGATTATGCACTCACGTCGATAGAAATTATAGGTAGTGCAACGCATAATTCAGTACGCCTTGAAGATGACAGATGTTGTTTGTTACGTGAATGCAAGATCCATAGAGTATCTTAAGTCTGGATTCAGAATCGTTTCCCATTCGGACAATTTTTCCTCATCTACTTCGAAATACAGATTTAGGTTGCAGTACCCAGTGTTGATTTAGCCACATTTGTTACAAGCAACGGTTAGTTGATATTCTCCACAATAAACAATGGCCTTGTTAATTCTTGCTGTATGATCTTATAATAGTAAAAGCATTATAAAGTGGCATTTTGTATGTAAGTGCATTCTATTTTACGGGCATGATTAAAATTATATGAATTTTTCTACATACAAAGAACCCATCAAAGAGTCAGCGTTAGAAATTCGTATCATATGAAGATATTAGTTAAAATCAATGTTATTTTAAACAAAGTTTGCAGTATCAGGATACCAGAGATATAACTTGTATCAGTGAGCACTTTAGACAAACAGACGCGTGCTTTCGTCTCTGGTGGCATTTATTAATGTAAAGACTAAAAACATACAGAACAAATCACAGAGCATATCCAGTTCCGATATATGACAGAGAGTTCGGAAACTTGGATAGGAGTGTATACTTAAGGTGCATATAAGTATATTTCGCCGTGGTGGTTGAATTCAAGTGTGCTGATTCTGTAAGGCGAATTATCTATGCACTACACTCAATGAGACTGAGACCTCCACACCTCTAAACCTTAAGCTTATTCTATATGCGGCAGACAAGATAGAAGTTTGGATCTGCTACTCAAAAACCTAGTTTCGAAACCACGGTTTGACAAGTCCATGCGTTGAATTTCTTGGCGTCTTAGGATCACTTACGCGTTACTTATTCATGTATTTGCTTCTTTTACTTTTCAGCCTCGAATACGTAGAAATTTACGACCGGCTCACAAAATCGAATCTTAAACATTGGAAAATTACTTGACAGACAATATCTTGAGGAATTGTTCCATACCTTCAAACATGATAACGTTTTAGTGACAGAAATGTTGACACTCGTTGGAGTGAGTTTCGGTCAACTCACTTTGAAGAAGAATTCTTTCATCATCTCTTCCTGTTAGAACTGGACCTCAACAAACTCGAAACGTACATACGTCTTGGTACCACAACACCCATGGCAAAGCCTTGAAAAAGTGTAGGGATGCTTGTTGTGTTCCTAGCCACATACCTACTGTCAACGCATCGGGAAACAATCTCGCCGGTACGCGTTAGTGATAACCGTAGCTAGTAGAAATATCCACCTGTTATTCATCATCGGTGTTTTCGTCCTTGTCAGCACTAGTGCAGAAATCAACATTTTGCCATCAACTGCATCTGATCGCCAACACGAGGCTATGCTCTGTCTATGGGCGGCTGTCGGAAAGAATTAACCGCATACGGCGGAAACTCTGTTTGCATAAACATGTATTAATGATAATCCATACACTGGATTTTTATTATCGCTTTTGTGTGAATTCCTATCATGAACATAAGTCTAATGGGTCACTAAAACTTACTTGCAAATAAAGGTAAGTGGACAGCAATACAAACTTAGGTGTTCGTGTGATCACTGCTCTGAATTGTAGCTTATACTCTCTTTGTTTTAACCGTTTGATCAACTCTTCTATACAACCAAAATTTGACAAATATCCAAACCTGGAAAAGCCAACGCCTAAAGTATCATGTGTAACCAAAAGTTCTACACTTCGCAATACAACTGCAGGTCCAACTGCATTTTCTCAAGAAGACGCCAACAAGCATGTGAAAAATTTAGGATTGTGAAAATTGATTTCAATCATACGATGGTTTTTTAGAATGACCCATTCAGCGAGTAGCTCATAATCATTCTAATCACAAATGGTCTTTAAAAAATTTTGCAATGATTGGCGAATAAAAGTGTTTCAACGCTCACACTACGCCTGATTGCTACCCTTTATCACATATCCATGATATAACAGCATTCTTAAAGGGTTTGACAATATTTTTAAAAATCGGCCTAGTAAAGGAGTACAGTCAAATACTGATGGCCGAAAATTGCATCCCCGAAACTGTAATCATAACTCTACTAGGCCATGACTAATTTCCTCAAATAACCTCTTGCTTAAAAAATGCAACACAGACAATTCAGTGCTTTATTAATGACGTATTTCAAGGGGCTTCAGTATGTTCATGCATACGTCAATGACTTCTTATTAGAAAACCAAGATAAAAAACACATGAAACTTCCTAGTACAGCTTTTGGAAGACTGCAGCAATGTTAAATTACAGTAAATATACATAAATGCCAAATTGAAACAATTTTATTAGACTTCCTTGGGCATGCTATTGGTGCTATTGGCATACAACCCTAGGAGCACACGGTGGCAGCTATTCTGAAGTATCCAAAACTAACCAAAATAAGGCATATGCGAACTTTCAATGGATCGGTAAGCTTCCACAGGCGATTTCTACCCATCTCTGCATCTTTCATTAAACCACTAACAGATCAACTTCGTGGAAATAAAAAGATGGTCACAATTGATGCAGAGTCAGCGAAGGCCTTTATTGCAATATAAGAAGCAATAACCAATACAACCATGCAGGCACATCTCAATAATGCAGCTTTCGTCAGCATTGTTGTTGGTGCATCTAACTCAGCTATTGACACAGGTCTGAAACATTCGGAAAACTTAGCTTGTCACCCGTTGGCATTCCTGTCTAGACGGCTAAAAGATGCTGAATCGAGATATCACACTCTTGACGTAAAATATCATCCATGTACTGTGCTATACAACATTTTCAACATTTCATCGATGGGTAAGAATTTAATATATTTACCGATCCTTAACTGCTAATGTGCTTAATGAACTCATCCTCAGACAAGTATTCGCTACGAGAGTTTCGTTGATTAGACCACGTTTTGCACCTTATCAGGAATACATTCCTTGAATCGCATCCCAGGAATCGATATTGTTACAGTAGCTCGACTTTAAAGTGAAGTCAACAATCTCCATCGTGAGTTATTCACAACAACATCAAGTCTCCAAATAACAACGATTTAGAAGGGAAAGAACACTTCAGTTTGTGATTCTTTAACGGGTACGGTCTGTCCAATTATCTCCAGAAGTGTCATAGACGCGTCATTTTCATCACATTGCAGAACTTCTATCATTTCGGATTTTGTGCTACGACTACGCTGATTACCCGGAGGTTCTGCTGGCCAAAGATAAGCAAAAATATTAAGAACTGAACACACACCGGTGTGATTTGACATATTACAAAGTGGTCTGGCATTATAAATGCCCTTATGACATTTTTCTAATCCTCAACCAGCGAATCAATTACGCCCATCCTGATCTAGTTAAACTTTTACTAGAATCAAGCGAATGCTTTCATCTCCCAACGTGCGTAAACACAGTTATATGCTGGGCAGAACACTTTTATTGAATTACATAGCTTGTAAAGCGAATGTTTGCGCTTTCGTCGAACGATGGATAGTACACCTTGTTTATCCATCCACAATAACAACAAACCATGGACGTTAATTTGAATTTTAATTGTTCCACTATTTGATCAAACTACTAGGAATAACGCGCCTACCATCAACAAAACAACAGCTTAGTTGAATAATTTTACCAACAGCTGAAAGCACTGCTTTTGGTCAAGAGAATTCTGTTGTGGTTTGACACTTATCTACTAACTTTATTAGGAATTCGCGACAATGTAAAAACAAATGTTAGGTGCAATTTTGAAGAATTGACCTAAAAAACCATATTTCGACTCTCAAGTAAATTTGTTGAAACCACTCTCACACAGACAAACCTAGATCTGAACACTTATGTAACCGGCTAACAAATTCTATGCGTTCACTTGAGCCAGTTAAAATCCGAAAACAATTAATAGACGTCTTCATCTGACCTGCTTTAAAACACAGTACACAAGACTTTATACACTGAAATACTCTACATCGACCTTTCGGCGAAATCCACGAAGTGCCAAACAAAATCTGGAAGCAAGAATCAAAGTACTATACTATCGACAGAAATTGACATAAAGAAAAAGTTGGCATTGATTCCCTCAAAGCAGCTAATTTGGAAGGATAACCATTTGACGTCGAATGCGGCACAATGATAGACTATTATTAAACATTGCTGTCTTACTTTCAGAAAGGACGAAAATCTTGAATGAAGTGGGTTTGTGGTTCCAAAAAGCTTCATTTTAGAAATTAGTCGTTTATGTGTGACTGTGTCGAACGTTTGACTGGAGTCATGTAGTCGTGTTATATGTACAGAAATCAGACTTCAGTGTGAAATAACCTCCTTGCGTGTATTGGTAAGATTATAAGCTGGAATACTGCCATTTGTGTAAAATTTTGTAACATGTGAAGATACGCAATCATACCTCTAATCTTAATGTGCGTGTGTATGCCGTATGTCGCATAATTCCACGCGTCATCAATATTCTGCATCTGATATTCTGCTACTGTATTACACCCAACACAACAGAAGTCGGTAAAAATGGCTTACTAGCAACCGCAGAATGGTTATTCAGCCGTGTCAACGCTATATTACGGCATGGCACCAAACATATAATATTCAGGCTGCTAAATTCTGCACTACATGGTCGGTGTCTAATGGTAGTATTTCCACTGTTAATATGTTCTGTGAAAAAAGACAACGTCTGAAATCTTCTCACAAGAAAACAGTTCACATACATAAGTTACCGAAATCTTTTTTCATAATTACTAATAGTTATATTCCCAAGTATTATTTTGTACATGAGAACATGATGTATTACATGAATTACCGCAATCATATTTGTTCACACACACACAAATTTAACGACAAAGTGTCATTGTTGGAACATTCCTAACATATTAAGATATTCATTGGTAACCTAATCAACTACAACAAAGCTTATATTATAAGTACATCAAATATTAGTATTGTTCGATGTTGTTTATATGACTAAGACCTGCGTTCTTTTCAACCTTTGTGTTACAATTACGATAAACGGCCTAGAGTGTGCAGAGTGGATAGTTGAGTGTGTTCAGATATAGAATAAGATCAGGAGTACTTGAAACTTGGATGTAGAAGAGAAGCCAATAATTTTGTGCCAGTAGGTTCCTTAATTGCCTTGTATATAAACATCTACAACTATAGGAAAGACAAAAATATAGAAAACACAAAACAACAGGGTGGACATAAACCAGTGAGAAACGAAGTAAACGATTAACTGTCATAGAGGACACTTGCCGGAAGCATGTTTACGATATTGTGTAGGGATTGCTGACAGATCGAGCACTACATTCTTATATCTGGTAGAAAAATACATCCTACAATAATCTATAGTGACAGCTGGTAAGCCTATGAGTCACTTTTATACATGAAATACGTACACAAAGTCATAGTGCAAAAGAAACATTTTGTTGATCCGACTACTGAAGGTAGTACCAACAATATCAAATCAATGTAGAGATGAGTCGAGTGTCACTTGTGAGCATACTTGGGTCTCGAGAAAGAATGCTATATGGTCATTCGGGTGAATATTTATATAAAATGCATCGTTACATCAAGTCAAGAGTATCGAACAATAACTTACATAAGTTTTTTAATGACATAAAAATAATATATCCTGTATAACTTATCAATTCCACAAATTGCCTAAATTTGAATCCTACAGATAGATATAGCCGACTAGATGTCCCATGCGCGAAACAATGTGGCATATATATAAACAATTGATGTGCTATTTATGTATGATCACGTTCGACCTACAGGTGGCCAACGAAATAGAAATAGCCGCATATGGCTAAAAATATGTTTCCCTATACAACCAATCAAACATTAGATTGGATACACCAACAGAAACGTCTGACACCGTATCCGACGACAGTTCATCACTCATTTCATCTATTGCTTTGACACCTAACTTATTCAAAACAAAAGTACTATTGAAGGACCTTACACTTCATAAAAAGTCACAGTTACTCGTCATTTCAATAAACGCCAGTTCACTTATGAACAAAATAAACTACCTCAAATCCACTATGATTATTGCTAACCACAGCATCGTAATGATTATCGAAATCTGGTGTGAACTTATTACATCTAATAACACAATCAAAATGGATAATTATACTCTCTCTTGAAGTGATAGGCATAGCACTAGTGAAAGTGGCACAATAACCTACACGTACTCTGACCTAATAGCGTGTAGGTTCAATAATGAACAACTAGGTGAGACAGGGAATCCAACATGGGTGAGTATAGCCTTTAGCCAACAAAGGTATCTACTTGTAGGATGCATATATAGACCACACAATGCAGATAATATCTATGGCAAGTATCTAAGCACGATGTTCCTCTTGGCCTTACATCAGTTCCACGCATCCAAACTAATCGGTGAAACTTTAATTTACCAAACATTGACTGAAGGTCATCGCTCAATCCACAACGAGTCTCTAAATCAATAGAGGCGATAGAACTAAGTGGATGGACACATATCCCAACCCCCACCATGGAAAATAATATCCTTGACCTCCTTTTAACTATTAATTGTAATCTGACCTTAGTGAACGTCAGCTCTGAATTCCACAATAGTGATCACAGAGTAATATTAAACACATCTAGTTACTAATCAACAATTAATCTCAATTCACCTGACCCTGTAAGATACAAATAACGAAAGTACAACAGCGAAACATGGAAGCATATCGAGGCATTCATTCTACGTATAAAATGAAACTCATATCCCACCACTGCTAATATTGACACAGCCATTTCAGTCCTCTATATCAATCTGATAGACTACATAGACTTTATAGCCCCGAAACGCAAAATGTTAGTCTGACGTAAATAGTGCACGTTCATATTTTCCGAAATGCCTTAAAAACTCGAGGCACCTGAAACTTTGATAATACAGACACCATAACAAAACTGCATTATATAATGTTTGCCAAACAGCCAAAAATCACAATATCGCCCAGCACAAATACTTACTAAATATGAAAACTTAAGCATTGGACAGTACCAACCCAGTTTCCTTAGTGATCAAGCCATTCAAACCTCGCCTTTATTCAAAATACAATGAAATTTCTGCACTATTTATCATAAAGAACTGTATTAAAGACGACCCATTTTCTATAAGTGTACAATTTATTAACTAATTCTTTACATGCTATACCGCAGAAAACAGAATTCATAGCCAAACCTTTATCCATGATGACATCCAAACGTCTCTCTACAGTGAATTTACTAGCTCAAATATCACGAAAGCTATAGCTACCCTGAAAAAATCAAAGGATAACGGACCCGATGGCATTCCAGCACACTTTATGAAATTCGACGGTAATCTATTCTCACTTTTCTGCTTAAAACCATTCACCCTATCTCTGAAAAATTAGTGTTATTCAACTATATGTGAATCATTGTTCGAAACCTCACGATTCAAAAGTGGATCATGCAATGTTATAGAAAACTACAAGCCGGTTAACACGACATCCATGCTGTCCAGAATCATGGAAGACGTCACTCATAACCAAATATTATCATTCTTGCTTTCAGAAATATCCTAATCAATTCATCTCAACATGGGTTTATGGCTAAACACTCTTGTACCACCTCACACTTAGAATTCTTCAATTAAATAACACAGAAGGGATAAAGGCTTCTCAATAACTGTACTCTATTCTGACTTCAGTAAAGTATTTGACAGAGTGCCTCATAAACTTCTCCTCTCAAAACTACACTATTATGGCATATGTAAACGATTGCTATGATGGTGTAAATCATTTCTAACAGAACGCGTCTACTTTGTAAGCTTTAGGCTTGGCTACTTAAAGCCAGTAAAAGTAGTTAACGAAGTTGTACAAAGAAGTGTATTTGGACCATTATTCTTTTTCCTCTTTATCAATGATGTGTGCCAGTGATTTGTGCAAGGTGAAACCTTCCCTTCTGCAGATGACCTAAAAATAGCCCATTTGTTCTCATCCAACATATGCAAAAATAAGATCACCAAAATAATCCAACAAGAAATTAACATGTTATTAAAATGGACTAAAATATGGCATCTCCTTTTAAACGTAAATAAAAGTGGATATATTTCCATTGGTCGCAAACGGAACTGTAATCACCGCGTATGTAAAACATAAATAAATCATCTAGGTGTTGTTCATGACTTGGAGTATCGATATAGTAATAGCCTAAACTTTTCAGAGTATTTAGCTTTTCAAGCTTTTAAAGCAAGAAAACTAACCGGATTCATAATAATCAATTTTTGTGACTTAAATTCAAAGATATTTCTATACAAAAGTGCGTTCTATCTACATCGGAATACCGTTGCCTACTCTATGGCAGCTGTAGACACAGATCTGCTGAAAATTTAAAGAATTCAAAGTGAATTCACTATAAGACTACTAGGCGACTGTGGCACACAAACTTATCGCCACCAATCGATAAGTTGAATGTAAAACCCCTCTGGCTCCGAAGACTAAGAATTTCTTTTATTTTCCTATATCGCTTTATGTCAATTGATTTCTTGTCTATTTCACATAATCAATTGCGCATATTTTCACTTTGTTCCTACCTTTTTTTATTCATCATTACTCATCTTCAATCATCACTTATACAACAATTCACAATTTCGATTAAAAGTCGACATTTAATTAATTTTTTAAGTCCATGTTTTATCTAATAAATCTATTTTCATTTAATTCATATTATGTTGTCTCACTAATTTTCAACATCTTACGCTCAGTGGTGTACATATACATTTCTTCATTCAAAAATGTGATCCCTTCAATACCACATGTGTGAAAATTCATAAATTCATTACATTGATAATTGCTCAGTTTGATTTCTTCATTAGTATAATCCTCTATCTGTCTTAGATAATCAATACTGCATACTTTCATTTTGCTTCAATCTATATTTTATTTATCCGTATTCATCTTTAATCATCACTTAAATAATAATTCACAATTTCGATGACAATTTAACCTCTTATTAACCTTAGTGCGTTCAGTAGTTGTTTGATAAATCTATTCACACCAAATTTAAGCTATTAATACGTATTGTACTATTTACAGATCTTTTTATTTTTTATTTTGGCATTTTATTCTGAATACTGCTTTTACATGTAAACCAATTTTAATTATTGTAAGTGTATGCTAATTTGCTGAAATTCGGAACGGTTCCTACACAACGCTTATTGTAAATAAGTAGTATGTGATCAAAATAAAATAATGTAGACTTATATTCAGTCAAGTATATGTCAACTAGTGTCATGATCATCTGAAAAAAACATACGCACTGTGACTTCTGAAGAAACTCGGCTTGTAAAATAACGCATGATAACGTTTCCAAACGCAAACTTTCCAAATACTAGGAAAAATTCCAAATGTTTTACAAGACTTCTTCTAGTTACTGTTTTTGTACCAAGTTTATTTCAGGATAGAGTGTATAATCCCCGACCAAACCCTCATCACCAACTCCAATTTAGAACAGCCAGTAACCCTAGTAAGACTACAGGCGAAGTTAAAATTCTTTCAATTACATTATATGATGAATCAATTTACATAAAAAACAATAATGTGAAAAGCTAAACTGATTGACTAAATTGAAGAAAACTTGGTAACAATTATATGGAATTAAAAGGAAAAAAACTTTGAAACAGGGTAAGATATGAAAATTATTCATGTATCAGCAGGATGGTTGCAATTTGAGATATTGAAGTAACTTTCACACATAGCGTCAATTATTGTGATTTGACGGTGAAGGTCTTGATATCAAAAAATATAGTCCAAATATTGTGAAATTTAGTTACTTTTACTGTTTAGCAACTCTCAGTTTTATTTGAAAATACTTTATAGATTATTGATAACTGCCTTTGCCCAGATTGCAAACAAGCATAACTTCATATTTATTATTGTCTGAAAAACCAAACTTAACAATATTCGAATAAAACAGGTCGGAAATGCATTTTGACTATTCTCCAGGTTGTTGGTCAATATTTCTGAATAAATTGTTTCTGTGCATACAACTGCTATGACGCAACTGCCTACGTTATGCACAGGAGAATTGACCGCAGCTTTAACTCGCCGAATAATCTATGTTAACAAATACTTGCCACTTTGACTAACAATTTGACAACTGATTACTCAATCAAAGCCAAATCAAGAAAGCACGAACACAGCACTGTGAAGATTCGATATTATTTCGTCCAAACTTTGTATACATAGTTATAACAACGATCCTATCGTAATTAGCACATTAGAAAAGTATTAGAGACAATTACAAATAGCAAGGTCAATGCAGGAAAAATTAACAACATTACTGGTTACCACTTACTTCACCAATGATAAAAAATAACAGAAATCAGAATATTCACATGAATCATAACTAGTTCTGCCTCTTTTTAGTAACAAACTATTTGCTAACGTAAATTCTCTACCGTTTGTTGTATTTTCTGTCGTCTAGGTATAACATAAATTTATCTATTCAAATAAATAGTGCATTCAGTTTTACCGCGTCGTTATCTACTGTACGGAGCTGTTCAGTGTAAGATTACTTACGACGTTGTTAATGTAATCTAACATTTTACTTGATTGAATATGTCATAGACTGATGTTGACAGGTTACCATTGACAACCAAAAATGACTGGACAGCTATTTTATTCCAATACTAAACTCATCAGTCGTGAACACCCCAGATTTCACACCAAAAGGCTTCAGTTTGTCGGCTATAAATTGATGACACGTTGTACACATACCACAAATAGATGAAAGTGGAAATTATAACATTGAATATCAACCCACTTAAACAGAAATTTAAGTGATAGCCATCAATCCGCAGCCCATGATGCCAAGTCTAAAGTGTGCACTGTTGAAGAGTTTGACACCGAAATCAAACACGTACTAACAGCAGTCAATAGATGTCCTTATCTAACCTGCTTGAAAACATAGTACACATGACTATATACATTGAAATACTTCACACCGACCACTCGAAAAAACCCATGAAGGGCCATAAAACAACTTGAAGCCAGAATCAAATTACTGTACTATCGACAGAAATGGTCACGAAAAAAAAGTGAGCATCAAACCTCTCAAAGCAAAATAATCGGATGCATTTACACTCACGTCGAATTCAGCATAATGACATAGTTATATTGAAACTTGTTGTGTTTCTTTTACGAACGATGCAGATTTTGAGTAAAGTGAGTCTTTTATTCTGAATGGTCTTAGTTTAAAATCATTTGTTTATGTGGGACTTTATCGAACGCTTGACTGAAGTGATGCAGTCGTGTCCTATGTACAGAAGTCAAATTTCGATGTTAAGTTGTTTTTCAGTTAGCAGTGGTAAATAAATCGACGAAAAGTATTGTTTTCAATTCGTCTTTTAAAACAAAATAACATTGCAGGCTGCTTAAATGGATCCGCTGAAGCTATATTTTTGTTTCTTGTAGCATTGTTGTCATGAAGGGAGAAAAATCATGTTGTATGCGTCAACAATTAAACCCAGTGCAGAGTAGTCATGATGGATGAAAAACCTTTTCAAAAGCGATTGCAGCTTATGGCAAAGTGCGGAGATATTAATTAATTGTTACTGCCTTGTCACACAAGCTTTCTCGAAAGAACATGCACTTCATCGCAAATACTAAGATTTATGTAGAAAATACTCATAACAAGTCGATGATCATCAGTCGCAGAGAATAGAGTCCATTCTGACAGGCGGATATAAAAGGATAGGAAATCCCAATCAGCAGTATCGTCGTTTCGGTGGGTTGGAGGGGGAGGGATTACGATTATAATTTGTAGCCCAGTGAGATGGTATTAAAAGTAGAAAACAGCAGAGCACAACCATGTGGTCCCACACAGGTAACTCGTGAATCACATAAACATTTATGGGACTAATATTGGGACATAAAATAAGATCCAACATGTTGTCATCATAAGTGGGATAAATGACGCATTGTCTCCAACTATGAATATCAATAGCGTATAAAGGTTCATTTCGCTTAGGTGGACTAAGGTGGAGGGTTGAAGTCACCACAGATGGCTTTAAGGTCATATGGGAGAGAAGAAGCGATTTCAATAATATGTGCAAGTAAGGGTGTACTTACTATGACTTCAAGGGGTCAATACAAAAAGCAGTGTATCGGTGGTACGTTCAACTTCAGTGGTAACTAGTTAAGTATTCCATAGAAAAGCTAATAATTATTACACATGTCTGTATTAATTGACGCTTATACTTCTGATAGCTTACATTGACTACAATAATTAACTTATAAGTCGTCTCTCTAAAAACAGAACACTTCAAAACCCAATATTAAGATCTCTAATTCTCCAATAAATTAAAAAAGGTGAACTTTCAAAGCCAAATAAAATGCTAGGGTTAGCCCGCTGGATATGATTTTTAGGGCCGAACAAATGAAAAAATAAAGAAGTGATTCAAAGTCATGAAAGACACATTTTAGAAACATGTTAACGAATGAGCCTGTTCTAGGTCTTGTTAATGGTAGAATTCTCGTTATTTGTTTGCGAATTATACAATTGCTGAGAAAAGCATTAAATTGTCAATGTGGAAAGGAAAAGATAGTTTTCAAGTAAGAGGTTTTATTTCCATTATTTGTAGCTCTTTGGTATATGGGACAGAGCACTAAATAAAGAACATTGTTTTAGAATTCCTGACAGACCAAGCGATACACTCCTTCAGGTGGTAGAAAAATACATCCCACCTAAGACAATAATCTAGAGTGACAATTGGCAAGCCTACGAGTCACTTTTATACATGGGATACTTACACAAAGTCATAGTGCATAAGAAACGTTTTGTTGATTCGACTACTGAAGTCAATGCCAACAATATCGAATCAGTGAGGAGTTGAGTCAGATGTCACCTGAGAACATATTAGGATTACAAGAACAAATGCTATATGGTCATTTGCGTGAATATTTATACAAATTGCATCGTGATATCAAGTCTAGAGTGTCGAACAATAACTTACATAAGTTTTTTAATGACATAAAAATAATATATCCTGTATAACTTATCAATTTTATTTATAAATAATTTATAAGAGTGTGAGGATTTCTCATTACATTTTAGGTTACGGTGAGGCCATAACATTATCTGTATATCGTATAAAAGGATGAGTATTTCATCGTTTACTGAGGATTTCCGTAAGGGGAGGCATTCTACAGTAAGTCCTTGTTTGGAATCCTCTAATAAATCACTAGAATTAACAAATATCAATAATTATGATTTAAAGAGTTGTATTTGGCTCAATCCGAGCAAGGCTTTCAAAGTCATTTTATAGTCGCTCAAGCTCGGCCGTAAAGGTCATGTTTACCAACAACAGCACTGGTATCCTGAAACGATTAAGCGAATATTGGTGTCTATAAGGGCATTAACGGACACAACATATCACTTACGTTAACTGAACGAATGGGCAAATTTAATATTTATACTTCAGTTTATAAATGAATTAAAGGAGAAGAACACTAGCATATGACAAAGACGGGTAACTGGTGCTTACGCATTCTGTCAATCAGTTACAGTCAGTCAGTTACAACGTAGAACTTTGTACATGCGTACATCAGTTCAAGTTGCAATGCCTTAATTAGCAGATAAAGATTAAATTGTCGGACCAATTCCCAGACTAGGGAAGGTAGCAACAGAGTAAGTACTAATGGAAAGGCATAGAGATCGAAGATGAAATTTAAGATAAAAAGTGATTCAGTAAAGAGAAAATTATAATAAGTTAAAAAATTAGAATTTGGAGGAAGACAAGGAGTGGATGCACCTGCGCCATTGCAATCGATTTTGAGCTATATCACCTAAAGTTTCTAACCATTTGTTATGATCACCGTGTGGGCCCCAACCAGGTAGTCTACATCTATTAACATAACTTAGCCCAATTGTCAATGACTTCATGGATTGGTGACATGTTTTCGTTTAACCACCCCTAGCTTTCTTCCAGCCTACTACCACAACAAACAACATTGCTCGTTTCGGTAGACGGTGGTCAGGCATACCAACACATGTCCTAACCACTTTAGCTGGTGAAGATTCACTACTTCATCGATAGACCTACTGTATTTACCTAGTACTCTATTCCTAACCCATGCAATGCTTACTCGGTTGTCCCAGCAAACACGAGCAATATTTCGGAGACACCTATGATCGAACACTAGGATCCTACGAATATCCTCTATCATTAAAGGCCACGTTTCACATCCATAAAGTAAAACGGATCTGACTGCTGCACAGTAAACGCGTCCTTTTTGTCATTAAACGAATGTCTCGCCTACATCACAAGTGACGCAGGTTGGCAAAAGCTGATCATGCCTTATGTATACGGGCCGAGATTTCATCAGACACCAGACCGATAGGACTGATGAGGCTCCCGAGATAAGTAAAACGGTTAACACATTCAATAGTTTCGCCCCCCCCCCTATCACTAACTTTGGTGCCGAATTAAGCCAGTCCTGAAGTAACATTTTACATTTGGATGGGGAGAATCGCATCCCAAACATGCTTACGTTCAAGTTTAAGGTAGTCGAAAAATTCTGCATTTATCAGCATCTTCACTCAGTAGAACTATATCATCGGCATATTCTAAGTCAGTAAGTTTATCTCCTGGAACGAGGTCAAACTCTGTGAAATCAGACGATGACAATGTTAACTCTAAAAGTATGTCCATGATAAAATTAAATAAAAATGGAGATAGCGGACAACCTTGACGAACACCACTAGAAGTGGTCAATTCCGAAGACAATCTGCCATAAGCTCTAACACGACATGTGGTGTTCGAGAAGAGAGCTTGTTTAGGGTTAATGTACTTCTCCGGTACGCCTTTCAATGACAGACATTGCCATATAACCTTACGAACAATAGAGTCAAACGCCGCCTTAAGGTCAAGGAATACAGCTATTGTTGGGCGTCTGAAAGTGTGCCTATGTTCCAGAACCTGCCGCAGTGTGAATATTTGGTCTATACAACCACGTCCGGGTCTAAAGCCATCTTGGTTTTCTCTAGTTTGCTCTTCACGAGCTGTATTTAGACGTCAAAGTATTATTAAGGTTAGTATTTTAAACACAATATTCGTTAAACTGATTCTTCGGTAATTGTCACACGAGGACTTCTGTCCTTTCTTAAAGACCGGAATGGTTAGTGTATGAAACCAGTTAAATGAGATAACGTCTAGTTCCTAAATTCTAGCCAAGATCTCAGTTAATCTTGCTGCTAAGACTGGACTACTGTCATTAAATATCTCAGGGGTCAATCCATCAGTATCAGATTCTGAAGAGAAGACTGAAGAACATCGTAAGTGTTTCCTATATCATTATGTATATATATGAATGTAAACAATAATTATGTCAATATATCATGTTTTTTTCCTACGAAAGAATCAGATAATGAAGATATGCATGAAACAAGTCGTAAGTGTTTTATATATCACAAAGAAATTTTATTTGAATGGCTGTAATGTTCAATGATTGTCAGTTATTTGTTTAGACTATAAATAGTTGTATGTTGACATGAGTGTGAAATAGAGACAAATAGTAACTAACATAGAATTTCGATGTTGTAAGAATATTAGAATAATATGCATTAAATAATGAAACTGGAACAAAGGAATAAAGTATAAAACATTTTTATACATATTGGAGTTAGGTAAAATTAAAATTAATGTTAAACAACTTTGTATTGTGTACAAATTAGTGTTTAAAATATTTATGGAAAATGTAACGATCCAATCAGCTTCCATTCTGTGTATTTTTTTTAATTTCATCGTGATATTTATCCACTTTTGATATTTACTATGCTTAGAAAGCTTTTGGTCATCTTTAGGTAAGTTATTTTATTAAAATTAATCAATGATTTTTGAATGACATTAATACTTCACAATATTATTCCCCAATGTTTACTGAAGATGCGTTTCATATCTAAAGGGATTAATCTAGAAAGTAAAGACCTGTAATCTGTTTAGTGATAATAAATTTTCTCAGTTTCATACAACATTATATCATTGGTTATTTCAGAATATCCATTTTGTTTAAAGATAAATGGTTGAAGGCACATTCATTAGCAAATCACTTATCTTGGAATATTTTAATTCTGCTCAATTCTAGTTATTAAATCCATTGTGAGTTTGAATAATACTCCCTTCCCTAACTTGTTTCACAATAAATTTTCACAGTGAGAATGTTTCTTTTTCCATGTAAGTTACAATAAATAACCTCCTTATTAACTAATTTTACATTTCACTCAATTAACGTGAAACTTCAACAAGATTTCTGTACTGTTATATTGATAATGAAAGTATATCAATCTTTACCGAACAGATTATACATGGATGACTATGAATTATGGAGATCTATAAAGTGCAAATTTATTTTTGCATAAATATATTTTACAACGCATTTAGGTTCCAACTTCTATGATAGACAAATTTGTATTTATTAATGTCACTCTTACATTGACGACATAGTTAGTCTGTGAGTTGACCATATTGAAATTAACAATGTTGGTGTAAGAAAAATAAGTTACTTTACCTAAATGAAATAATTCTGTGACATACTCTTACCATGTAATTTAGCAAGGGTTTCCAGAGGCAGACGAAAGTAATCATGGTAGTTTAAATATTCGTCCCCTTATAAGTTAACTTGTATGTACAATTGATTTCGTTGATTAAAAACCATTGTTTGTAGTTTCACTTACTTAGTATTCGTCACATCATTAGTTGGCTTGTTTGTACAATTTATTTCTTTTAGTAAAAATTATAGTTTGTTTGTTGTTTCTCTTTTTAGTATTAACTCGTTATATTTTTAACAGAAAATAATCATCTTTGTATCGTTACCTCAACATTTATCATTTTGATGGTCAAATTTGAATGAGTGTTGTACAGAGTGAAGTTAGTTTTGCAGATACAACAAATTATATAATTCAACTTGGCACAAATGCTGTTTACTGTGATTATTTTTATAGTTGATTATTACTTATCTACATGTAAGTAAACCATTTTAATGCAGATGATTATTCAAAATTTATCATGTCATTAATAATTTCAGCTGATTAACGTGAATGAGTAAAACACATTTATTTCTGTTAAATAAGCTGATATTTTTATCTACTAAAGTAACTACATTGATGTCCGACGTGTCGGGGAGTGGTGAATTATCCATCGTAAGGATTACTCTGTGTAGTTAGTTGCATTACTATCTCATACATGGTATTATTAATAAACGACTGTACAACTAAATGATATGATTTTAAGTGAATGAGTATATTAGAGTGTTCCATGCATATTTTGGCAACTCAGCACTGTTTTTTGTAGGCATTTCAGTGTATAGTTCATAAATTTGTCATTAATATCATCTTCTTTACTTTCCATGCTTTTATTACAATTTTCAAATGAACATAATTTCTATGGATTATAAGAAAATTAAAAAATTGTGGAATATTGAATAAGACATCAAAGTTGAACATTTAAATATTCAATATGATTCTTGATAAATCCATGTTTTCTATTATTTTCGTAATTTAAATTTGATTGTAGTTTTACTAGTTCATGTATTTTAATTAATTGAATAATTCAATACAAGTAGCAAATTTTTAATCTTTTCTCTTTAGTAAACATCGTATAATGACATATCAATGATTAGTGTAAATGTCATTCATACGACTTGTACAGTCAGCTATCTTCATTAAAAAATTGGCGTTGTTTAATTGACGATCCAACTGATAACACTGCAATTGCTACTTTTTCGTAAAAAATAGTATGAAAATACCTGCTTACTATTTTTCTAAATAGTTAAGGCTAATCGGAGTAACCCGCAGATGCAGAATGTTGTTTAACTGCCCAACATTTATGAAATAACGTTGATAAGGAGCTTTAGTTTCTTTAAAATATATTTAGGTCTTCGTGTAACAGGTTACGATTATTAGCGTTTAATCATTCCATGGTAAACAATCTTGCAGTGCTTCTGCTATATATAAAGCCTATTATTGCGGAATGTGGTCATGGCTTAGAAAACTACAAGTGAAGTAAAAAAAATAGTTGGCGTAAACACTTCTAGCCTGTCACGGAAACAGGAGAATTTATCAATGTGTCACACAAATACGTGAAGCACATATATTTCACGGATGATTTGAGATAAGCTGTTTTAGATTCTGGGGTATTTCTTTGTGAAATAATTTATGCAAAAGCGTAATATTTTTAACATTAAAGCCAAAATAAGTAAATAAATGAATAAATAAATCAATTAGCTAATTATTGAATCAATGAATAAATAAACAGCTTCCTTTCTTAAGTATCATTTTATACATGAAAGCATGTCAGATCACAGGCATGGTCACAATCATATGAGTTTAGATATATACAAATATTTAGATAAAGTGTCACTGTCAGGACATTCATAACATATAAATATGTGAATTTAGAAACAAATCAATGTCATTAAAACTTACACTTCTTGGACACCAAACATTTGTCTGTTATCGTTGTCCATATGACTCAAATCCGCCTGCTACTTGAACATGGCGTTTTGTTTCAAGGTATCACATGGATGAGCAGACTGCTTCTTTCAGTTTGTTCAGATGCCAGATTAAACCAAGAGCATTTAAAACTTGAGCGTTGATAAGGTGTCATTTATATTTCACCAGTAGGTTTCTTCCTTATTTCATACGTTATTATAAGCAACTAGAGAAAAGACAAAACAGAATGAATACAAACAACAGCACTGATATTCTAAAATGAATAGGCAAATACTAATGTCTATACGGACACTGAAGTACATGATACACCACTGATGTCTATAAAATGATTAAAAGGGAAGAACACTGGCATAAGACTAAGACAGGTGAATGGTGGACACACGTTTAGAGTCCCTAAAATGTCACAAGTAGGTTATTTATGCTGAACTATACTAGATAATCAAAACGCTATTTGTTCATTATCCTGTTAAAAAATAAGTATTTAGTCCTATTTAAAAAATGAAGAGTCTTTTGTGAAAAATCAAATAATATCCTTATCTAAGTTGATTGTTTCCGACATAACAGAATGATAGTTTGGAAGTACGGTTTGACTGCTTAAGCTAATGTCTAAGTAAGCTGTGTTGTCAAGAGAACTAATGAATGCCTGATCCACAAAAAATTCTTGTATAAATCAGAGATATCATGATGCTTTTTGCAATTGATGTTAGCAATATGGCAGCTTATTGAGAATGTAAGAAATTGGTGAATGTCCTAATGACTCATCTGGAGTATAATTATAAAAGTGAGTAGGGATAGTAAAACCGCCCACAGGACGTGAGCAGGTCTTGTGTAGTGTAGGATGACCAAGGCCTGGAATATACCGGTGTGTATCTGGTGCCATAGAATTTCTTGCAAATTTACTTATCAGATTTGTAAAATGTTCAATGTTTTTGTTCGCCACATTGATTACGCTAGTAGTTAAATAAGCTGTGCTTTGATTGGTTACGTATGGCCTTTGAGGGCCTACGACCCTGACTACACCAAGACAATTATCTTCACAAACATAACCTTATAACCAGCTTTGCTGTATAATGCTAAGATAAATACAGTGGTACAATGCCCTCTTTTTGAAGATATGGTCATAAAACCTGAAGTTTTGATGATCTTCTTGTTTCGCTTTAAAATATATTTGAATTGTTTAGTAGGCTACAAATAACCTCAATTTTTGCTTTGAAAGTTTGCATTTTTTCCACCTAATGAAGAACAAGTAGGCTTAGAATTGGAGGCTGCGTGGTCTAAATCTACATCACGTAAGATGATGGGTGTCTGAGGTTCAACCTGTATATTTTACGGTTTGTACAATATAGCCTGTCCACTGAACAACAATATCATCAGAAGATTTCGAAACAGTACCAAGTAGGAAAGTTAAGCATTTTACATTAATGGTGTTCTGCTTAATTTTACCTAAGTGTAAAGATTCTAGTCACTTATGTCAATGAACACCTGTTTCATTCTCGACTAAACGGGTCTTCTTATAACTGGTAGGTACAGTTTCTAATTGCTTAGCTTATTTTAACTAAACTACTGTTGATTAAAAATCAAATCGAAAGAGAAAAGAGCATGAATACTTCTGATGTTTCTTGTTGAGACAAAGGCAATTACAAGAGCAATCCGAAAAATTAGTTGCTTTTAGTATAGAATACCGAACAGTTCTTGGTGGTGCCTTATTCGGTATATTGTAGACAACTGTGTTCTGACAGGATGTCATTAGCTTAGTTACTTCTGCAGCAACGAAATCGATTACGGTTTACACATTCGTGACGTATAACAGTACAGGTAATTTTGTAACCTTATTCTGTAATAATTTATTTGATGACTATGATAAGTTCTTGATTATTGACACTTTAACTAAAAATGACTTAACTTGAGAACATATTTCTACCAGCTGCTAAGTTAGATGGTGTAGTTCACATTTAAACTTCCTGCTTCCACTGTTCTATGACTAAGAAGTGTGATTCCTATCAGACTTTTTTGATAGTTAAATTTCTGGTTTTAAATAGAGCATCAGTGGGTCTGTCAAACTCAGGATCACAAGATTATAAGTTTGTTTCGTAGCAGAGTTCTTATTTACTGAGCGCTGTGGACTTTAACAAGCTTGCTTATAGAGAGACGACTTTCAAGTAAATAAGTGTAGTCAATGTTTGCTAGCAAGGATATTAGCGTCAACCAAAACAAACAATGTGTAACAAATAATTGCTTCTTCTTGAGAAACAATTAACAAGAATACCATAAAAGTTGAACGTGCCACAAATAAGTGCAAAAGCTATTACAAATTTTCATCATACTGAATTGTAACAGGCGATATAAAAGCTGATTGTTTTAGCATTTTCTGAAAATATACTTGATTTGACTTGAGCTCTCAACTTCAAATAGTGTCTAGGCATATATTAGCGCATCTAGTTTTATAGTCCGAGATACTATCATTACTGAGTATATAAATATTCTAGTAACTGTCTGATACAAACGTCGTAATCTTGAATACTAGAATCATAGTTATGAAAATTTCTTAGTATACAACCTATGTGTCGTGCAACTTAGATAACAGTGGGGTAATGCACTCTGCAAATGACAGATCATACAAATACCTGAATCCTGAGTCAACCAATGAATAAAACCCTAATACTTACTAATCATATATTAAGTTTATCGTCTGTTAAAATAAGTGCTTGTTTTCAGAAAGAAATTAGGCAGTTTCAATACTAATACAGAAAAATCAGGTTCACATAATTCGGAATGAACAGAAGTTGTCCAACTTATTTCGTAATTTCTTGAATTTCTAAATGAGTTCATATCATAACATGTATTCACAATCGAAGACAATGGATATTTTGTAGTCATTGGTGTTTATTACAGTGTCGACTAGTTACTCTTCACAGTTAGCAAAAATATCACTGAACAGGTAAAAGATTAGGATAGATTCCTTTTTAATTAAACTATAATGCAAGACAATAAAAATCAGAATTTTAAAGAGATCCAGGGCATTCGTTGTGTTTGTACACCACATTTTGTATCTGTAAGTTATAGTGCAGCCTAATATCTTCACATCAATAGCTTTAACCTGTAAGCTACATTTATTTGGCTGAATATAATGATAATTTGCATAGATTGTGAGAGAAAGTAGGACCTTAAATGTCACTTCTGTGATTGCTTTAATTTATTTCGCTAATTACACGGTATACATGAAGCACTGGTTTAATTGAACTGCTTAGATTCACAGATGCAACAGAGTAACAATCAAAAGTTTACAGTTTGACAACTTATGATAATGTCATCTGTTACACCAGTAGAGAATCAAAGTATTTTATGAGGCTGTGTAGGAAATTTCAGTCCAACGCTTTGAAATTAATCGGTTTAGTCGACTTAAGAAATTCCGTATTCACTTAAAAAAGTGAAGTCGACGGATCGCCATTTGACTTATCAATCAGTGTTTGTTTGCAATCAGGATAAAGTGTTTAACGATACAATGATAAGCAAAAGTGTGAAGTTACTGGTGGCCGTCTTGCATATTTACGTGAATCAGTACATTAAATGCACACTAGCTATTAGGACACTACAATCTAACTTAAACTGAGTCGATTATCTGTCTCCAAAAAACAGTATTGTCTAAAAAGTAGCAACGTTTAACAGTAAAGAGTGGTAAGCAGGTACGTAAGAATTTTTTACTTAGTCCATGACAGGACCAAAAATTGAGCCAATTTCATTTATGCACATAGTTCTGGCTTCAGTCTGTGAATGTCAAAGACTTCAGCAATACATAACAGGCAGAGACTTACTTACTTTGGTCAATTCCTGTTGACCGTAGAAATAGCTTTGAACGAGGAATCCGAGTTGATTAGGTAACCAGTAGTCACAAGATGTCATATGATGAAGTTCCTAATGCTACCATTATTGCCTTTCTGCAACTACGCTACATAATCTTCTCGGATTCTCCTGGACAACTATCTCATTGAATGACTTATATATCATACGCCAAAGAAACTAGTGAATTGACAGCCATATCTAGAAGAGGTCAAGAAATATAGCGAACATTTCAAAAGTCTATGAAGCACGTCTGCATGATTGTATTAAAATATATAACAACTTTTAAATGTCTGTGTATGCTACTTCAGTAGGATTAAAGACAAACAATTTTTGTATTTCAAAATAGTGACACAACATTTTAAGAATATTTTGTCACACTTCACCAGTTTATCATCCTTTATTACCGACTTTTCATACTGAATGACTTTAAGTAGTCTTCAATATTTCAAAATCAATTTGTAATGCATGACAATAAGCATTCATGGTTTCTCTTGTTCAATTTAATTACGAAAATGCATTGCACATAACTTTCAAGAAATGCGCCCTGTTTATTCTAAGTATTGTTAATCGAAGTGTTTTGTAGATTCTGTTCTACAACAATTTATACATTTAGTCTGCTCATCAACCAATTATTGCCATTCATCACTTCATCTACTGTTGAAGTTAACCATAGGTTAAACCATGTATGGTGAGGCAGGTTTCACTAACAGTAATATATTTACAGAATTGCGGACTACTGTAATCAACAGTTGAAGGCTACATTTCATTATAGCGTTTAGTTTTCATGATCAATGGTTGGGTAAGGCCCACATACTTGACTTAATTCAATGAAACTACTTTCACTATTTGCATTATTTGCATACCAGCATATGTCCTCATTCATTATTTAGTTACCCGAAATAATTTATCACTATTTCTTAACATGCTTTATGTAACAAAGCACACAAGAAACAAACGACAGTCAATTGACTCATCTGCAATTTATTATACTTTGCAAAGTTTGTCAACTAAGAAATCAACCATATCATAAGACATAACTGAACAATTTCAACGTAGAGTAGATACATCATTATTATATTATTATTATTGTATTGTTTCAATGTAGAGTGAAAAAACATTCACTTTATTATAAACAAAACAAAAAAGTCTATTTTATATTGTGCTCAGTTCACCAGACTGGTGATACTGATAAGATATTTTTGAATAAAAATCTCTCAGTAAACTCTATTGTCGTATGAATGAGTTTAAATGTGGTACAGTTTTTTCACATATTTTAATGTCTTGTCATTTTTTTATCTATGAGATTGAAGGTAGAATAAGTTAACTTTTAGAAATATCAGAAATGTTCTCTGTCAATAGCTTATGCCACGTAATTTTCTACATTGCACCCATTCTCGCGCGGTAATACATCGAACATGGTGAGACTCATCAGGTTGCTCGATGATCTATCTTTGTCGGTCTACACATGAGTTTATGTGAAAAGACAGTGTTTTGTGCATCATGTTCAGATGTTTTGTTAACCTAAGGGGCTGTTTTAACAAACTTTTTGTTTGAATACTAGAATCTACACTACGAGACGGTGTTACATACTTGGACAAACAGCTTTCCAGTGTTTGCTATTCTTTCATTGGTTTCCAGCCATCATCGATTTCTGATGCATTCAACCTACTAATTATGATTGTCATTTCAAATGATCTTAAACTAAAACAATTATCACGACAATTACAGTTTGTTGAAACATTACTTAGATTATCAAAACACCTGAACTTTATGCTCAAAACACAGTCTTTTCACATAAATTCATGTGTAGACCGACAAAGATAGATCATCGAGCAACCTGATGAGTCTCACCATGTTCGATGTATTACCGCGCGAGAATGGGTGCAATGTAGAAAATTGCGTGGCATAAGCTATTGACAGAGAACATTTCTGATATTTCTAAAAGTTAACTTATTCTACCTTCAATCTCATAGATAAAAAAATGACAAGACATTAAAATATGTGAAAAAACTGTACCACATTTAAACTCATTCATACGACAATAGAGTTTACTGAGAGATTTTTATTCAAAAATATCTTATCAGTTTTTCACCTGTCTAGTGAACTTTGCACAAGATAAATACTTCATTTTTCTTTCATTTATTTAGTTAAAATGATAAAGTGCAAATTTTGTGTACTTTACATCAAAATAATGCAAAAATGATAGAATAATATTGTGTCTACTGTATATTGAAATTACTTACTTACGCCTGTTTCCCCTCTCGTAAAAGCATAGGCCGCTCACCAGTTTTCTCCATTCAACTTTGTCCTGAACAATTCCTTTCCAGTTGTCTACAGTTACTGTTCATCCTTTTCATGTTTGCTTCCAGTTCTCGACGCAGGGTGTTCTTTGGCCTTCCTCTTTTCCGTTTTTCAACAGGATTCCAAGTTAGTGCTTGTCTCGTGATACAGTCTGATGATTTGCGCAATGTAGGTCCTATCTATTTCCAACGTCGTTTCCTGATTTCCTCTTCAGCTGGAAGTTGGTTTGTTCTTTTCCTAGGTAGGCTGTTACTGATGGTTTCTGGCCAACAGACATTCAATATTCTACGTAGACAGTTGTTAATAAATACCTATACTCTTCCGAAGATGTTTGCAGTAGTTCTCCACGTTTCAGCTCCATACAGAAGAACTGACTTGTCATTCGAGTTGGAGTCTAACTTTGAGGTTGTTAGACAATTGTTTGCAGTTATATACATTTTTCAACTGTAGGAATGCTGCCCTTGCTTTGCCGATCCTTGCCCTTAACATTTTCATCGGATCTCCCTTGTTCATCGGTGATGCTCCCCAGATATGTAAAGATATCCACTTTTTCCAGAGTTTCACCATCAAGTTCAATTAGGTCGATGCTCTCGGTGTTGAATCTGAGGATCTTTCTCTTACCCTTATGTATGTTCAGGCCTATTGATGCTGAGGTTGCTGCTACTTTGGTTGTCATCACTTGCATTTGCTGTTGTGTATGGGATAGAAGTGCAAGATCATCCGCGAAGTCCAGATCATCAAGTTGCATCCTACTTGTCCATTGAATACTGTGCTTCCCCTCAAATGTAGAGGTTTTCAGGATCCAATCGCTCACTAGGAGGAAGAGGAAGGACGAGAGCAGACAGCCTTGTCTGACACCGGTTCTTACTGAGAATGCATTTGTCAGCTGTCCTCCATGCACAATTTCGCACTGTGGTCCGTCATAAGAATTCTGGATGATGTTGACGAGTTTCTGTGGTATGCCGTAGTGTCGAAGAAGTTTCCATAGTGATGTCCTGTCTACGCTGTCAAACGCCTTCTCATAGTCGATGAAGTTGATGTACAATGACGAGTTTCATTCAATTGATCGTTCAACGATGATGCGTAGTGTTGCGATTTGGTCTTTTCATGACCGATCCTTACAAAAACCAGCCTGTTTGTCTCAAAGTTAAGCATCCACTTTATCTTTCATTCTATTCAACAACACTCTGTTAAAGTTTTTCCCTGGTAATGACAATAGTGTGATTCCTCTGTAGTTCTCGCATTTGCTCAAGTCCCCTTTCTTTGGTATCTTCATAAGGTCTCCTTCTTTCCAGTCTGCCGGCACCTGTTCTTTCTTCCAGATCCTCTTGAATAAAACGTGGAGCATCCTCGCCGTTATGTCTATGTCTGACTTAAGTGCTTCGGCTGGTATATTGTCAGGTCATGCTGCTTTTCCACTTTTGATCTGTCTGATGGCTATCTTGATTTCTTTCATCGTTGGTGGATTAACATCAATCGGGAGGTCTGTATATGCTGCTTTGATGTCTGGTGGGTTTGGTGGAGCTGGTCTATTCAAGAGTTCCTCGAAATGTTCTACCCATCTGTTTCTTTGTTCTTGAATCTCGGTGATTAACTTGCCTTCTTTGTTTCTGATCGGTCGTTCTGGTTTACTATATTTACCTGCCAGTTTCTTCGTTGTGTCGTATAGCTGTTTCATATTTCCTTCTCTTGCAGCTTTCTCCGCTGTCGTTGCAAGGCCTTCGATATACTTCCGTTTGTCGGCTCTATTGTTCTTCTTTACCTGTTTATTTGCTTCTGTGTATTCATTTTGTGCCTTGATTTTTTCTGCTCTAGTTTGGCTGTTGTTAATTTCTGCCTTATTGTTCCTCCTTTGTTAAATTTTGCTCACGGTCTCTGTGGAAATTCATTCCTTATGATGGTAGTTTTTGCAGCCCATAGCCTGTTGACAAGTTGAAGTTAGTGCCTCTTTGATTCTTTTCCAGTTGTCCTCCATAGTGGTTTCTTCCCCGTTAAGCAGATCTTCTAGGGCTCGAAACGTGTTGTTGAGAGTTATTTTGAATTCCTTGAGTTTGTCAGTATGACGAAGAGAGACTGTATTGAACCGTTTTAATGCTGTTGCTCCAGTTATCCATTGCTTTTTTAGCTCCAGTTTCGTTTTGGCAACCACTAGGTGATGGTCTGAAGCTACATCAGCTCCTCTCCTGGTTCTCACATCTTTCATTGATCTTCTGAATTTTTTATTGATGCACATATGATCAATTTGATTCTCTGTAGTATGATCCGGTGAGACCAATGTTACCTTGTGTATGCGTTTGTGTGAGGATATTGTACCACCTACAACCATTTTGTTGAAAGCGCATATACTTGTAAATCTTTCACCATTCTCATTTCTTTTCCCAGTCCCTGTTGTCCCATGATGTCTTCGTATCCAGTGTTGTTCATTCCAACTTTGGCGTTTGGGTCCCCCATTAGGATTGTCAAATCCTTTCTGGACACTTCGCTATAATTGACTGCAGCCTATCATAAAACTGATCTTTGTCCTCGTCGTTGCCGTCGTTGGTGGGTGCATAACACTGGATGATGTTCATTGTAATCCCCTTCTTCATTGTCTTGAAAGATGCTATGATGATCCTGGGTCCATGTGGTTCTCATCCCACAAGTGCATTGCGCGCTTTCTTAGACAGCATCTGACTAACTCCTTGGGTGTGTGTAGCATTGTCCTCTTTGTGCTTGGAGTATAGTAGCACCTCTCCCGAGGCTAATGTTTTCTGTCTAGTTTAAGTTCAATGCGTTTCGCTGATCCCGAGCACAGTTAAATTGCATCTCTTCATTTCTGCTGCTATCTGGCTCATCTACCCTGTCTCCAACATTGTTCGAACATTCCATGTACCTATGAAAATTTTGCTCTGGTCGTTAGAAGGGGTGGCATCGGCCTGATGACTTCCGAAGAATTTCGGCTTTCATCATGAAGCGTCATATAGATTCCTTTCACTTCCAGAGCAGAGTTTAAATGGTTAAGGCTGTTTATTCTGGTTAGCGTATTTTTAGCAAACTTGTGTTTTACGGGATAGGAGTGCTAGCCGTATGCCCAACCCTCCTTATTTACTCGGGCTTAGGACCAGCCAAAACTCTAGAAGAGCTGCGGGCGGAGTTGTATATTAAAATGGTTCAATGATATTTTATTGAAACTGTTGATTTTTCCGTTTACATGCTTTATAAGACGCATTCAATTGCAGATAAGTCAATTGACTGTCATTCGTTTACTGTGCGCCTTGTTTCATGATGCATGTTTGTAATTTATGATAATTTTTGAATTTTTTTATAAAAGATGTCGTCAAAGCTTACTGCGCTTAGTTAATAACAACTATACTACCACTTCTAATTCTGTTTCCCTATGTTTGACATAATCAGTATGCTTGTTTTCACATCAGTTATTGAACGACCGATAATTTTCGATATGGATTACTCATCTATGCCACAGAACAGTGTCATTGAGTAGGCATAATGTGAATTATAGCAAATAATTAAGCATCTAGCATGAATATGTTCTCAAATGAAGTATTTTTTAGTTATACTATTTGGCGTTAAACAGGAACGTAGCGCACTGTCGCCCCTTAAATTGCTATTGACAACGGATACAGGTTCACCTGTACTGAAAGACGTCACGAAAGTAGAATCCGTGTTCGATTTCCTTGCTACAGAAGTAACTAGGAGTATGATATCTCGCCACAACGTAATTATCTACAATATGGCGCATAAGCTACCATTAAGAACCGTCAAGTATTCTTTACTAAAGGTAGCTAATCTTTAACATTGTCCTTGTCGATGCCTCCGCCTTACCAATAAACATCAAAAGTACTCATGCCCCATTCTCTTCCGATTTGATTCTTAATCGGCAAAATTTTAGTTAAAACGAGCCGAATAATTACTAACTGCATCTACTTAGTATCAATAGGCTTGTATAATTGAGGGTTAGACCGCTTTTCAAAGACACAGAAATCTAGAAGCTTCACACTTAGACGAAGTAGAGTAGAACATCAATAATGTGAAATGCCTAACTACATCACCTAGTACTGCTAGAAAGTTCTGTGATGATACTATTTATCAACAAACAGGCTTTATAGTACATGGCGTACCAATAACATGGCAAATATCTGACAACCTCCTAAGTGATGTAGATTCAGACCACACAACTACCAATACTAAGCGTTCTCATTCTTCATTATATAAAAAAACGAGAACTACTAAAGATCAGGTAAAAGCCATGGTTAGCTTATTAAACGACTTCAGTATAATGAAAAGGGCGCCAAAATCGTGACCCCACCTAAACAAATCGGGCATGATACCACTGTGTCTGCCACATCATTATATGTCAAGTCCGGTTACAAGGCCCCGTTTTCTAAAAGTTATCGTTTTGATAGTAATCAAGTTCGTAAGTACCCACAGGCTGTACGTAACTAATCAAAAACATAGCTACCAACGTAAATAACGTGACAAACAAGTATACAAATCTTTCTACTACTATGACGCAAGCAACTTTGTTAGAAATTCTAGGTTGCCAAATACACACCAGTATGCTATAAGCCCTGGTAATCCGACACCATACACAACCTACTTTGATTGTATAAGTGGTTTTACTCTCCCACCTCACTTTTATGATTTTACTCCTGATGGGCTACTAGGAAATCCTCTAGCTTCTGCACATTGCCAACGAGCTGTCTTGTCGCCTAACTTGAGATATTCAGATCATCCTAATATCTCTGACAAATATAATAATTTTTTTGGCATCAGGTATTCACTAGTCTCCTTAGCAATGCGGCTTGCTCATACATTAGGTCAGACAGCTGTTTTACACAAGCACCTAGTTACATCGAACATTAACGACTTAGACGAAGATCTTGTTGGATTTTTAACAATCTACTTTCCATTTTTGAACTTTATAGTGAAACACGCCCGCTTACTTCTTAGTAAAATATCAACCCTAAGAACTATAGCCTTATAAGCTGAACCCTCATTATTATTTGTCACAGAAACATGGTATTTCTCCTCAGTAACTGACTGAGCATTAGCCATTCGAGACTATATGTTATATCGCGACAATAGAAAATATAGACAAGATGATAGATGTATAATATACGTAATTGTTTGTTTTTCGTCTAATAAAATCGATGACAAAATACTAGATAAGATAACAAAGTTTGTCTGGATCTAAGTTAATATTCCGAGCCACAGTTGATTTTCCGGATGCATATATAAAACTACTATCATATTGACTACTGTAGACAACATCATTATTAATGCTTATGTATGTACCTCTGCCCTAAATTATAATACACGTGACTTAAGTCTTCATAGGATAGACTGGAATGTTGGCAGAGAACTGTCATATGATAAAGAAAATCTTCTTACTACATTAGACATGCACTGTTGGACACAGTGTATACGCACTCCCACGAGACATATTAACATCCTTGACATAGTTTTCTGTCATGAAGTCACTCCTCTATCACTTCAAGTTAGTTAAGAGCTCGAAAGCAGTGAGCACAAATTGATTCTATGTGCTCGTCCTTTTACCTTTATTATTCTCATATTCGTGAATTACAAAACACTAGACAATATCAAGATTATAAAAATGTGGACTGAAATCTTCTACACATACTTCTCAATTGCTTTGACTGTGACGATTTTTCTTATCCAATAGTCTTACATAAGCACTAGATATTTTTTATCAAATTATTGACTCGTGTTTAAAATCAATAGCACCTATTAAAATAAACAATATCATTAAGTCAAATGATTTGTGCATAACACTTCATTACCTCTTCAAACCTCACCGGAATAGTGATATCCACCGCATTTTACGAGATGGGTTATTGAATAACTACCATAATATTACAGTCAATCTATTCAGCGATTTTTCTGCTTACACAGGTAAGCCTTTGGATGACATTGAGGTGGACGTGATCAACTTGGCTTCTTACAATTTGGAATCCTGTGCGTTCACTTATGACAACATTTGTAATTCCATCAACTCATTTTGGACCTCAAGTAGTTATGCAGTAGATAGCATGACATCCGTTTACATCGAACTCGGTCAACCTAACTTACCATCAATCCCATTATAGCTGTTTGACCTTTTATTGACAGCAGGCACTTACCCTAGTACATAGAAAACCTCTTACATCTGCCCTCGATTCAAATCAGGTGACAGGACAAATTTGCATAACTATAGGCTCATAAATATAACCCCAGTTATCTCTAGAATAATGGAGAAAATTGCATGTGACCAAATCTCTAAATATTACTCTCTGAGGAGCCTATCTCTAATGCCCAACATGGTTTTCTCAAAACTAGGGCTTGTATTACTTGTCACTTTGATTTTTTAAATTTAGTCTTTACTGATCGATGCTTTGGGCACTTGGTGTTAGTACTGTATTTAGACATGTCTAAAGCTTTTGACACGGTTATCCACATGCTTCTTATAGACAAACTCTCTTATTATGGGATTAAGAATCGATTGCATGCATGGTTAAGCTCTTTCCTCTGTCATAGGCACCGATTTGTTAAAATTAACTCCACTCTGTTGATGGCCGAACCAATTGCAAGTGGCCATATACGAAGAAGTGTCTTGGGCTCACTGCTCTTTACGGCTTAAATAAATGATATATGCGAATACTCCAGCATGAGAAGACCTTCTTTATACCATAATGATCTTAAAATAGTGTACTTATTCCGTTCTCACGAAGTCGCACACACATTCTGTAGCGTCATTGCTAAACTCAACAAGCTCGCAGTATGATGCTTGAAATGACAGTAAGATCTTATTGCTTCTGAGCATGGTTAAATATGTCTTGCAAATAAGCGCTTCAACTTTAAACTCTCCATAGACTGTAGTAAGTTGTCTAGGCTTCAGTCAGTAGTTGACTTAGGACTAAGGTACTCTTATAATCTGTGTTTTACAGAACAAGTCAATATTGCAGACATCTAAGTTATATCGACTACTGGGTTGCATACTACGTAACTTTTATAGCGATGTTCCACGTATTCTGCTATATGAATTTTGTCTGATCTTTACGAGAATACTGCACCTTTATTGCCTATACGACACAACGAAGAATGTGGCAGGTAAATATAGTAAACCAGAACGACCGATCAGAAACAAAGAAGGCAAGTTAATCACCGAGATTCAAGAACAAAGAAACAGATGGGTAGAACATTTCGAGGAACTCTTGAATAGACCAGCTCCACCAAACCCACCAGACATCAAAGCAGCATATACAGACCTCCCGATTGATGTTAATCCACCAACGATGAAAGAAATCAAGATAGCCATCAGACAGATCAAAAGTGGAAAAGCAGCATGACCTGACAATATACCAGCCGAAGCACTTAAGTCAGACATAGACATAACGGCGAGGATGCTCCACGTTTTATTCAAGAGGATCTGGAAGAAAGAACAGGTGCCGGCAGACTGGAAAGAAGGAGACCTTATGAAGATACCAAAGAAAGGGGACTTGAGCAAATGCGAGAACTACAGAGGAATCACACTATTGTCATTACCAGGGAAAAACTTTAACAGAGTGTTGTTGAATAGAATGAAAGATAAAGTGGATGCTTAACTTTGAGACAAACAGGCTGGTTTTTGTAAGGATCGGTCATGAAAAGACCAAATCGCAACACTACGCATCATCGTTGAACGATCAATTGAATGAAACTCGTCATTGTACATCAACTTCATCGACTATGAGAAGGCGTTTGACAGCGTAGACAGGACATCACTATGGAAACTTCTTCGACACTACGGCATACCACAGAAACTCGTCAACATCATCCAGAATTCTTATGACGGACCACAGTGCGAAATTGTGCATGGAGGACAGCTGACAAATGCATTCTCAGTAAGAACCGGTGTCAGACAAGGCTGTCTGCTCTCGTCCTTCCTCTTCCTCCTAGTGAGCGATTGGATCCTGAAAACCTCTACATTTGAGGGGAAGCACAGTATTCAATGGACAAGTAGGATGCAACTTGATGATCTGGACTTCGCGGATGATCTTGCACTTCTATCCCATACACAACAGCAAATGCAAGTGATGACAACCAAAGTAGCAGCAACCTCAGCATCAATAGGCCTGAACATACATAAGGGTAAGAGAAAGATCCTCAGATTCAACACCGAGAGCATCGACCTAATTGAACTTGATGGTGAAACTCTGGAAAAAGTGGATATCTTTACATATCTGGGGAGCATCACCGATGAACAAGGGAGATCCGATGAAAATGTTAAGGGCAAGGATCGGCAAAGCAAGGGCAGCATTCCTACAGTTGAAAAATGTATATAACTGCAAACAATTGTCTAACAACCTCAAAGTTAGACTCCAACTCGAATGACAAGTCAGTTCTTCTGTATGGAGCTGAAACGTGGAGAACTACTGCAAACATCTTCGGAAGAGTATAGGTATTTATTAACAACTGTCTACGTAGAATATTGAATGTCTGTTGGCCAGAAACCATCAGTAACAGCCTACCTAGGAAAAGAACAAACCAACTTCCAGCTGAAGAGGAAATCAGGAAACGACGTTGGAAATAGATAGGACCTACATTGCGCAAATCATCAGACTGTATCACGAGACAAGCACTAACTTGGAATCCTGTTGAAAAACGGAAAAGAGGAAGGCCAAAGAACACCCTGCGTCGAGAACTGGAAGCAAACATGAAAAGGATGAACAGTAACTGTAGACAACTGGAAAGAATTGTTCAGGACAAAGTTGAATGGAGAAAACTGGTGAGCGGCCTATGCTTTTACGAGAGGGGAAACAGGCGTAAGTAAGTAATTTCAATATACAGTAGACACAATATTATTCTATCATTTTTGCATTATTTTGATGTAAAGTACACAAAATTTGCACTTTATCATTTTAACTAAATAAATGAAAGAAAAATGAAGTATTTATCTTGTGCAAAGTTCACTAGACAGGTGAAAAACTGATAAGATATTTTTGAATAAAAATCTCTCAGTAAACTCTATTGTCGTATGAATGAGTTTAAATGTGGTACAGTTTTTTCACATATTTTAATGTCTTGTCATTTTTTTATCTATGAGATTGAAGGTAGAATAAGTTAACTTTTAGAAATATCAGAAATGTTCTCTGTCAATAGCTTATGCCACGCAATTTTCTACATTGCACCCATTCTCGCGCGGTAATACATCGAACATGGTGAGACTCATCAGGTTGCTCGATGATCTATCTTTGTCGGTCTACACATGAATTTATGTGAAAAGACTGTGTTTTGAGCATAAAGTTCAGGTGTTTTGATAATCTAAGTAATGTTTCAACAAACTGTAATTGTCGTGATAATTGTTTTAGTTTAAGATCATTTGAAATGACAATCATAATTAGTAGGTTGAATGCATCAGAAATCGATGATGGCTGGAAACCAATGAAAGAATAGCAAACACTGGAAAGCTGTTTGTCCAAGTATGTAACACCGTCTCGTAGTGTAGATTCTAGTATTCAAACAAAAAGTTTGTTAAAACAGCCCCTTAGGTTAACAAAACATCTGAACATGATGCACAAAACACTGTCTTTTCACATAAACTCATGTGTAGACCGACAAAGATAGATCATCGAGCAACCTGATGAGTCTCACCATGTTCGATGTATTACCGCGCGAGAATGGGTGCAATGTAGAAAATTACGTGGCATAAGCTATTGACAGAGAACATTTCTGATATTTCTAAAAGTTAACTTATTCTACCTTCAATCTCATAGATAAAAAAATGACAAGACATTAAAATATGTGAAAAAACTGTACCACATTTAAACTCATTCATACGACAATAGAGTTTACTGAGAGATTTTTATTCAAAAATATCTTATCAGTTTACCATTCTGGTGAACTGAGCACAAAATAAATACTTTATTTTGCTTTCATTTATCTAATTAGAATGATAAAGTGTGAATTTTGTCTACTTTACATTTTAATAATATTATAATAATTGAATAATAATATGTCTACTGTATATTGATATTATATTGATACTGTTGATTTTTCCGTCTTCATGCTTTACAAGATGAAACCAATTGGAGAAGAGTCAATTGACTGTCATTCGTTTACTGTGCGCCTTGTTTCATGATGCATGTTTGTAATTTATGATAATTTTTGAATTTTTTTATAAAAGATGTCGTCAAAGCTTACTGCGCTTAGTTAATAACAACTATACTACCACTTCTAATTCTGTTTCCCTATGTTTGACATACTCCGTATGCTTGTTTTCACATCAGTTATTGAACGACCGATAATTTTCGATATGGATTACTCATCTGTGTCACAGAACAGTGTCATTGAGTAGGCATAATGTGAATTATAGCAAATAATTAAGCATCTAGCATGAATATGTTCTCAAATGAAGTATTTTTTAGTTATACTATTTAGCGTTAAACAGGAACGTAGCGCACTGTCGCCCCTTAAATTGCTATTGACAACGGATACAGGTTCACCTGTACTGAAAGACGTCACGAAAGTAGAATCCGTGTTCGATTTCCTTGCTACAGAAGTAACTAGGAGTATGATATCTCGCCACAACGTAATTATCTACAATATGGCGCATAAGCTACCATTAAGAACCGTCAAGTATTCTTTACTAAAGGTAGCTAATCTTTAACATTGTCCTTGTCGATGCCTCCGCCTTACCAATAAACATCAAAAGTACTCATGCCCCATTCTCTTCCGATTTGATTCTTAATCGGCAAAATTTTAGTTAAAACGAGCCGAATAATTACTAACTGCATCTACTTAGTATCAATAGGCTTGTATAATTGAGGGTTAGACCGCTTTTCAAAGACACAGAAATCTAGAAGCTTCACACTTAGACGAAGTAGAGTAGAACATCAATAATGTGAAATGCCTAACTACATCACCTAGTACTGCTAGAAAGTTCTGTGATGATACTATTTATCAACAAACAGGCTTTATAGTACATGGCGTACCAATAACATGGCAAATATCTGACAACCTCCTAAGTGATGTAGATTCAGACCACACAACTACCAATACTAAGCGTTCTCATTCTTCATTATATAAAAAAACGAGAACTACTAAAGATCAGGTAAAAGCCATGGTTAGCTTATTAAACGACTTCAGTATAATGAAAAGGGCGCCAAAATCGTGACCCCACCTAAACAAATCGGGCATGATACCACTGTGTCTGCCACATCATTATATGTCAAGTCCGGTTACAAGGCCCCGTTTTCTAAAAGTTATCGTTTTGATAGTAATCAAGTTCGTAAGTACCCACAGGCTGTACGTAACTAATCAAAAACATAGCTACCAACGTAAATAACGTGACAAACAAGTATACAAATCTTTCTACTACTATGACGCAAGCAACTTTGTTAGAAATTCTAGGTTGCCAAATACACACCAGTATGCTATAAGCCCTGGTAATCCGACACCATACACAACCTACTTTGATTGTATAAGTGGTTTTACTCTCCCACCTCACTTTTATGATTTTACTCCTGATGGGCTACTAGGAAATCCTCTATCTTCTGCACATTGCCAACGAGCTGTCTTGTCGCCTAACTTGAGATATTCAGATCATCCTAATATCTCTGACAAATATAATAATTTTTTTGGCATCAGGTATTCACTAGTCTCCTTAGCAATGCGGCTTGCTCATACATTAGGTCAGACAGCTGTTTTACACAAGCACCTAGTTACATCGAACATTAACGACTTAGACGAAGATCTTGTTGGATTTTTAACAATCTACTTTCCATTTTTGAACTTTATAGTGAAACACGCCCGCTTACTTCTTAGTAAAATATCAACCCTAAGAACTATAGCCTTATAAGCTGAACCCTCATTATTATTTGTCACAGAAACATGGTATTTCTCCTCAGTAACTGACTGAGCATTAGCCATTCGAGACTATATGTTATATCGCGACAATAGAAAATATAGACAAGATGATAGATGTATAATATACGTAATTGTTTGTTTTTCGTCTAATAAAATCGATGACAAAATACTAGATAAGATAACAAAGTTTGTCTGGATCTAAGTTAATATTCCGAGCCACAGTTGATTTTCCGGATGCATATATAAAACTACTATCATATTGACTACTGTAGACAACATCATTATTAATGCTTATGTATGTACCTCTGCCCTAAATTATAATACATGTGACTTAAGTCTTCATAGGATAGACTGGAATGTTGGCAGAGAACTGTCATATGATAAAGAAAATCTTCTTACTACATTAGACATGCACTGTTGGACACAGTGTGTACGCAATCCCACGAGACATATTAACATCCTTGACATAGTTTTCTGTCATGATGTCACTCCTCTATCACTTCAAGTTAGTTAAGAGCTCGAAAGCAGTGAGCACAAATTGATTCTATGTGCTCGTCCTTTTACCTTTATTATTCTCATATTCGTGAATTACAAAACACTAGACAATATCAAGATTATAAAAATGTGGACTGAAATCTTCTACACATACTTCTCAATTGCTTTGACTGTGACGATTTTTCTTATCCAATAGTCTTACATAAGCACTAGATATTTTTTATCAAATTATTGACTCGTGTTTAAAATCAATAGCACCTATTAAAATAAACAATATCATTAAGTCAAATGATTTGTGCATAACACTTCATTACCTCTTCAAACCTCACCGGAATAGTGATATCCACCGCATTTTACGAGATGGGTTATTGAATAACTACCATAATATTACAGTCAATCTATTCAGCGATTTTTCTGCTTACACAGGTAAGCCTTTGGATGACATTGAGGTGGACGTGATCAACTTGGCTTCTTACAATTTGGAATCCTGTGCGTTCACTTATGACAACATTTGTAATTCCATCAACTCATTTTGGACCTCAAGTAGTTATGCAGTAGATAGCATGACATCCGTTTACATCGAACTCGGTCAACCTAACTTACCATCAATCCCATTATAGCTGTTTGACCTTTTATTGACAGCAGGCACTTACCCTAGTACATAGAAAACCTCTTACATCTGCCCTCGATTCAAATCAGGTGACAGGACAAATTTGCATAACTATAGGCTCATAAATATAACCCCAGTTATCTCTAGAATAATGGAGAAAATTGCATGTGACCAAATCTCTAAATATTACTCTCTGAGGAGCCTATCTCTAATGCCCAACATGGTTTTCTCAAAACTAGGGCTTGTATTACTTGTCACTTTGATTTTTTAAATTTAGTCTTTACTGATCGATGCTTTGGGCACTTGGTGTTAGTACTGTATTTAGACATGTCTAAAGCTTTTGACACGGTTATCCACATGCTTCTTATAGACAAACTCTCTTATTATGGGATTAAGAATCGATTGCATGCATGGTTAAGCTCTTTCCTCTGTCATAGGCACCGATTTGTTAAAATTAACTCCACTCTGTTGATGGCCGAACCAATTGCAAGTGGCCATATACGAAGAAGTGTCTTGGGCTCACTGCTCTTTACGGCTTAAATAAATGATATATGCGAATACTCCAGCATGAGAAGACCTTCTTTATACCATAATGATCTTAAAATAGTGTACTTATTCCGTTCTCACGAAGTCGCACACACATTCTGTAGCGTCATTGCTAAACTCAACAAGCTCGCAGTATGATGCTTGAAATGACAGTAAGATCTTATTGCTTCTGAGCATGGTTAAATATGTCTTGCAAATAAGCGCTTCAACTTTAAACTCTCCATAGACTGTAGTAAGTTGTCTAGGCTTCAGTCAGTAGTTGACTTAGGACTAAGGTACTCTTATAATCTGTGTTTTACAGAACAAGTCAATATTGCAGACATCTAAGTTATATCGACTACTGGGTTGCATACTACGTAACTTTTATAGCGATGTTCCACGTATTCTGCTATATGAATTTTGTCTGATCTTTACGAGAATACTGCACCTTTATTGCCTATACGACACAACGAAGAATGTGGCAGGTAAATATAGTAAACCAGAACGACCGATCAGAAACAAAGAAGGCAAGTTAATCACCGAGATTCAAGAACAAAGAAACAGATGGGTAGAACATTTCGAGGAACTCTTGAATAGACCAGCTCCACCAAACCCACCAGACATCAAAGCAGCATATACAGACCTCCCGATTGATGTTAATCCACCAACGATGAAAGAAATCAAGATAGCCATCAGACAGATCAAAAGTGGAAAAGCAGCATGACCTGACAATATACCAGCCGAAGCACTTAAGTCAGACATAGACATAACGGCGAGGATGCTCCACGTTTTATTCAAGAGGATCTGGAAGAAAGAACAGGTGCCGGCAGACTGGAAAGAAGGAGACCTTATGAAGATACCAAAGAAAGGGGACTTGAGCAAATGCGAGAACTACAGAGGAATCACACTATTGTCATTACCAGGGAAAAACTTTAACAGAGTGTTGTTGAATAGAATGAAAGATAAAGTGGATGCTTAACTTTGAGACAAACAGGCTGGTTTTTGTAAGGATCGGTCATGAAAAGACCAAATCGCAACACTACGCATCATCGTTGAACGATCAATTGAATGAAACTCGTCATTGTACATCAACTTCATCGACTATGAGAAGGCGTTTGACAGCGTAGACAGGACATCACTATGGAAACTTCTTCGACACTACGGCATACCACAGAAACTCGTCAACATCATCCAGAATTCTTATGACGGACCACAGTGCGAAATTGTGCATGGAGGACAGCTGACAAATGCATTCTCAGTAAGAACCGGTGTCAGACAAGGCTGTCTGCTCTCGTCCTTCCTCTTCCTCCTAGTGAGCGATTGGATCCTGAAAACCTCTACATTTGAGGGGAAGCACAGTATTCAATGGACAAGTAGGATGCAACTTGATGATCTGGACTTCGCGGATGATCTTGCACTTCTATCCCATACACAACAGCAAATGCAAGTGATGACAACCAAAGTAGCAGCAACCTCAGCATCAATAGGCCTGAACATACATAAGGGTAAGAGAAAGATCCTCAGATTCAACACCGAGAGCATCGACCTAATTGAACTTGATGGTGAAACTCTGGAAAAAGTGGATATCTTTACATATCTGGGGAGCATCACCGATGAACAAGGGAGATCCGATGAAAATGTTAAGGGCAAGGATCGGCAAAGCAAGGGCAGCATTCCTACAGTTGAAAAATGTATATAACTGCAAACAATTGTCTAACAACCTCAAAGTTAGACTCCAACTCGAATGACAAGTCAGTTCTTCTGTATGGAGCTGAAACGTGGAGAACTACTGCAAACATCTTCGGAAGAGTATAGGTATTTATTAACAACTGTCTACGTAGAATATTGAATGTCTGTTGGCCAGAAACCATCAGTAACAGCCTACCTAGGAAAAGAACAAACCAACTTCCAGCTGAAGAGGAAATCAGGAAACGACGTTGGAAATAGATAGGACCTACATTGCGCAAATCATCAGACTGTATCACGAGACAAGCACTAACTTGGAATCCTGTTGAAAAACGGAAAAGAGGAAGGCCAAAGAACACCCTGCGTCGAGAACTGGAAGCAAACATGAAAAGGATGAACAGTAACTGTAGACAACTGGAAAGAATTGTTCAGGACAAAGTTGAATGGAGAAAACTGGTGAGCGGCCTATGCTTTTACGAGAGGGGAAACAGGCGTAAGTAAGTAATTTCAATATACAGTAGACACAATATTATTCTATCATTTTTGCATTATTTTGATGTAAAGTACACAAAATTTGCACTTTATCATTTTAACTAAATAAATGAAAGAAAAATGAAGTATTTATCTTGTGCAAAGTTCACTAGACAGGTGAAAAACTGATAAGATATTTTTGAATAAAAATCTCTCAGTAAACTCTATTGTCGTATGAATGAGTTTAAATGTGGTACAGTTTTTTCACATATTTTAATGTCTTGTCATTTTTTTATCTATGAGATTGAAAATAGAATAAGTTAACTTTTAGAAATATCAGAAATGTTCTCTGTCAATAGCTTATGCCACGCAATTTTCTACATTGCACCCATTCTCGCGCGGTAATACATCGAACATGGTGAGACTCATCAGGTTGCTCGATGATCTATCTTTGTCGGTCTACACATGAATTTATGTGAAAAGACTGTGTTTTGAGCATAAAGTTCAGGTGTTTTGATAATCTAAGTAATGTTTCAACAAACTGTAATTGTCGTGATAATTGTTTTAGTTTAAGATCATTTGAAATGACAATCATAATTAGTAGGTTGAATGCATCAGAAATCGATGATGGCTGGAAACCAATGAAAGAATAGCAAACACTGGAAAGCTGTTTGTCCAAGTATGTAACACCGTCTCGTAGTGTAGATTCTAGTATTCAAACAAAAAGTTTGTTAAAACAGCCCCTTAGGTTAACAAAACATCTGAACATGATGCACAAAACACTGTCTTTTCACATAAACTCATGTGTAGACCGACAAAGATAGATCATCGAGCAACCTGATGAGTCTCACCATGTTCGATGTATTACCGCGCGAGAATGGGTGCAATGTAGAAAATTACGTGGCATAAGCTATTGACAGAGAACATTTCTGATATTTCTAAAAGTTAACTTATTCTACCTTCAATCTCATAGATAAAAAAATGACAAGACATTAAAATATGTGAAAAAACTGTACCACATTTAAACTCATTCATACGACAATAGAGTTTACTGAGAGATTTTTATTCAAAAATATCTTATCAGTTTTACCATTCTGGTGAACTGAGCACAAAATAAATACTTTATTTTGCTTTCATTTATCTAATTAGAATGATAAAGTGTGAATTTTGTCTACTTTACATTTTAATAATATTATAATAATTGAATAATAATATGTCTACTGTATATTGATATTATATTGATACTGTTGATTTTTCCGTCTTCATGCTTTACAAGATGAAACCAATTGGAGAAGAGTCAATTGACTGTCATTCGTTTACTGTGCGCCTTGTTTCATGATGCATGTTTGTAATTTATGATAATTTTTGAATTTTTTTATAAAAGATGTCGTCAAAGCTTACTGCGCTTAGTTAATAACAACTATACTACCACTTCTAATTCTGTTTCCCTATGTTTGACATACTCCGTATGCTTGTTTTCACATCAGTTATTGAACGACCGATAATTTTCGATATGGATTACTCATCTGTGTCACAGAACAGTGTCATTGAGTAGGCATAATGTGAATTATAGCAAATAATTAAGCATCTAGCATGAATATGTTCTCAAATGAAGTATTTTTTAGTTATACTATTTAGCGTTAAACAGGAACGTAGCGCACTGTCGCCCCTTAAATTGCTATTGACAACGGATACAGGTTCACCTGTACTGAAAGACGTCACGAAAGTAGAATCCGTGTTCGATTTCCTTGCTACAGAAGTAACTAGGAGTATGATATCTCGCCACAACGTAATTATCTACAATATGGCGCATAAGCTACCATTAAGAACCGTCAAGTATTCTTTACTAAAGGTAGCTAATCTTTAACATTGTCCTTGTCGATGCCTCCGCCTTACCAATAAACATCAAAAGTACTCATGCCCCATTCTCTTCCGATTTGATTCTTAATCGGCAAAATTTTAGTTAAAACGAGCCGAATAATTACTAACTGCATCTACTTAGTATCAATAGGCTTGTATAATTGAGGGTTAGACCGCTTTTCAAAGACACAGAAATCTAGAAGCTTCACACTTAGACGAAGTAGAGTAGAACATCAATAATGTGAAATGCCTAACTACATCACCTAGTACTGCTAGAAAGTTCTGTGATGATACTATTTATCAACAAACAGGCTTTATAGTACATGGCGTACCAATAACATGGCAAATATCTGACAACCTCCTAAGTGATGTAGATTCAGACCACACAACTACCAATACTAAGCGTTCTCATTCTTCATTATATAAAAAAACGAGAACTACTAAAGATCAGGTAAAAGCCATGGTTAGCTTATTAAACGACTTCAGTATAATGAAAAGGGCGCCAAAATCGTGACCCCACCTAAACAAATCGGGCATGATACCACTGTGTCTGCCACATCATTATATGTCAAGTCCGGTTACAAGGCCCCGTTTTCTAAAAGTTATCGTTTTGATAGTAATCAAGTTCGTAAGTACCCACAGGCTGTACGTAACTAATCAAAAACATAGCTACCAACGTAAATAACGTGACAAACAAGTATACAAATCTTTCTACTACTATGACGCAAGCAACTTTGTTAGAAATTCTAGGTTGCCAAATACACACCAGTATGCTATAAGCCCTGGTAATCCGACACCATACACAACCTACTTTGATTGTATAAGTGGTTTTACTCTCCCACCTCACTTTTATGATTTTACTCCTGATGGGCTACTAGGAAATCCTCTATCTTCTGCACATTGCCAACGAGCTGTCTTGTCGCCTAACTTGAGATATTCAGATCATCCTAATATCTCTGACAAATATAATAATTTTTTTGGCATCAGGTATTCACTAGTCTCCTTAGCAATGCGGCTTGCTCATACATTAGGTCAGACAGCTGTTTTACACAAGCACCTAGTTACATCGAACATTAACGACTTAGACGAAGATCTTGTTGGATTTTTAACAATCTACTTTCCATTTTTGAACTTTATAGTGAAACACGCCCGCTTACTTCTTAGTAAAATATCAACCCTAAGAACTATAGCCTTATAAGCTGAACCCTCATTATTATTTGTCACAGAAACATGGTATTTCTCCTCAGTAACTGACTGAGCATTAGCCATTCGAGACTATATGTTATATCGCGACAATAGAAAATATAGACAAGATGATAGATGTATAATATACGTAATTGTTTGTTTTTCGTCTAATAAAATCGATGACAAAATACTAGATAAGATAACAAAGTTTGTCTGGATCTAAGTTAATATTCCGAGCCACAGTTGATTTTCCGGATGCATATATAAAACTACTATCATATTGACTACTGTAGACAACATCATTATTAATGCTTATGTATGTACCTCTGCCCTAAATTATAATACATGTGACTTAAGTCTTCATAGGATAGACTGGAATGTTGGCAGAGAACTGTCATATGATAAAGAAAATCTTCTTACTACATTAGACATGCACTGTTGGACACAGTGTGTACGCAATCCCACGAGACATATTAACATCCTTGACATAGTTTTCTGTCATGAAGTCACTCCTCTATCACTTCAAGTTAGTTAAGAGCTCGAAAGCAGTGAGCACAAATTGATTCATTGTGCTCTTCCTTTTAATATTAATTTTAGTCACTCCAATAATCGTGAATTACAAAACACTAGACAATATCGAGATTACAAAAATGTGGACTGGAATCTTCTACACATCTTTCTTAATTGCTTTGACTGGGACAATTTCTTCTTATCCAAAAGTCTTACATAAGCACTAGATATTTTTTATCAAATTACTGACTGGTGTTTAGAATCAATCTCACTATTCAAAATAAGCAATATATTTAAGTCCAATAATTTGTACATAACGCTTCGTTATGTAAAAATATAAATGCCTACAGAAGTATTATTTTTAGTCGACTGACTTTTCTGCATTCATAGCAAATACCATCGCCTTTAATTAACTAGAAGAAATTCACAGGTTAAAGACGAAGAAAAGTCTGCAAGACACAGTAGCTCCAAGGTAAAAAACTTGATACGGCTGTCCAATAAACGCTTCAAACCTTACCGGAATAGTGATATTTACAGCATTTTACGAGATGGGATGATGAATAACGACCATAGTATTACAGCCAACCTGTTCAGCGATTTCTTTGCTACCAGAGATAAGCCTCTAGTTGACAACGAGGTAGGCATGATCAACTTAGCTACTTACCATTTGGAATCCTGTGCGTTCACTTATGACAACATTTGTAATTCCATCAACTCATTTTGGACCTCAAGTAGTTATGCAGTAGATAGCATGACATCCGTTTACATCGAACTCGGTCAACCTAATTTACCATCGATCCTATTGAAACTGTTTGACCTTTCATTGATAGCAAATACTCACCCTAGTACATGGAAAACCTCTTACATTTGCTCTCGATTCAAATCAGGTGACAGGACAAATTTGCATAACTATAGGCTCATAAATATAACCCCAGTTATCTCTAGAATAATGGAGAAAATTGCATGTGACCAAATCTCTAAATATTACTCTCTGAGGAGCCTATCTCTAATGCCCAACATGGTTTTCTCAAAACTAGGGCTTGTATTACTTGTCACTTTGATTTTTTAAATTTAGTCTTTACTGATCGATGCTTTGGGCACTTGGTGTTAGTACTGTATTTAGACATGTCTAAAGCTTTTGACACGGTTATCCACATGCTTCTTATAGACAAACTCTCTTATTATGGGATTAAGAATCGATTGCATGCATGGTTAAGCTCTTTCCTCTGTCATAGGCACCGATTTGTTAAAATTAACTCCACTCTGTTGATGGCCGAACCAATTGCAAGTGGCCATATACGAAGAAGTGTCTTGGGCTCACTGCTCTTTACGGCTTAAATAAATGATATATGCGAATACTCCAGCATGAGAAGACCTTCTTTATACCATAATGATCTTAAAATAGTGTACTTATTCCGTTCTCACGAAGTCGCACACACATTCTGTAGCGCCATTGCTAAACTTCAACAAGGTCGCATTATGGTGCTCGAAACAGGAGTTGCATCTTATTACTTCTAAGCATGGTTAAATATGTTTTGCAGATAAGCGCCTCAATTTTAAACTCTCCATAGACTGTAGTAATTTATCTAGGCTTCAGTCAGTAGTTGACTTAAGACTAAGATTCTCTTATAATCTGTGTTTTACAGAACAAGTCAATATGCAGACATCTAAGTCACATCGACTATCGGGTTGCATACTGCGTAACTTTTATGGCAATGCTTCACGTATTGTGCTACATAAATTTTGTGTCTGATCTGTACTAGAATACTGCACCTATATTCTCAATTATGTTTTCATTAAGAATAAACACAGACTGGAGACTGCACAAAGTCGCTTTACTTTTAGTATTCTTGAGGCTGATTGTGCTCTAGACTATAGAATTAGATTCACTAAGTTAAAACTGGATACCTTCTAGTGGCGCTGGCTCGAAATAAACTTAATCTTCTTTTATAAGATACTGAACAAATTAGCGTTGTCATCATCCAACACAGTTAATTTCGAGGAAGCTTCTTGCAATAACCTACGCGATTCAATGTCGAAATTAGAAATGTCACATTTTAACTCTGCTTTTTATATGAATTATTTTACAAATCAATTCTCGAGAATCTGTAACAATTTGCCTCAATTCAGTCAAGGAACAGATTTACTTTGTTTATTTGTACGACAAGTTGGTAATTTCATCTCTTTGATAACTCACTAAAAATGTCCACACTAACTATAGTTTCTTTCTTCACTAACGAAATAAAAAGGACTTTAAATGCGTGAGCACCAGTTACCCGTCCTTGCCATATGCTAGTGTTTTTCCAATTTAATTCATTTATAAACGGAGGTATAAATGTTTATTTTTCCCATTCGTTCAGTTAACGTAAGTGATATGTTACGTCCTTTAATGCGCTTATAGACACCAATATTCGCTTAATCGTTTCAGGATACCAGTGCTGATGTTGGTAGACATGACCTTTATGGCCGAGCTTCAGCGACTATAAAAGGTTTTTGAAAGCTCTCTAAATCATAACCATTAAATTTTCTCAATCCTAGTGATTTATTATAGGATTTCAAATTAGGACTTATTGTTGTACGCCTTTTCCACTAAAATCCTCAGCAAACGATGTAATATTCATCCATTTATACGATATACAGATAATATAATGGCCTAACCGTAACCTAAAATGCATTGAGAAATCCTCAAACTCTTAAAAATTATATATAAATAAAATTGATAAGTTATACAGGATATATTACTTTCATGTCATCAAAAAACTTCTGTAAGTTTTTTCTCCAAAACTTTAGACCTAATGGTACGATGCATTTTATATAAATATTAACCTAAATAACCCCATAGCATTTTTCTTTTGATCCAGGTATGGTCGCAAGTGACACCTGACTCGATTCCACATTGATTTGATATTGTTGGTATTAACTCCAGTAGTCAGATCAACAAAACGTTTCTTATGCACTATGACTTTGTGTACGTATGCCATGTATAAAAGTGACTCATAGGCTTACCAGTTGTTATTATAGATTATTGTCCTAGGTAGGATGTATTTTTCTACCACCTGAAGGAGTGTATCGCTTGGTCTGTCAGGAATTCTAAAACAATGTTCTTTATTTAGTGCTCTGTCCCATATACTGAAGAGCTACAAAAAATAGAAGAAAACGCTTACTTTCGGCCAAAAAATCACAGTCACCGAGCTAACCTTAGCATTTAATCTGGCTTTAAAAATTCGCGTTTGATATTCTAAAGAAGAATTAGAGTGCCCAATAGTGTGTTTCGACGTTTTTTTAAAAAGTCGATTTACAAATAAATTAATGTAGTCATTGTGAGCTATTAATAATAATAATACTACTACTAATAATAATAACAGTTTCATTCTCACTTTGTAAATAAGAGCATGCCAGTTTACAGGCATGGTCACAACGATAAGTTTACATACATACAAGTATTATTACAAAGTGTCAATGTCAGGACATTCATAACATATAAAGATTCGAATTAAGAATCAAATCAACTGCCACGAAGTTTTAACTATCAGGACACCAAATATTTATATTGTATCCTGGTGCTAATATGAATAAGAACTGCGCGCTCCTTGACCACTGCGTTACAATTCCAAAAAGCGGTTAAGAGTTTGTAGAGTGCAGTATTGAGCGTGTTCGAATGCAGTATAAGATCGACAGTACTTGAAACTTGGGCGTAGAAGTGAAGTCAATAGTTTTGTGCCAGTAGGTTTCATAAAAGCCATAAACATATTAACCTACAAATATAGGAAAGACGAATACAAAGAAAACACAAAACAAAAGCACTGGTATTCTGAGACAATCATTGTATATACAGGCACTGAAGGACATAACATGCCACGTACGTTAACGGCAGAATTAATATTTATACTTGCGTTTATATTTGGATTAAAGATGAAGAACACTAGCCTATGACTATGACAGGTAACTGGTGCTTACACATTTAGAGTCCCTATTATTTCGCTGGTGGAGTAAGAAACGATAATTGGGGTGAACATTTTCAATGAGCTATCAGAATTGATAAGATGACCAACCTGTTGCACAAATAAAGAAAGTGAATCTGTTTCTCGAATGGCTTGAGGCAAATTGTTCCATATTCTCGAGAATTTATTTGTAAAATAATTCATATAAAGAGCAGATTTAGAATGTGAAATTTTTACTGTCGAGGCTGAATTGCGTAGGTTATAGCAAGAAGGTTCCTCGAACTTAATTGTGCTAGATGATGAAAACGCCAAATTGTTCAATATCTTATAAAAGAAGATTAAGTTTAACTTGAGTCGGCGCCTCCATAAAGTTTCTAGTCCTAATTTAATGCACCTAGTTTTATAGTCCAGAATACAATCAATCTTAAGAATACAAAGAGTAAAGTGACGTTGTACAGACTACAGTCTCAGTTTATTCTTAATGGAAACATTACTGAGAATAAAAGTGCAGTATTCAAGTAAGGGTCTGACACAAACCTTATATAGTAGGATACGAGAGTCATTGCTATGAAAGTTACGTATTATGCAACCCAGTAGTCGATGTGACTTAGATGTCTGCATATTGACCTGTTCTGTAAAAGATAGATCATAAGAGTATCTTAGTCCTAAGTCAACTACTGACTGTAGCCTAGACAACTTACTACCGTTTATGAAGAGATCGAAATTGAGGCGCTTATCTCCAAAACATATCCAACCACACTTAGAAGCATTGAGGTCTAACTTCCATTTTGAGCACCATACTGCGACCTTGTTGAGTTCAGCAGTGACGCTACAGAATGTTTGTGCGAATTCATGGGGAGGGAATGAGTATACTATTTTTAGATCATCTGCGTATAGAAAGGGTTTTTCCATGCTGAAGCATTTGCATATATCATTTACATAAGCTATAAAGAGCAGTGGGCCGAAGACACTTCCTTGTATGACGCCACTTGCAACTGGTTCTGCCTTGGACAGGGTGGAGTTAATTTTGACAATTTGGTGCCTATGACTGAGGAAAGAGTTCAACCATGCAAGTAATGGATTTTTAATCCCATAAGAGGAAAGTTTGCCCATAAGAAGCCTGTGGTTAACCATGTCAAAAGCTTTAGATATGTCTAAGTACAATACTAACACCAAGTGCCCAAGGCTTCGTTCAGTAAAAATTAAATTAAAGAATTCAAAGTGACAAGTCATACAAGACCTAGTTTTGAGGAAACCATGTTGGAAATTAGAGATAAGTTTCTCAGCGAGTAAATGATCAGATATTTTGTCACATACTATTTTTTCCATTATCCTAGAGATGACTGAGGTGATTTTTATGGGCTTAAAGTTGTGCAAGTTTGTTCTGTCACCTGATTTGAAGCGTGGGCAGATGTAAGAGGTTTTTCATCTGCTAGGGTATGTACCTGCTGTCAATGAAAGGTCGAACAGCCTTAATAGGATTAACGGTTTATTAGGTTGACCGAGTTTAAATAAATGGATGCCAACCCATCTACTCCATAACTTATTGACGTTTTTAAGTGATTTGATGGATTTACAAATATTATCATAAGTGAAAGTAACGGACTCCATATGGTTAGTAGCCGAATTGATCATTTTTACCTCAATATCATCCAGCGGCTTACCTCTGTTAGCAAATAAATCGCTGAACAGGTTCACTATAGTATAATGGTCATTAATCAGTATTCCATCTCGTAAAATGCAGGGAATATCACTATTCCAAGAAGGTTTGAGGCGTTTATTGAACATTCGCACCAAGTTTTATATCTTGGAGCTACTGTCCATTGCTGACACCTCTTCTTTAATCGCATTTAACCTGTGGACTTCTTTTAGTTAATTATAGGTCATGGTAATTTCCACGATGGCAGAAAAGTCATTTGACTTAAAATAACACTTCTGTAAGATTATTAGTTAAGAAAAAATTGTCCCAGTCAGAGCAACTTAGAAGGGCGTGTAGAAGATTCCAATCAACATTTTTATAGTCTCGATATAGTCTAGTTTTACGTAATTTACGATTATTGGGGTGACTAAGATTAATATTAAAAGGAAGAGCACATAGAATCATTTTGTGGTCACTAGTTTCCAGCTTCTTACTAACTTGAAGTGATAGAGGAGTGACATCATGACAGAAAACTATGTCAAGGATGTTAATATGTCTCGTGGGATTGCGTACACACTGTGTCCAACAGTGCATGTCTAATGTAGTAAGAAGATTTTCTTTATCATATGACAGTTCTCTGCCAACATTCCAGTCTATCCTAGGAAGAATAAAGTCACCTGCGATGACTTTCGCATTATAATTTAGGGCAGAGGTATGTACAAAAGCATTATTAATGGTGTTATCTACAGTAGTCGATGTGTTGGGGGTTCTATATATGCACCCAAAAAGTAAACTGTAGTTCAGAGTATCAACTGATATCCAGACCGACTCTGGTACCTCATCTGGTATTTCGTCATTAATTCTACTAGACGAAAAACAAACAATAACGTATATTAGACAGTCCCACCCTGTCCATATTTTCTATTTCCGCGATATGACAGATAGTCCTGAATGGCTTATTCTGAGTCAGTTACTGAGGAGGAACACCATGTTTCTGTGACAAATATTAATGAAGGTTTAGTTAATAAGGCTATAGTTTTTAGAGTTGATATTTTATTAAGAAGTGGGTGGGCGTTAATTACTATAACGTTTAGAAATGAAGAGTGAATTGTGAAGAATCGAATAAGATCTTTGTCTAAATCGTTCGTGTTTGACGTAACTAGATGGTGGTTTAATACGGCAGTCTGACTGCTTGAGCTAATGTCTGAGCAAGCTGTATTGCTAACGGGACTAGTGACTGCCTGATCCCGAAAAATTTAAAGTTGTTAGAGATAGGATGTTCTGAGTAGCTTAAGTTAGGCGACATGGCAGCACGTTGGCTATAAGCAAAAGACGGAGGATATCCTAGTAGCCCATCAGGAGTATAATTATGAAAGTGAGGAGGGAAAGTAAAACCACTTATACGATCTGAATAAGTCGTGTATGGTGTCGGATTACCAGGGCTTAGAGCATACTGGTGTGTATTCGGCGACCTAGAATTTCTTGCATAGTTATTTGAGTCAGTGGTAAAATGTGTTGTGTACTTGTTCACCACGTGGCTTACGCTGGTAATTAAATGAGCTATGTTTTAACCGGTTACCTACCGCCTGTGAGTGCTTACGACCTTGATTACTATCGAGTCGATTAACTTTAGAAAATGAGGTCTTGTAACCAGCCTTGCTATATAATGATATGGCAGGCACAGTGACATTCTGCCCTCGTTGTGTAGATGAGGTTACAAAGCCTTGTTTGGAGCTTACTTTTAGTTTTGACGGTCTTTTTGTCTCCCTTTTCATTATACCTAAGTTGTTTAATGGGCTAACCATGGCTTTTACTTAAGCTTTGGGAGTTCGCATCTTTTCAACCAATGAAGAACTAGATGGCTTGGCATTGGAGGTTGTGTGGTCTAAATCTACATCACTTGGGAAGTTGTCAGAGGCTTGTCCTGTTATTGGTGTGTCTCGTAGCATAACACCCGCTTGTTGATTAATAGTACCATCATAGGATTCTGTAGCAGTACCAGGTGGTGTATTTAGGCACTTTACATTAGTATCCTGCTCTACTTTACCTAAGTGTGAATCTTCTAGTCTCCTATGTCTTTGGATTGCTGTCTTATCCTCTACTATATGGACCTTCTTATACTTAGTAGATGAACTTATTAATTGTTCAGCTTGTTTTAACTGAAGTGCTGCCGATTGAGAATCAAATCGGAAGAGAAAAGGGCATGAGTACTTCTGATGTTTCTTAGTAAGACGGAGGCATTGACAAGAACAGTCTAAAAGATTAGCTGCCATTAGTAAGGAATACCTAACGGTCCTTAGTGGTGCCTTATCCGGTATACTGTAAACAATTACGTTCTGACGGAATATCATACGCTTAGTTACTTCTGTAGCGATGAAGTCGATTACGTTTTCCATTTTCGTAACATCTTCCAGTACAGGTGAACCTGTATCCTTTGTCAGTAGCAATTTAAGGGGCGACAGTGCGTTGAGTTCTTGTTTGACGCCACACACCATGATTGAGGATGACTCCATTTGGGAACGCATTTCTGCTAGCTGCTGAGTTAGATGCTGCAACTCACAATTAACCTTCTCGATGCTACTGTTCTGTGGCATAAAAGTGTGATCCCTATCAAATATTTTCGGTAGTTTAATCACTGGTGTGAAATCGAGCATTACTGGGTCTGTCAAACCCGGAGTCACTAGATTAGAAGTTTGTTCTGCAATAGAGTTGTTATTAACTGAGCACTGAGGGCTTTGACGAGCTCTTTTTTTAGAGAAACGACCCATAAATTATATTTTTAGTAAATGTAAGCTAGCAAAGGTATTAGCGTCGATACAAACAGACAAGTGTGATAATTATTAGCATTTTTAGAAAACACTCAACTAGTTACCACTAAAGATGAACGCACCACCGATACACTGCTGTTTGTATTGACCCCTTGAAGTCATAGTAAGTACACCCTCACTTGCACATTATATTGAAATCGCTTCTTCTCTCCCATACGACCTTAAAGCTATCTGTGGTGACTTCAACCCTCCACCTTGGTCCGTCTAAGCGCAATCAACTTTTATGCACCAGTGATATTCATGGTTGGAGACAATGCGTTATTCATCCCACTTGAGATGACAACATGTTGGATCTTATTTTATGTCCCAATATTAGTCCCATAAATGTTTATGTGATTCACGATTTACCTGGGTGTAACCACAAGGTGGTGCCTTGCTGTCTTCTACTTCCAATTATATCTTACTGGGCTACAAATTATAATCGGTCTACTCCTCTTCCAACTCACCATTACGACAATTCCACTGATTGGGATTTTTTATTCTTGGATTTCTGCCTGTCAATATGGACTATCTTCTTTGCGACTGACGATCTTTGACTTGCCATGTAATTTTCTTCATAAATCTCGGCATTTGTGATGACGTGCATGATCCTTCAAGGAAGCTTGCGTGACGAGGCAGTAGCAAGTAATTTATATCTTCGCACTTTGCCATAAGCTGCGATCGCTTATGAAAGGTTTTTCTTCCATCATGACTACTATGCACTGGGTTTAATTGTTGACGCATACAACTTGATTTTCTTCTTTCATGACAACAATGCTACAAGAAACAAAAATATAGCTCCAGCGGATCCTTTTAAGCAGCCTGCAATGTTATTTCGTTTTAAAAGACGAATTGAAAACAATACTTTTCGTCGACTTGTTCACCACTGCTTACTGGAAAACAACTTTACATTAAAATCTGACTTCTGTACATAGGACACGACTGCATCACTTCAGTCAAGCGTTTGATAAAGTCCTACATAAATGAATGATTTTAAACTAAGACCATTCAGAATAAAAGACTCACTGCACTTAAGATTTGCATCGTTCGTGAAAGAAACACAACAAGTTTTAATATAATTATGTCATTATGCTGAATTCGACGTGAGTGTAAATGCATCCGATTATTTTGCTTTGAGAGGTTTGATGCTCACTTTTTTTTCGTGACCATTTCTGTCGATAGTACAGTAATTTGATTCTGGCTTCAAGTTGTTTTATGGCCCTTCATGGGTTTTTTCGAGTGGTCGGTGTGAAGTATTTCAATGTATAAAGTCATGTGTACTATGTTTTCAAGCAGGTTAGATAAGGACATCTATTGACTGCCGTTAGTACGTGTTTGATTTCAGTGTCAAACTCTTCAACAGTGCACACTTTAGACTTGGCATCATGGGCTGCGGATTGATGGCTATCACTTAAATTTCTGTTTAAGTGGGTTGATATTCAATGTTATAATTTCCACTTTCATCTATTTGTGGTATGTGTACAACGTGTCATCAATTTATAGCCGACAAACTGAAGCCTTTTGGTGTGAAATCTGGGGTGTTCACGACTGATGAGTTTAGTATTGGAATAAAATAGCTGTCCAGTCATTTTTGGTTGTCAATGGTAACCTGTCAACATCAGTCTATGACATATTCAATCAAGTAAAATGTTAGATTACATTAACAACGTTCTAAGTAATCTTACACTGAACAGCTCCGTACAGTAGATAACGACGCGGTAAAACTGAATGCACTATTTATTTGAATAGATAAATTTATGTTATACCTAGACGACAGAAAATACAACAAACGGTAGAGAATTTACGTTAGCAAATAGTTTGTTACTAAAAAGAGGCAGAACTAGTTATGATTCATGTGAATATTCTGATTTCTGTTATTTTTTATCATTGGTGAAGTAAGTGGTAACCAGTAATGTTGTTAATTTTTCCTGCATTGACCTTGCTATTTGTAATTGTCTCTAATACTTTTCTAATGTGCTAATTACGATAGGATCGTTGTTATAACTATGTATACAAAGTTTTTGGACGAAATAATATCGAATCTTCACAGTGCTGTGTTCGTGCTTTCTTGATTTGGCTTTGATTGAGTAATCAGTTGTCAAATTGTTAGTCAAAGTGGCAAGTATTTGTTAACATAGATTATTCGGCGAGTTAAAGCTGCGGTCAATTCTCCTGTGCATAACGTAGGCAGTTGCGTCATAGCAGTTGTATGCACAGAAACAATTTATTCAGAAATATTGACCAACAACCTGGAGAATAGTCAAAATGCATTTCCGACCTGTTTTATTCGAATATTGTTAAGTTTGGTTTTTCAGACAATAATAAATATGAAGTTATGCTTGTTTGCAATCTGGGCAAAGGCAGTTATCAATAATCTATAAAGTATTTTCAAATAAAACTGAGAGTTGCTAAACAGTAAAAGTAACTAAATTTCACAATATTTGGACTATATTTTTTGATATCAAGACCTTCACCGTCAAATCACAATAATTGACGCTATGTGTGGAAGTTACTTCAATATCTCAAATTGCAACCATCCTGCTGATACATGAATAATTTTCATATCTTACCCTGTTTCAAAGTTTTTTTCCTTTTAATTCCATATAATTGTTACCAAGTTTTCTTCAATTTAGTCAATCAGTTTAGCTTTTCACATTATTGTTTTTTATGTAAATTGATTCATCATATAATGTAATTGAAAGAATTTTAACTTCGCCTGTAGTCTTACTAGGGTTACTGGCTGTTCTAAATTGGAGTTGGTGATGAGGGTTTGGTCGGGGATTATACACTCTATCCTGAAATAAACTTGGTACAAAAACAGTAACTAGAAGAAGTCTTGTAAAACATTTGGAATTTTTCCTAGTATTTGGAAAGTTTGCGTTTGGAAACGTTATCATGCGTTATTTTACAAGCCGAGTTTCTTCAGAAGTCACAGTGCGTATGTTTTTTCAGATGATCATGACACTAGTTGACATATACTTGACTGAATATAAGTCTACTTTATTTTATTTTGATCACATACTACTTATTTACAATAAGCGTTGTGTAGGAACCGTTCCGAATTTCAGCAAATTAGCATACACTTACAATAATTAAAATTGGTTTACATGTAAAAGCAGTATTCAGAATAAAATGCCAAAATAAAAAATAAAAAGATCTGTAAATAGTACAATACGTATTAATAGCTTAAATTTGGTGTGAATAGATTTATCAAACAACTACTGAACGCACTAAGGTTAATAAGAGGTTAAATTGTCATCGAAATTGTGAATTATTATTTAAGTGATGATTAAAGATGAATACGGATAAATAAAATATAGATTGAAGCAAAATGAAAGTATGCAGTATTGATTATCTAAGACAGATAGAGGATTATACTAATGAAGAAATCAAACTGAGCAATTATCAATGTAATGAATTTATGAATTTTCACACATGTGGTATTGAAGGGATCACATTTTTGAATGAAGAAATGTATATGTACACCACTGAGCGTAAGATGTTGAAAATTAGTGAGACAACATAATATGAATTAAATGAAAATAGATTTATTAGATAAAACATGGACTTAAAAAATTAATTAAATGTCGACTTTTAATCGAAATTGTGAATTGTTGTATAAGTGATGATTGAAGATGAGTAATGATGAATAAAAAAAGGTAGGAACAAAGTGAAAATATGCGCAATTGATTATGTGAAATAGACAAGAAATCAATTGACATAAAGCGATATAGGAAAATAAAAGAAATTCTTAGTCTTCGGAGCCAGAGGGGTTTTACATTCAACTTATCGATTGGTGGCGATAAGTTTGTGTGCCACAGTCGCCTAGTAGTCTTATAGTGAATTCACTTTGAATTCTTTAAATTTTCAGCAGATCTGTGTCTACAGCTGCCATAGAGTAGGCAACGGTATTCCGATGTAGATAGAACGCACTTTTGTATAGAAATATCTTTGAATTTAAGTCACAAAAATTGATTATTATGAATCCGGTTAGTTTTCTTGCTTTAAAAGCTTGAAAAGCTAAATACTCTGAAAAGTTTAGGCTATTACTATATCGATACTCCAAGTCATGAACAACACCTAGATGATTTATTTATGTTTTACATACGCGGTGATTACAGTTCCGTTTGCGACCAATGGAAATATATCCACTTTTATTTACGTTTAAAAGGAGATGCCATATTTTAGTTCATTTTGATAACATGTTTATTTCTTGTTGGATTATTTTAGTGATCTTATTTTTGTTTATGATGGATGAGAACAAATGGGCTATTTTTAGGTCATCTGCAGAAGGGAAGGTTTCACCTTGCACAAATCACTGGCACACATCATTGATAAAGAGGAAAAAGAATAATGGTCCAAATACACTTCTTTGTACAACTTCGTTAACTACTTTTACTGGCTTTAAGTAGCCAAGCCTAAAGCTTACAAAGTAGACGCGTTCTGTTAGAAATGATTTACACCATCATAGCAATCGTTTACATATGCCATAATAGTGTAGTTTTGAGAGGAGAAGTTTATGAGGCACTCTGTCAAATACTTTACTGAAGTCAGAATAGAGTACAGTTATTGAGAAGCCTTTATCCCTTCTGTGTTATTTAATTGAAGAATTCTAAGTGTGAGGTGGTACAAGAGTGTTTAGCCATAAACCCATGTTGAGATGAATTGATTAGGATATTTCTGAAAGCAAGAATGATAATATTTGGTTATGAGTGACGTCTTCCATGATTCTGGACAGCATGGATGTCGTGTTAACCGGCTTGTAGTTTTCTATAACATTGCATGATCCACTTTTGAATCGTGAGGTTTCGAACAATGATTCACATATAGTTGAATAACACTAATTGTCCATAGATAAAGTAAATAGTTTCAGGCAGAAAAGTGGTAATTCTCTACCGCCATATTTCATAAAGGATGCTTGATTGCCATCGGGTCCGTTATCCTTTGCTTTTTTCAGGGTAGCTATGGCTTCCTTGATATTTGGGCTAGTAAACTCTACTGTAGAGAGACGCTTGGATGTCACCATGGGTAAGGGCTCTGCTGTGAATTCTGTTTCTGTGGTATAGCATGTGAAGAATTAGTTAATAAATTGTTCACTATTAGAAAATGGGTCGCCTTTAATACCATTCTTTATGACAAAGTGTGAGAACTTTATCAGATTTTGAATTAAGACGGGATTTGAATAGCTTGATCACTATGAAAATTAAATTGGTACTGTTCAATGCTTAATTTTCCATATTTAGTAAGTATTTGTGCTAAGCGATAGCGTGATTTTTGGCTATTTTTAACATTATATAATGCAGTTATGTCATGGTGCCTGTAGCATCGAAGCCTCAGCTGCCTCAATTTTTTTAAGGCATTTGGGAAAATATGAACGTGCACTATTTACGTCAGACTAACGTTATGCGTTTCTGGGCTATGAAGTCAATGCAGTTTATCAGGTTAATATTACCAGTGGTGAGATATGAGTCCTATCTTGTGCATTGAATGAGTACCATGATATGCTTGCATGTTCTGCTGTTGTACTTTCGGTATTTGTATTTTATAGGTCCAGTTGAATTGTGAATATTTGTGGATTGGTGATTAAATGTGCCTAATATTACACTGTGATCACTATTGTGGAATTCAGAGCTGACGTTCACTAAGGTCAGATTACAATTAATAGTTAAAAGGAGGTCAAGGATATTATTTTCCATGGTGGGGGTTGGGATATGTGTCCATCCACTTAGTTCTATCGCCTCTATTGATTTAGAGACTCGTTGTGGATTGAGCGATGACCTTCAGTCAATGTTTGGTAAATTAAAGTTTCACCGATTAGTTTGGATGCGTGGAACTGATGTAAGGCCAAGAGGAACATCGTGCTTAGATACTTGTCATAGATATTATCTGCATTGTGTGGTCTATATATGCATCCTACAAGTAGATACCTTTGTTGGCTAAAGGCTATACTCACCCATGTTGGATTCCCTGTCTCACCTAGTTGTTCATTATTGAACTTACACGCTATTAGGTCAGAGTACGTGTAGGTTATTGTGCCACTTTCACTAGTGCTATGCCTATCACTTCAAGAGAGAGTATAATTATCCATTTTGATTGTGTTATTAGATGTAATAAGTTCACACCAGATTTCGATAATCATTACGATGCTGTGGTTAGCAATAATCATAGTGGATTTGAGGTAGTTTATTTTGTTCATAAGTGAACTGGCGTTTATTGAAATGACGAGTAACTGTGACTTTTTATGAAGTGTAAGGTCCTTCAATAGTACTTTTGTTTTGAATAAGTTAGGTGTCAAAGCAATAGATGAAATGAGTGACGAACTGTCGTCGGATACGGTGTCAGACGTTTCTGTTGGTGTATCCAATCTACTGTTTGATTGGTTGTATAGGCAAACATATTTTTAGCCATATGCGGCTACTTCTTTTTCGTTGGCCACCTGTAGGTCGAACGTGATCATACATAAATAGCACATCAATTGTTTATATATATGCCACATTGTTTCGCGCATGGGACATCTAGTCGGCTATATCTATCTGTAGGATTCAAATTTAGGTAATTTGGATTCAAGGATAACTGTGAAGGTAAGTTTAGATACTTGTATTCTTTCCCACTTGAAATTCAAAACGAACGATCTGGTAAGAAATCGTTTTCTGCAAGTTTATTCATAGAATTTACATCATTACCTAAACAAAAGTTACCTCCAGTAATTTAACCTGAATATATCCCGAATATTGGAATAATCAATTTAGTTTCATGGAATGAAAAAATGTTATTTTATTTTCGCAGAATAGATCGCATATTGCTTGTCCAAGAGTCAGGTATAAATCTATAGAAATATCAGTAACTAAGTATCAAAGGTAACTTGTTATAGCACAATATTTCAATTTTCGGAAGTGTGCATTAACCCACAATCAGAAAACGCACAAATCCAGTCTAATCAAGCAATACAATTAAGAAGGTTTGTGTAAAATTTTTGGTCAGTTAAACAGATATCGTGAATGCGTGAAGAAGGTCCAAAAATGCCTTCAGATTAACAAACACTGTAAATTGATAATGTGTAGTTAAAGCTACTTAGGTTTTGCGACATATAGGTTCTTTTAGGAAGTATGTTTCTTTTCTTTAGCCTTTGATTTTGTGATGATGTTTGAGAATCACGTGGCATTCCATTTTTTGATTGCCCTCCACGATTAGTAAAGCAATTCATAATGTAGTCAACATGAGGTGTTTGGGTTTTAGACTTGATAAAACTGTTGTAGAATAGTATAAAGCTAGTTACGCCAATGTCAGAAAGAATCTTGTTGCTTATTATCTCTAGTGAATCCAAATCAACTTCTTGGGTGCATCGTGTATAGTCATTAGTATCCTTGGTGTTTCTTGCAACATTCTTGTTTTTAATGGTCTTAGTTGATGTGCTAATGACTAATGTTATTGAGCTCATCTTGTTTTTTCTGTTATTATTATTGTGCGACGTGTTGTCGCAAAAGAGACTAAATTAATTCATATGATGAGAATCTCGTGAAACTAGGCATAAAAAGCATCATGTATGACGGAGGAGTTAGGGATCACAACAAATGTCATCCAGTGATAAGCGATCACCAACGATACCAGCAAAACAGATTAAAGAAACTTAGTAGATTGCATAGTCTAACTGAACAGCTAGTAAAGAACAGATTAGGCACAACAATCACCGATATGAATGTACAACATAACAGGTGGATAGAACAATTCAAAAGGACTTTTGTATAGAACAGTTCCACTGAACCCATTATTCATCGGTGCCACACCGACAAACCTTTCTCTAAATGTTAACCTACCAACAATCGAAGAAATCAAAATGGCCATTACACAAGTCAATGGTAACGAGTAAAATGGGTCAAACAGCAAACAGGCGAAGGCATTAAAAATAAACATATCATAAGCTGCAGTGATACTACACGTTCTTTACAGGATGAATAAAGGGTAGGAACAAATACAAATACACTGGAAAAAAGAACACTCCATGAAGATATAAATGAGAGGATATCTTTGCAAGTGCAAAAATTACACAGGCTTAAGCTTCACAAAAAACAACAGGCTGTGACTTTTCGGTTGATATTTGTTTAAACTTATCAAATAACTATCTAGCTGTTGGTGCTAATTTTTTTCTACCAGTTTTAATGGCATTCGTGAGTCACTCACCACTTTATGATGCTAACATTCTTGTGGTCTAATCAGAGTATATTATCAACAATCTTATTTAGTTTACTGAATGCAAAGTCAACCATCCAGCTAGAATAAATATCATCATAATGAAAGAATCAGCAACAAATATAATAAAAGAATTTTCAGTTTACGATTTTAACTTAAGTTAACATGCAGAAATATGATGTGATGATGGTTTTAATTGATATCACTCTGTCTTTATAACTTATATTTAAACATAATCCAACGCTTATTACTGGATGCCAGTCCACGTGAATATGAATAATGTTTAAACATTTTGACAATATGCAAGTTTAAGATAATAACTTCGACCAATCAATTAATCAGTTTATGTTATTATATGTGGTGTATAGACTGACGATTAGCATTCTCCAACCAACTTCACCCTCAGCTTTTCTTTTTAGTTCTACCCGAATGCCATTCATTCTTTACACGTCTGCGTTCATATTTCAGCCAAATGCGTTCTTTAGTCTTCCTCTTTTTCTTTGGCCTTCCTCTTTTATTCTGGTCTTTAGAATTTCAAGTTAGTACTTGCCTCGTGATGCAATTTAAGAATTCCCTAGGTGTGTGATTTATCCACCTTCAGCGTCGTTTCCTAATTTCTTCCTAGGCTGGAAATCGGTTTGTTTTCTGCTACATAACGTTGTTGGTGATGATATTTGGTTAATAAATTGGGAGTATTTTTAGTAAACAGCCGTTTTTGAACACTTTTAAAAATGGTTATTAGGCAACGAACAGAAAACCACGTACGACGTTTGCCATGACAGCTACGGATGTTGTATAGTTGTCTTGTAAGGTTTAGCTAGGTATAAGTGTTATCCTTGCATATCAACTGACTTCAAGAATATATGCGTTCGAAAAAATGCACTAAAATAAAGAAGTCGATAAAAATAAAAGGTGAGAATGAATTTTCGGATCTAAATAATCCGACAAACGCTCAAGATTTAGGCAGACCGGAAGATGAGAGCTTAATCATAACTTAAACATAGACTAGAAAATATGTTCCGTTGGAAATTTTATATGTTCAGGAGACAATGTCAACATTTACATACTTTTATTTTCCGAACCGTGATAGTTGTAATTCTCTCAGTTTCAGCTCCGTACAATAGAACTGTTTATTATTTGTATTAAAAATCTTGACTTTAATGTTGGCTTTCAGGTAATTTGATTTACAAATGATTTATAGTCATAAAAATGCTATCCTTGTCATGCAAATCTATGGTTTACATCTACATCAAATGCTTCTTGTCTATCAATGATATCTGATGATACCTGATGTGTTCTAAAATTTTGCAACATAATGCAACAAATCCTGTAAGCCAACATGTTACAGATCGTACTAACTAGGAGTTTTCATGATATAAAATTATTAATTTGTCTACCATCCAGTTATATCTTCTGAGGAAACACTGTCATAATGCACTCAATATGACGTCGGACATTCGCACCAAGTAGGAAACTAGAAACAGTCATTGTAATTTGATTCTGAACAACAAGTGTATGAACTACTGATATCTAAAGCTTGCTTTTATTCGTTCTTATTTTATGCAGGTCCATATTGTATGTTTTCTCTTCTAAGTACTCCCAGTCAATATACATCATCATTATCATGCCTCTGAACTGGCATGATATCTGTACAGTTTTATAATATAATTATCCATCTATAAACTTGATCGATCCAGTGATTTGTATGTCAATTTTGAGTAGAGGAAAAATTACAACTTATAATTCTAATTAAATAAACAGAAACAAAAGAGAATTGTTTACTTATATAAAATTCATCTAACAGATGAAAATGATAAGATTTCTCTAAATAAACATTGTGTCGATTTCTTAAATAATATGAATCCATATGTATTACACATATTTAACTGACTCCACTAGGATGCTGATTTTGTCAATGTGATTAAAATGTAAACAATTGGGAACATTGTAAGTTTTGGATGTGTTTCAGTTGATAGCATAATCATAACAATGCCATAAATGTTGCTGAAGTTCACCCTCAACAGACCATTCTCGCTTATGCCTCCTATTCAACTCACCGTATGTAGCTGGATACCGATGATAATGCAGCTCTTTGTAGCGTTATTTTGTTATGGGATCGTTTTACGTTCGATTTCTTGTTCAGGCTGAATTAGAATTCACTCAAATAGCTTGTTTTTGTCTAAATCAACCTTATTTGATGACTTAATCTAGTGTATATGTATTGTATCAGTATATACTGACAACTTGTATTGTGTTATTGTATGCGCAATTTTTTGTTGTGTTTAAAATGAGTATTGTCGTATAATGAATAGGTACCATAATATTTAGCGATTAACTTCACCGCGTGATTATGATTAGTTAGTCACTCGAGTTGGCAGTATTGAATAATTAGGCAGAATATAAACGTTATTCGTAGGCGGCGCCTGTCTGACTGACCTCAATAATTGTTCACATGAAATAATAACTTAGGTTGGTGAATGCAAATGTGTACAATTCTACGTATGCTAAATTTGGATGGAAACAACCTCATACTAATGTAGATAGACATGATATTGGTGTTCACTTGAATATTATACTCAATCACATTAACATCATCACTCCGAAATTTATTTGTTGTAACTTAGTGTAAATTGCTAGCTTACAGTTTCCCATGTGTGATCGTTTGTAAATTACAGAATGTTTATTTTTATTAGCACTCCCAGTTTACTTTATCTATGATAAACATTTCTACATGAAAACCCAGTGCACGGATTTTCATCAACACATGTTTATATAAATATATTTTCTGCTATTTGTCGCTACTTCTTTCTTGTCTGCCACCTGTAGGTGTAACGCAACTTCATGTTAGCAATTAGGTGGAATTGCAGGCAGGATGTTGACTTCGACGAAATAGCAAAGCTTGAATTATACACTGGCAATTGATAACAGGCGGCTTTCTTTACTAACTACGGTTACCGCTAACGCTAACCGGCGAAATTGTTTCTCGATGCGTTGACAGAGGGTTGTGGCCAAAAACCTAACAAAGATCTTAACACCTCATTGAGGTTTTGCCATGGGTGGAAGAAAGACTCGTCAAAGTAAGTTGACCGAAAATGTGTCTAATGAGTCTCGATAATTCTGTCACTCAAACGCCGTCAGGTTTGAAGGTCTGGAACAATCCGTCAAGTAATTTTTCAATGTTTAAAATTCGACTTTGTGAGCCGGCCGTAAAGTTCCATGTTGTCGAGGCTGAAAATGAAAGAAGCAAAATACGTGAACAATTACCGTGTAATCGACCCAAATATGCCAGGGAATATGACGCGTTGATTTGTCACGCCGTGGTGTCAAAACTCGGTTTTTGGGCAACAGATCCAAACTTCTATATTGTCTGCCAGAAAACGAATAAGCAATCTTATTAGGTGTAGTGCATAGATAATTCATTTTTCAGAATAAGTGTACCTAGATCTCATCACCATGGCGAAATATACCCATATGTTGATAAAGTTGACGCTCCTATCCAAGTGTTATTACTCATGGTCTTATACCGTATCTGGATATGCTCTATGATTTATTTGGTTTGCTTCCAGTTGTTTTTTGGAATCATACCACTAGAGATGGATGAGCACGGTTGTTTGTCAAAAGTGCTTCAATAATACAATTTTTACCTCTTGCGAGCTAAGCTCAATTCGATATTCTGTTTCAAGTTGTACAACACTTAACATACTCTTCGCGAACTTGTATTAACATTTATCCAGACATCAGATCGCAGCCTTACAAACCACGCAGCAATAAATCAGACAGAACATTGTGAGACTAGAATACGATTGAATTTCTTTGTGCACAAATTCACTGTCATTGAAAACAGTTTTCCGGCAGAAATTCCGTGCGTTATATACCGTTATTCACTATATACGAGCGATAGACTAACTAGTTAATGGCGCCAAGACAGTGAATAGACTATTGATTTATTCAAGCTCTAGTTTAGCACTTGATCTTTTCGGTCTGCTCAACGTATGACGTGCTCATGTAGACTTGTAGAAACTTAGGTTGACTAATCAAGAGTTGACTTTAAAACGTAAGTATATGCTAAAACAATCAGGCTTAAGTATTCATATACTTCCTTACTCTTCATAGGGATTATATTTCTGATCTTGTTTTGAACGTAGAGAAATATTGTGTGTTTGAATGACTAGGATCCTGCTCCACTGTCTCCTGCTCACGTTACTGAAATGAAGAAATATTACTTTACAATCTGGTTTCTTCTGTTAAATAGAACGGGACGTACTAAGGCGTTAAACGGTTGAACTCTGTACTGGACACAATATTTATATTCTGTTATACGTTTAACTATTTCGTACTTATTCAGTCACAAAAATAAGACTTTTGTCTTGCAGCAGATAAGATTGCGTATATATATTTTTAAACATAGTATCTTATTTTTATCACTAAGTACCATTATAAGACTCAATATTTTTCAGTTTTCATCACATGATTATATTGTTCACATAACATATCAGCTTCAGTCGAAATCAGTGGTCTAAAGCATATGTCATTGGTAGACATAGACACTGTTATGACTACGAATGTCAGACGCTCAGAATTCGATCGTAGTGATCCTGAGTTGGGGTTCGCTCAACCAGAGCATTATTTCACAAGACAATATTAAATCTGAAGGAGTTTGCTATCAAGACTTATGTTAAGTCCCACCTCCTTCAGTAGCCAAAGAAGTCCGCAACTTGATTTAAGTCCACCAACATAACAAACATACACCATTCTAAAATGAGCAATAATGAATCGTCTATCATTATCGGATGGACTAAGAATCCAAAGGCTTTTCCAGGAAGAAATATTCGTTGATAGGTCACTGTCACGAATTTGGTGTCATCCTCAAGCCTCAGTGGGTGACAACACAGTGGATAAGCAGTCCTACAACAAGGATGGATACAAGCTATCCCACGCTACGTTCGAAACTATTTAGATGCAAAAGATTCTGACACCTCTCTATCTCATTTAGCAGGTATTGTGGATAGAATAGTGGAGAGAGATCCCTCAACCACATCACGTATGATACATCATACACAAAAACATGAATCCCCAAATGTTTGGACATAGCATAACTCATTGTGGGCGTTAAAAGTCCCATAGCAACTGTCAACAAAATGCAAACGAGTCACAGAAATAAGGGCAGGTCACCACAAAGACCGAGATCTTCGTCACGAAACAGGTCACATAGGTCATGACAATCTAGACAATTTTGTTAGTATCACTGGGAATTCTGTGTTCAATGAACCAAATGCAGCCATCCATGCACCTTGCATAAACAGAATTCGAAGAATATGGTAAACGAATAATCCCTACTCAGGACGCAACAACTGAGGATGGGTGCCTAAACAGTCGCCTGCTTTATGTTAGAGACAGAAATTTAGTCTTGATTTTTTGGTAGATACTGGTGCTGCACTTAGTATCATTCATTAGAATAAACCAAGCCGGTTCAAGAAACTTTATAAGTTACACTTCAAGCCGCCAATAAGACTAAATTTGCGACATTTGGGCTAAAAACAATGACGCTAGATTTGGGGTTCAGAAGGCAGTTTCACTAGGTTTTCACTGTAGCCAATCTTGATTTAGCAGAATTAGGAATGGATTCCTTAGAGAAATGTGAATTTCTTGTTGATTTTAAGGGAGCAAGTTTGGAACTGAAGGTAAATTCTAGATATCCAAAAAGTAAAGAAAGTCATATCAGGTCTCTAACTGTAATATAAACCCTGTCAGAGTTTCAGGATATACTCGCTGAATTTCCAAACCTAACAAAACAGAACTCTCAATTTTTCAAAAGTAAGTTAAAAGTGTGTCATATGATCATGACGGGTGATGCAGCTGTTTTTACTAAGCCCGGTTGGCTAGCACTTAATAAGCTTAAAATATCTAGTGGCTTATTCTACTACATGTTACGGCTAGGCACATTACGTCCATCTGATAGCCAGTGACCATCTCTTTTGCGTATAGTTGGTGGATGTCAATATGTACGATTCAATGTCTGCAAAATTTAAATAAAATACTCACCTTATTCTAACGTAGTCAGACATGATGTCAGTGTATACTTGAATATCACACTCAATCAGATTGACATCATCACTCAGAAATTTATTTGTTGTAACTTTATGTAAGTTACCAACCTATAATTAACATGTATAATCGGCTTTGAATTACAGAAAGTTAATTTCTATTTGCAGTTTCCATACTAACTAATTTGAATTCACAGTCACCTGCTTTAAATACATGAACGTATTATCAGAAGTTTGTTGTACAGTTGGTTAATTGGTAAATGGTCAATATATTTATATTTAACACAGCATTGAAAGACAATTCGCAGTTTATGACAATAATTTTCACTATGCGATACCAGATGTCATGTGTTTACAGAAATAAGTTAATGGCGTTTCTGTACATAACAAATATAAGCTAACCTTTGAACCATGCATTTCTGTATTGTGTTTGCAATCTTATTATTATGAGCACTACGTGCTGTTTATTATGCAAACCGTATCTGCGATCGCTTATGCGCCTGTTTGTCGATCTATACATTTTGTCTATTACATCGACTAAGGAAACTATATTTCGTCTGTGACAAATTTAAAACTTATAGACTTAGAAAATCTACGAGAAATCAGGCGCAATAGAAAGTTGAAATTTACTGAGTCTTTCAAACACGAAAAGAGCACTTACTTCGGCTTAATTATCGAAGATCTATTGATTTATTTTTGCAAAGCTTCAGGTACATCATCCTGTACTAGATGATACATGAACGATCCAATGATTGCCAAAACGTTAGCGACAAGAGTACTTATTTTATTAAATGGAGATGCTAGCCAAATTAGTAGAAACTAACATATATTTCTTGTTTAAGTTGACCCGTTTGGTTTACCAACGACATGACAAATTTTTAATTGTCATCCGATTTAAAATGAACGACTCACATGTGGACGAATGACTTCCAACAAATAAAAAGCTAATCACAGTAAGTAGAATTTTTACATAGTTATTTTGTTTTATATATAACAATAGCATAGCTTATTACTTTCTGTACGACACTCATTTGAACAAGTTTATTGAAATAGTTATGAAAAAGTTAAGAATTGACAATCACTATTTTAGACATGGATTGTAATCTAGGAACACCGAATACAAAACACTATAATCAATAATTAACAAAGATATAAGTCATTTATATACTTGAATATTTTGATTTTTAACTATGCACAAAGAGTTTAGGCCTACAATTCTAAGATGTTTGAGGTATGATCGCAGTTTAAGTGCCGAGCTTTATAAGCAAACTTGCTTGGACGACATAAATTAGTCCAGAAGTATCTTGCGGTTGGAAATTGTGACAAAAATACCCAGTAAAATCTTAGGAACACGAATGGACGGTGTTAATGAACGTTTTATTTTATGTTTGCATTAATTCACAGCATTCTTTATCACGTCATAATAAACTACTTTCAAAAAATTATTGCATGCGATTCAAATATCTTGACTAACAGGTTGATCATAGACTATCGAATTCAATCGCAACCGCGTATCATCAAGCAGTCATATTAACACATCAAATCACTGCTTAAGTATCTATGAGTGGAAATGGCGCAGAATAGTTACTGATTCTTTTTATGAGTTGCATCAAATTTTCAAACTAGTAAATTAAAACATACGATTTGCTACTGTCTTATGAACTAAAAATCGATAGGTAGTCGTAAATATTATCGGTAGCATAATAATTTTGAATAAAAATGCACCACGTTAAACAATTAGTAAAATCTACATTAATTAAATACCCCACATTAAATATCACACTTCATTTCAGTTATTCGTTGCAAAACTGCAACGCGAATTCTTCTGTAGACGTTCAGTGTTTTTCATGTCTAGCTCATTACAAGTCAATTTTCATCACTCATCTAAGATTAAATTATCAAATGTGAACAGTTTGCACTATCCACCATTCTCGATGACTTGAAAGTACTAAACCGATTCCTATAGATCAAAATATATTTTAATACTGAAATCAAAGCAATTAATGTTGAATAGTCAATCAATAATAAGAGGTTACATACAGAACACCAAGTCAAATTCAAATCAAATCACTTATTTACTATGCGGTCTATGACTGGATGACATTATAGTGGAGGCATAATCAACTCATATCCATATTGTCACATCACTGAATTCCAGAGATAAACAGAATATGTGAAATTGTGATATTCGATATTTAGCTGCTTTAAATCCTAATTCAATAAACACTGACATCAATAGCCGAATAGGAAATCAATTTGTGATTCTTGACATCTGCATCTAGTATGCTATATGAAAAGATCGGGTTTAAAAAAGTTGATAAATATGTTAATGCATTATATCTGTCACTTACTGTAGGTCCTAAACAATTGTACACGAGATGATGCTTCTATAATATTTTGAAAAAATTGTAGTTTGCTAATATTGCCATCAACCACCAGTATTTCAGAAAATATCACGTGTTTGTTTATTGAACGAGATCTCTGCTATCACATATGTGATGATTTAAATTTCGGATAAGCGCCGTTGTTTGTCAAGATAAGTTACTCGACTGAAAATGTTCTACATTCCGATCATTTTATAGTAGGCATGACTTTCATCAATGTGATCGCCAATTCCAAATATCAAATAACCATTACTTGCGGTGTATCATAGAATCGTTTAACCGATTTGTGTGATTATGAATACAACATAAATTATGGGAATGTTCATAGACAATAATTAGCTTCCATTACATTGAACTGATTTAATGTTCTACTTACGTAAGTAGAGGACAGTTAAGTCTTGTGACATCGTACCTACTCATTATAGGTAAATACTTATTTAAAATGTTTGACACTAACTTACCAAGAATAACTGTTTATGTTATAACTATTCAAACTGACTTGTTTTTTGACGACAGGGTTGTCAGACACATCTGGAATGTAAACGGAGTTGTGATTTTGAGTGATGTTTGGCAGATGAGTAATTCAGAATGTGGCAATTTGATTCTTATGGTTATATTTGCTTAATGTGTGAACTAATGGCGATTTCGCAGCCCTAGTGGTAACATTTCACCAGTAGATATTGATTATAGTGTGTGTGTACGCGTGGCCTAACGCAATAATGACAATGACTATATGTTCATAATATATCATGGATAGCCTGGAGTCGAAATTTGAATCATCCCATACTAGTTCATTTGTCCAACTGTTAAATATTTATTAAATCATTTGACGTATATAAACCCTATCTAAAGATATAATTGTTGTGAAGACATTCTGCAGAGCAGGTTTTTCAGGTTTAATATAAATATCGATAAGTTGATTAGATAAGTTTTACAACGGTAATAGTAGATTGACTTGTTAATGTCATGTCTACTCAAGTTTATGCTGCCACCTTCTCAGCCTAATGATATTGGTAAATACAAACAAATTCTCCATGTGCAGAGTTCACATGATTAATTTAATGCATCTTCATAATTACCTATTGCTTATTATCAGGAAATAATATAAACTTACTTATGGATAGCATTATTGTTACTATAATAACAAAAAGAATGAATAAGAGTAGGATACATTTCGTCTGCAAAGTTTTGTGAAGTTATTCAGTCGATCGTATGCTGCTTCAGTTGTGTGATATGGTCAGTCAGAAATTTCGTGCGCCTAACGTGGCCTGTAGTAATAAGCAAAATAAAACAGTGCGTCTTCTCTGTGAATGATACGTGCACAATATCAGGATTGCATGAAGTTGTATAATTACAGTAATTGGTTACAATGGAAATACAATTTGCATGATTTGTTATATTGCAACTATCCGGATGGGATTAGTTTAAAATCGATTCAATGATGTTCAATATGATTAAATGATGAATGCATGTGATTGTTATACTCAATAAACAAAGCACTGAATAACAGCTTGTTGAATGATAAAATTCATCAACTAAAGGAACTAGAAGAATATGTCTATGGAAACCAATCGCTAGATTTGAAGATAAGTTGTAGGTTTGATATTGTTTGAATAACATAAGGAAAAGTCGATTGAAGTGAAGAAAATAACAATCACCTAGAAAGTTTATGCCTAATTTGACTGACAAATTGAAATATTTCACTTTTGACAGTTTATTCAGTTCATACAATAAGCTAACGTAGTTCATCTAAAGCAATTGTGATATGAGTTGCTTGACAATAATAATTTGGCACTTATAAGCGAGAGAACTTCAGTTGTGATTTTATCCAGCCAACTTAAGTAAAAATCGTTTGCGAAATTCGCTCTACTGTTTACTTATAATGATACCAAATGTTATCACTGCAAGTTGGCCTGAAGCAGCTATAGTGAATATGAGTAAATTCAAATGTAAAATTACAATCACAATTAAAGTAAAGTGAGTCATAAATAAATAATAAGAAATCGGATAACGTTTAACATATGAAAATTGTGAGGACAGGGCACTGTGATACTGCCTAGTATAAGTTTATGTGATATACTGTTGGCAGCTGATTAGCCTTAGTCCAATTTAATCATTTGATTAATTGTTATATGAAACTGATCTAGGACAACTATTTATTGTGTCATGATAACCAATATAGTATGATATCCACGATATCTGACATGTGATACTTTGTCAATTGGCTCGTGTATACTAACATATAGAAATGCGATTGTTTTACGTATCATTATTCGTACTGTTGAATTAAATGCAATTCACACTCAGGTTTTTTCATAAAACTCAATTATTTATCAATTTCAATAAACCCTGTAATTATTTACAATACAGTAGCATGTGACTACCAACAGAAAACAAAATTGTGATGGCAGGGTAAATAATGTGAACTATAAATGCATTCCTTTCGGATGAAATGTGGAAATTCTTTATATAAGCTAAGATGTCAATCCTGAGATTGTGTCTAACCTTAAAAAATTGATGTACGTTGTTTATAGAGCGATAATCAAATGTTAATTCGTTTTGTATTATGCTAATTTGAAAGTTTTGCAGTGAAACATATGGAATGTTATACATCAGGTATATAAGAGTGATATTGATGAGGTATATGAGTCAGTAATTATTACCATTTTAAAGAATAGCTTTTGAATAAAGAATCTGACACTACAATTTTTAAAAATTTCTTGGTGGTAGGGTAATATTTTTAACGCGTAATTGCATGTGATAATCATCAGTCGGTCAATAATTAGGTTACAATTTAGTAAATACATGTGAATCTTGTTTACAAAATATTTGGTCAATACACCTCAAAGTGAACTTGTGATATTAGTAACATTAAACAGCAGAGATTGTGATTTACAATTACCTTTCTTACAATATTGGTATCATTTTATTTTTAAATTAACGTACAAGTGATCGTCTTTCTACGATGAACGAGTTTTTAATTGAGTATATTTCTTCCTTAATCATGATATGCGTAATAAAACATTTAACGTTTAAGTCCAAACTTTGGAAAGTATATTCACTGAGAACATTTGAAATGTAAAACGTAATTTTCGTCAATCTATGGGCTTCTAAACAGCTTCTGTGAATTGCTGATTTATTACTGAAATCCCGATATTTCTCTGTCATGCTAGAATTTCGTTTCTAAAATTTTGGCTTTGCACCTACATACCAAATACTAGGTCCTTGTAATGTAGGAGTTATGAATACTATTTACACAAGCCAAACTGTTGTGCTCCATTCGATTCGTTAAGTGACAAGAGTAGATATGTTGTTATGCTTGTTAATGCTGACTACTTAACTTACCTTATATGAGCTACGTATCATTTGTCGAGTTATCAGATGGATTGACATTGTTAAAAATTGTTTATTAGGCTACAACGAAGAGACCCCACAGTCTTTCGCGGGAAAGGAGATAAGTGGTAGATTGTAATTGCTTTCATGAATTGTAATTAATCATGTCTTTTTTTTTTCTGAGCACTTTTTAGTTGTACACAACCAAGCAGATTATGCGAACCCACTGGACCATACCAGTTCTTTTCAAAAAGAGGAGGTGTTAGGTCGGACCACAAAGAAGCGTAACAAACTTTCAGAACTGTGGTTTCGAACACTATTTCATTTATTCGAACTTTCTGTAATGTAAACATTTTGTTTCTATTATTGTTACGCTCTGCTTGCCCTATCCTCCCGTTTAGCATAATCGCTGTTATTAAACTGTTTCTTATTATGGACTACAGTTAATTAGTTGTGTACAAGTTGCTCCTATTCACTACCACTATTTCCCTCGTTCTGTATTTATGTTAATTTTCTAATTGGTTTGTTGTGTGGTCTGAATTTGTGTATATATAAAGGAATGCCTGGAATATAATATGATTCTGTCTGGCTGACCTATTGGCTCGCATTCTTTTTATTTCGGATTGGGACTAAGTGGGCAGAGGGCAGACGCGCAATAATCAACTAGGCACAAGTCATTTGCACTCGGCCAACCCACTCACCCCCCATCTTTCTCTCGTCATAACACATAGCATTGAAAGACAATTTGCAGTTGACGACAATAATTTTTACTATACAATACCAGATGTCATGGGTTTACAGCAGCGGTTTAATGGCATTTCTCTACATAACAAATATAAGCTAACCTTTGAACCATGCATTTCTGTATTGTGTTTGCAATCTTATTATTATGAGCACTACGTGCTGTTAGTTATGCAAACCTCGTGTCTGCGATCGCTTATGCGTCTGTCTGTCTATCTATACATTTTGTCTATTACATTGACTATTTACACTACGATAAACCTCGTAAAGGTTCTCTACTCGAGCATGACTAATCGAGTCACAGCTATTGATGAACTATCGCCAGCCTCAGATAAAACGCATCAAGATTGCTTTTATCTTTCTTATTGTTAAGGTTTGTCGAAGACGTTTTTCTTTTCAATGTTGTATGTTTTGAATTTGATAGGCAGATGATGTTTGTTCATATACGTAATGCATACATATAGAAATTTATATTTAATTAAACTTACTATCTTAATTGCAATGCGATAACAGACAACAACACAATTGATTTTATTTCATGCATTTAAAATAATAAGTGAATTCTTTAAGAGTCATATTGAGTATTTAAATGTTGAAATGTGAAGTTTTCTTTAATGTGGATCGTTTTGTTAATTTCCTAAAAGTCCATTCGTTTCTAAATTTGATGAGAAAACGTTAATTTGAAAAAGTGAATTGGTAAAGGAAACAAGGTTTCATTAGTGACGAATTAAAAACTTATAGACTAAGAAAATCTACGAAAAATTAGGTGCAAGAGAAAGTTCAATTTTACTGAGTATTTAAAACACAAATTGAGCACCTATTTTGGCTAAATTATCGAAGATCTATTGATTTATTTCTGCAAACCGTCAGATATACCACTTTGTACCAGATGATAGATAAACAATTCAATGATTGCCAAAACGTTAGCGACAAGAGTACTTATTCTAATAATTGGGGATGTTGGCCAAATTAGTAGAAACTAATATGTATTTCTTGTTTGAGTTGATCCGTTTAGTTTATCAACAACATGACAAATTTTTAATTGTCATCCGATTTAAAGGGAATGACACACATGTGGACGAATGACTATCAGCTAATAAAAAGGTAATCACAGTAAGTAGAATTTCCACATAGTTATTTTGTTTTATATGTAACAATAGCATAGCTTAATACTTTCTGTACGACACTCATTTGAACAAGTTTATTGAAATAGTTATGAAAAACTTGAGAATTGACAATCACTATTTTAGACTGGATTGTAATCTATGAACACCAAATACAAAAAACTAAAATCAAAAATTAACGAAGATATAAGGCATTGATTTACAAGAATATTTTAACTTTTAATTATGCATACAGAGTTTAGACCTGAAATTCTTGAATGTTTGCAGTATGGTCGCAGTTTTAGTCGGAAAGCTTCATAAGCAAACTTGCTTGGCGACATAAATTATATCAGATGTATATTGCATTAAAACATTGTGACGTAAATACCTAGTAAAATCTTAACAATACTAGGAGATAGTGTTGATGACTGTTTCCATTTCACGTTCGCGTTATTAAAAAAATATTGTTATCACTTCATATTTAAAAGGATTGTTGCTGACACTTAATGCATGTGATTCATATATTACTAATGACAAGTTTGTCATATACTGTTCAATATAATCCTAAAGGCGTATCATCAAGCAGTCATATTAACACATTCAAATCACTGCTTAAGTAGCTATGAGTAAATGGCGCAGAAGAGTTACTGATTCTTTTTATGAGTTGCATCAAATTTTCAAACTAGTAAATTAAAACATACGATTTGCTACTGTCTTATGAACTAAAAATCGATAGGTAGTCGTAAATATTATCGGTAGCATAATAATTTTGAATAAAAATGCACCACGTTAAACAATTAGTAAAATCTACATTAATTAAATACCCCACATTAAATATCACACTTCATTTCAGTTATTCGTTGCAAAACTGCAACGCGAATTCTTCTGTAGACGTTCAGTGTTTTTCATGTCTAGCTCATTACAAGTCAATTTTCATCACTCATCTAAGATTAAATTATCAAATGTGAACAGTTTGCACTATCCACCATTCTCGATGACTTGAAAGTACTAAACCGATTCCTATAGATCAAAATATATTTTAATACTGAAATCAAAGCAATTAATGTTGAATAGTCAATCAATAATAAGAGGTTACATACAGAACACCAAGTCAAATTCAAATCAAATCACTTATTTACTATGCGGTCTATGACTGGATGACATTATAGTGGAGGCATAATCAACTCATATCCATATTGTCACATCACTGAATTCCAGAGATAAACAGAATATGTGAAATTGTGATATTCGATATTTAGCTGCTTTAAATCCTAATTCAATAAACACTGACATCAATAGCCGAATAGGAAATCAATTTGTGATTCTTGACATCTGCATCTAGTATGCTATATGAAAAGATCGGGTTTAAAAAAGTTGATAAATATGTTAATGCATTATATCTGTCACTTACTGTAGGTCCTAAACAATTGTACACGAGATGATGCTTCTATAATATTTTGAAAAAATTGTAGTTTGCTAATATTGCCATCAACCACCAGTATTTCAGAAAATATCACGTGTTTGTTTATTGAACGAGATCTCTGCTATCACATATGTGATGATTTAAATTTCGGATAAGCGCCGTTGTTTGTCAAGATAAGTTACTCGACTGAAAATGTTCTACATTCCGATCATTTTATAGTAGGCATGACTTTCATCAATGTGATCGCCAATTCCAAATATCAAATAACCATTACTTGCGGTGTATCATAGAATCGTTTAACCGATTTGTGTGATTATGAATACAACATAAATTATGGGAATGTTCATAGACAATAATTAGCTTCCATTACATTGAACTGATTTAATGTTCTACTTACGTAAGTAGAGGACAGTTAAGTCTTGTGACATCGTACCTACTCATTATAGGTAAATACTTATTTAAAATGTTTGACACTAACTTACCAAGAATAACTGTTTATGTTATAACTATTCAAACTGACTTGTTTTTTGACGACAGGGTTGTCAGACACATCTGGAATGTAAACGGAGTTGTGATTTTGAGTGATGTTTGGCAGATGAGTAATTCAGAATGTGGCAATTTGATTCTTATGGTTATATTTGCTTAATGTGTGAACTAATGGCGATTTCGCAGCCCTAGTGGTAACATTTCACCAGTAGATATTGATTATAGTGTGTGTGTACGCGTGGCCTAACGCAATAATGACAATGACTATATGTTCATAATATATCATGGATAGCCTGGAGTCGAAATTTGAATCATCCCATACTAGTTCATTTGTCCAACTGTTAAATATTTATTAAATCATTTGACGTATATAAACCCTATCTAAAGATATAATTGTTGTGAAGACATTCTGCAGAGCAGGTTTTTCAGGTTTAATATAAATATCGATAAGTTGATTAGATAAGTTTTACAACGGTAATAGTAGATTGACTTGTTAATGTCATGTCTACTCAAGTTTATGCTGCCACCTTCTCAGCCTAATGATATTGGTAAATACAAACAAATGTTCCATGTGCAGAGTTCACATGATTAATTTAATGCATCTTCATAATTACCTATTGCTTATTATCAGGAAATAATATAAACTTACTTATGGATAGCATTATTGTTACTATAATAACAAAAAGAATGAATAAGAGTAGGATACATTTCGTCTGCAAAGTTTTGTGAAGTTATTCAGTCGATCGTATGCTGCTTCAGTTGTGTGATATGGTCAGTCAGAAATTTCGTGCGCCTAACGTGGCCTGTAGTAATAAGCAAAATAAAACAGTGCGTCTTCTCTGTGAATGATACGTGCACAATATCAGGATTGCATGAAGTTGTATAATTACAGTAATTGGTTACAATGGAAATACAATTTGCATGATTTGTTATATTGCAACTATCCGGATGGGATTAGTTTAAAATCGATTCAATGATGTTCAATATGATTAAATGATGAATGCATGTGATTGTTATACTCAATAAACAAAGCACTGAATAACAGCTTGTTGAATGATAAAATTCATCAACTAAAGGAACTAGAAGAATATGTCTATGGAAACCAATCGCTAGATTTGAAGATAAGTTGTAGGTTTGATATTGTTTGAATAACATAAGGAAAAGTCGATTGAAGTGAAGAAAATAACAATCACCTAGAAAGTTTATGCCTAATTTGACTGACAAATTGAAATATTTCACTTTTGACAGTTTATTCAGTTCATACAATAAGCTAACGTAGTTCATCTAAAGCAATTGTGATATGAGTTGCTTGACAATAATAATTTGGCACTTATAAGCGAGAGAACTTCAGTTGTGATTTTATCCAGCCAACTTAAGTAAAAATCGTTTGCGAAATTCGCTCTACTGTTTACTTATAATGATACCAAATGTTATCACTGCAAGTTGGCCTGAAGCAGCTATAGTGAATATGAGTAAATTCAAATGTAAAATTACAATCACAATTAAAGTAAAGTGAGTCATAAATAAATAATAAGAAATCGGATAACGTTTAACATATGAAAATTGTGAGGACAGGGCACTGTGATACTGCCTAGTATAAGTTTATGTGATATACTGTTGGCAGCTGATTAGCCTTAGTCCAATTTAATCATTTGATTAATTGTTATATGAAACTGATCTAGGTCAACTATTTATTGTGTCATGATAACCAATATAGTATGATATCCACGATATCTGACATGTGATACTTTGTCAATTGGCTCGTGTATACTAACATATAGAAATGCGATTGTTTTACGTATCATTATTCGTACTGTTGAATTAAATGCAATTCACACTCAGGTTTTTTCATAAAACTCAATTATTTATCAATTTCAATAAACCCTGTAATTATTTACAATACAGTAGCATGTGACTACCAACAGAAAACAAAATTGTGATGGCAGGGTAAATAATGTGAACTATAAATGCATTCCTTTCGGATGAAATGTGGAAATTCTTTATATAAGCTAAGATGTCAATCCTGAGATTGTGTCTAACCTTAAAAAATTGATGTACGTTGTTTATAGAGCGATAATCAAATGTTAATTCGTTTTGTATTATGCTAATTTGAAAGTTTTGCAGTGAAACATATGGAATGTTATACATCAGGTATATAAGAGTGATATTGATGAGGTATATGAGTCAGTAATTATTACCATTTTAAAGAATAGCTTTTGAATAAAGAATCTGACACTACAATTTTTAAAAATTTCTTGGTGGTAGGGTAATATTTTTAACGCGTAATTGCATGTGATAATCATCAGTCGGTCAATAATTAGGTTACAATTTAGTAAATACATGTGAATCTTGTTTACAAAATATTTGGTCAATACACCTCAAAGTGAACTTGTGATATTAGTAACATTAAACAGCAGAGATTGTGATTTACAATTACCTTTCTTACAATATTGGTATCATTTTATTTTTAAATTAACGTACAAGTGATCGTCTTTCTACGATGAACGAGTTTTTAATTGAGTATATTTCTTCCTTAATCATGATATGCGTAATAAAACATTTAACGTTTAAGTCCAAACTTTGGAAAGTATATTCACTGAGAACATTTGAAATGTAAAACGTAATTTTCGTCAATCTATGGGCTTCTAAACAGCTTCTGTGAATTGCTGATTTATTACTGAAATCCCGATATTTCTCTGTCATGCTAGAATTTCGTTTCTAAAATTTTGGCTTTGCACCTACATACCAAATACTAGGTCCTTGTAATGTAGGAGTTATGAATACTATTTACACAAGCCAAACTGTTGTGCTCCATTCGATTCGTTAAGTGACAAGAGTAGATATGTTGTTATGCTTGTTAATGCTGACTACTTAACTTACCTTATATGAGCTACGTATCATTTGTCGAGTTATCAGATGGATTGACATTGTTAAAAATTGTTTATTAGGCTACAACGAAGAGACCCCACAGTCTTTCGCGGGAAAGGAGATAAGTGGTAGATTGTAATTGCTTTCATGAATTGTAATTAATCATGTTTTTTTTTTCTGAGCACTTTTTAGTTGTACACAACCAAGCAGATTATGCGAACCCACTGGACCATACCAGTTCTTTTCAAAAAGAGGAGGTGTTAGGTCGGACCACAAAGAAGCGTAACAAACTTTCAGAACTGTGGTTTCGAACACTATTTCATTTATTCGAACTTTCTGTAATGTAAACATTTTGTTTCTATTATTGTTACGCTCTGCTTGCCCTATCCTCCCGTTTAGCATAATCGCTGTTATTAAACTGTTTCTTATTATGGACTACAGTTAATTAGTTGTGTACAAGTTGCTCCTATTCACTACCACTATTTCCCTCGTTCTGTATTTATGTTAATTTTCTAATTGGTTTGTTGTGTGGTCTGAATTTGTGTATATATAAAGGAATGCCTGGAATATAATATGATTCTGTCTGGCTGACCTATTGGCTCGCATTCTTTTTATTTCGGATTGGGACTAAGTGGGCAGAGGGCAGACGCGCAATAATCAACTAGGCACAAGTCATTTGCACTCGGCCAACCCACTCACCCCCCATCTTTCTCTCGTCATAACACATAGCATTGAAAGACAATTTGCAGTTGACGACAATAATTTTTACTATACAATACCAGATGTCATGGGTTTACAGCAGCGGTTTAATGGCATTTCTCTACATAACAAATATAAGCTAACCTTTGAACCATGCATTTCTGTATTGTGTTTGCAATCTTATTATTATGAGCACTACGTGCTGTTAGTTATGCAAACCTCGTGTCTGCGATCGCTTATGCGTCTGTCTGTCTATCTATACATTTTGTCTATTACATTGACTATTTACACTACGATAAACCTCGTAAAGGTTCTCTACTCGAGCATGACTAATCGAGTCACAGCTATTGATGAACTATCGCCAGCCTCAGATAAAACGCATCAAGATTGCTTTTATCTTTCTTATTGTTAAGGTTTGTCGAAGACGTTTTTCTTTTCAATGTTGTATGTTTTGAATTTGATAGGCAGATGATGTTTGTTCATATACGTAATGCATACATATAGAAATTTATATTTAATTAAACTTACTATCTTAATTGCAATGCGATAACAGACAACAACACAATTGATTTTATTTCATGCATTTAAAATAATAAGTGAATTCTTTAAGAGTCATATTGAGTATTTAAATGTTGAAATGTGAAGTTTTCTTTAATGTGGATCGTTTTGTTAATTTCCTAAAAGTCCATTCGTTTCTAAATTTGATGAGAAAACGTTAATTTGAAAAAGTGAATTGGTAAAGGAAACAAGGTTTCATTAGTGACGAATTAAAAACTTATAGACTAAGAAAATCTACGAAAAATTAGGTGCAAGAGAAAGTTCAATTTTACTGAGTATTTAAAACACAAATTGAGCACCTATTTTGGCTAAATTATCGAAGATCTATTGATTTATTTCTGCAAACCGTCAGATATACCACTTTGTACCAGATGATAGATAAACAATTCAATGATTGCCAAAACGTTAGCGACAAGAGTACTTATTCTAATAATTGGGGATGTTGGCCAAATTAGTAGAAACTAATATGTATTTCTTGTTTGAGTTGATCCGTTTAGTTTATCAACAACATGACAAATTTTTAATTGTCATCCGATTTAAAGGGAATGACACACATGTGGACGAATGACTATCAGCTAATAAAAAGGTAATCACAGTAAGTAGAATTTTCACATAGTTATTTTGTTTTATATGTAACAATAGCATAGCTTAATACTTTCTGTACGACACTCATTTGAACAAGTTTATTGAAATAGTTATGAAAAACTTGAGAATTGACAATCACTATTTTAGACTGGATTGTAATCTATGAACACCAAATACAAAAAACTAAAATCAAAAATTAACGAAGATATAAGGCATTGATTTACAAGAATATTTTAACTTTTAATTATGCATACAGAGTTTAGACCTGAAATTCTTGAATGTTTGCAGTATGGTCGCAGTTTTAGTCGGAAAGCTTCATAAGCAAACTTGCTTGGCGACATAAATTATATCAGATGTATATTGCATTAAAACATTGTGACGTAAATACCTAGTAAAATCTTAACAATACTAGGAGATAGTGTTGATGACTGTTTCCATTTCACGTTCGCGTTATTAAAAAAATATTGTTATCACTTCATATTTAAAAGGATTGTTGCTGACACTTAATGCATGTGATTCATATATTACTAATGACAAGTTTGTCATATACTGTTCAATATAATCCTAAAGGCGTATCATCAAGCAGTCATATTAACACATTCAAATCACTGCTTAAGTAGCTATGAGTAAATGGCGCAGAAGAGTTACTGATTCTTTTTATGAGTTGCATCAAATTTTCAAACTAGTAAATTAAAACATACGATTTGCTACTGTCTTATGAACTAAAAATCGATAGGTAGTCGTAAATATTATCGGTAGCATAATAATTTTGAATAAAAATGCACCACGTTAAACAATTAGTAAAATCTACATTAATTAAATACCCCACATTAAATATCACACTTCATTTCAGTTATTCGTTGCAAAACTGCAACGCGAATTCTTCTGTAGACGTTCAGTGTTTTTCATGTCTAGCTCATTACAAGTCAATTTTCATCACTCATCTAAGATTAAATTATCAAATGTGAACAGTTTGCACTATCCACCATTCTCGATGACTTGAAAGTACTAAACCGATTCCTATAGATCAAAATATATTTTAATACTGAAATCAAAGCAATTAATGTTGAATAGTCAATCAATAATAAGAGGTTACATACGGAACACCAAGTCAAATTCAAATCAAATCACTTATTTACTATGCGGTCTATGACTGGATGACATTATAGTGGAGGCATAATCAACTCATATCCATATTGTCACATCACTGAATTCCAGAGATAAACAGAATATGTGAAATTGTGATATTCGATATTTAGCTGCTTTAAATCCTAATTCAATAAACACTGACATCGATAGCCGAATAGGAAATCAATTTGTGATTCTTGACATCTGCATCTAGTATGCTATATGAAAAGATCGGGTTTAAAAAAGTTGATAAATATGTTAATGCATTATATCTGTCACTTACTGTAGGTCCTAAACAATTGTACACGAGATGATGCTTCTATAATATTTTGAAAAAATTGTAGTTTGCTAATATTGCCATCAACCACCAGTATTTCAGAAAATATCACGTGTTTGTTTATTGAACGAGATCTCTGCTATCACATATGTGATGATTTAAATTTCGGATAAGCGCCGTTGTTTGTCAAGATAAGTTACTCGACTGAAAATGTTCTACATTCCGATCATTTTATAGTAGGCATGACTTTCATCAATGTGATCGCCAATTCCAAATATCAAATAACCATTACTTGCGGTGTATCATAGAATCGTTTAACCGATTTGTGTGATTATGAATACAACATAAATTATGGGAATGTTCATAGACAATAATTAGCTTCCATTACATTGAACTGATTTAATGTTCTACTTACGTAAGTAGAGGACAGTTAAGTCTTGTGACATCGTACCTACTCATTATAGGTAAATACTTATTTAAAATGTTTGACACTAACTTACCAAGAATAACTGTTTATGTTATAACTATTCAAACTGACTTGTTTTTTGACGACAGGGTTGTCAGACACATCTGGAATGTAAACGGAGTTGTGATTTTGAGTGATGTTTGGCAGATGAGTAATTCAGAATGTGGCAATTTGATTCTTATGGTTATATTTGCTTAATGTGTGAACTAATGGCGATTTCGCAGCCCTAGTGGTAACATTTCACCAGTAGATATTGATTATAGTGTGTGTGTACGCGTGGCCTAACGCAATAATGACAATGACTATATGTTCATAATATATCATGGATAGCCTGGAGTCGAAATTTGAATCATCCCATACTAGTTCATTTGTCCAACTGTTAAATATTTATTAAATCATTTGACGTATATAAACCCTATCTAAAGATATAATTGTTGTGAAGACATTCTGCAGAGCAGGTTTTTCAGGTTTAATATAAATATCGATAAGTTGATTAGATAAGTTTTACAACGGTAATAGTAGATTGACTTGTTAATGTCATGTCTACTCAAGTTTATGCTGCCACCTTCTCAGCCTAATGATATTGGTAAATACAAACAAATTCTCCATGTGCAGAGTTCACATGATTAATTTAATGCATCTTCATAATTACCTATTGCTTATTATCAGGAAATAATATAAACTTACTTATGGATAGCATTATTGTTACTATAATAACAAAAAGAATGAATAAGAGTAGGATACATTTCGTCTGCAAAGTTTTGTGAAGTTATTCAGTCGATCGTATGCTGCTTCAGTTGTGTGATATGGTCAGTCAGAAATTTCGTGCGCCTAACGTGGCCTGTAGTAATAAGCAAAATAAAACAGTGCGTCTTCTCTGTGAATGATACGTGCACAATATCAGGATTGCATGAAGTTGTATAATTACAGTAATTGGTTACAATGGAAATACAATTTGCATGATTTGTTATATTGCAACTATCCGGATGGGATAAGTTTAAAATCGATTCAATGATGTTCAATATGATTAAATGATGAATGCATGTGATTGTTATACTCAATAAACAAAGCACTGAATAACAGCTTGTTGAATGATAAAATTCATCAACTAAAGGAACTAGAAGAATATGTCTATGGAAACCAATCGCTAGATTTGAAGATAAGTTGTAGGTTTGATATTGTTTGAATAACATAAGGAAAAGTCGATTGAAGTGAAGAAAATAACAATCACCTAGAAAGTTTATGCCTAATTTGACTGACAAATTGAAATATTTCACTTTTGACAGTTTATTCAGTTCATACAATAAGCTAACGTAGTTCATCTAAAGCAATTGTGATATGAGTTGCTTGACAATAATAATTTGGCACTTATAAGCGAGAGAACTTCAGTTGTGATTTTATCCAGCCAACTTAAGTAAAAATCGTTTGCAAAATTCGCTCTACTGTTTACTTATAATGATACCAAATGTTATCACTGCAAGTTGGCCTGAAGCAGCTATAGTGAATATGAGTAAATTCAAATGTAAAATTACAATCACAATTAAAGTAAAGTGAGTCATAAATAAATAATAAGAAATCGGATAACGTTTAACATATGAAAATTGTGAGGACAGGGCACTGTGATACTGCCTAGTATAAGTTTATGTGATATACTGTTGGCAGCTGATTAGCCTTAGTCCAATTTAATCATTTGATTAATTGTTATATGAAACTGATCTAGGACAACTATTTATTGTGTCATGATAACCAATATAGTATGATATCCACGATATCTGACATGTGATACTTTGTCAATTGGCTCGTGTATACTAACATATAGAAATGCGATTGTTTTACGTATCATTATTCGTACTGTTGAATTAAATGCAATTCACACTCAGGTTTTTTCATAAAACTCAATTATTTATCAATTTCAATAAACCCTGTAATTATTTACAATACAGTAGCATGTGACTACCAACAGAAAACAAAATTGTGATGGCAGGGTAAATAATGTGAACTATAAATGCATTCCTTTCGGATGAAATGTGGAAATTCTTTATATAAGCTAAGATGTCAATCCTGAGATTGTGTCTAACCTTAAAAAATTGATGTACGTTGTTTATAGAGCGATAATCAAATGTTAATTCGTTTTGTATTATGCTAATTTGAAAGTTTTGCAGTGAAACATATGGAATGTTATACATCAGGTATATAAGAGTGATATTGATGAGGTATATGAGTCAGTAATTATTACCATTTTAAAGAATAGCTTTTGAATAAAGAATCTGACACTACAATTTTTAAAAATTTCTTGATGGTAGGGTAATATTTTTAACGCGTAATTGCATGTGATAATCATCAGTCGGTCAATAATTAGGTTACAATTTAGTAAATACATGTGAATCTTGTTTACAAAATATTTGGTCAATACACCTCAAAGTGAACTTGTGATATTAGTAACATTAAACAGCAGAGATTGTGATTTACAATTACCTTTCTTACAATATTGGTATCATTTTATTTTTAAATTAACGTACAAGTGATCGTCTTTCTACGATGAACGAGTTTTTAATTGAGTATATTTCTTCCTTAATCATGATATGCGTAATAAAACATTTAACGTTTAAGTCCAAACTTTGGAAAGTATATTCACTGAGAACATTTGAAATGTAAAACGTAATTTTCGTCAATCTATGGGCTTCTAAACAGCTTCTGTGAATTGCTGATTTATTACTGAAATCCCGATATTTCTCTGTCATGCTAGAATTTCGTTTCTAAAATTTTGGCTTTGCACCTACATACCAAATACTAGGTCCTTGTAATGTAGGAGTTATGAATACTATTTACACAAGCCAAACTGTTGTGCTCCATTCGATTCGTTAAGTGACAAGAGTAGATATGTTGTTATGCTTGTTAATGCTGACTACTTAACTTACCTTATATGAGCTACGTATCATTTGTCGAGTTATCAGATGGATTGACATTGTTAAAAATCGTTTATTAGGCTACAACGAAGAGACCCCACAGTCTTTCGCGGGAAAGGAGATAAGTGGTAGATTGTAATTGCTTTCATGAATTGTAATTAATCATGTTTTTTTTTTCTGAGCACTTTTTAGTTGTACACAACCAAGCAGATTATGCGAACCCACTGGACCATACCAGTTCTTTTCAAAAAGAGGAGGTGTTAGGTCGGACCACAAAGAAGCGTAACAAACTTTCAGAACTGTGGTTTCGAACACTATTTCATTTATTCGAACTTTCTGTAATGTAAACATTTTGTTTCTATTATTGTTACGCTCTGCTTGCCCTATCCTCCCGTTTAGCATAATCGCTGTTATTAAACTGTTTCTTATTATGGACTACAGTTAATTAGTTGTGTACAAGTTGCTCCTATTCACTACCACTATTTCCCTCGTTCTGTATTTATGTTAATTTTCTAATTGGTTTGTTGTGTGGTCTGAATTTGTGTATATATAAAGGAATGCCTGGAATATAATATGATTCTGTCTGGCTGACCTATTGGCTCGCATTCTTTTTATTTCGGATTGGGACTAAGTGGGCAGAGGGCAGACGCGCAATAATCAACTAGGCACAAGTCATTTGCACTCGGCCAACCCACTCACCCCCCATCTTTCTCTCGTCATAACACATAGCATTGAAAGACAATTTGCAGTTGACGACAATAATTTTTACTATACAATACCAGATGTCATGGGTTTACAGCAGCGGTTTAATGGCATTTCTCTACATAACAAATATAAGCTAACCTTTGAACCATGCATTTCTGTATTGTGTTTGCAATCTTATTATTATGAGCACTACGTGCTGTTAGTTATGCAAACCTCGTGTCTGCGATCGCTTATGCGTCTGTCTGTCTATCTATACATTTTGTCTATTACATTGACTATTTACACTACGATAAACCTCGTAAAGGTTCTCTACTCGAGCATGACCAATCGAGTCACAGCTATTGATGAACTATCGCCAGCCTCAGATAAAACGCATCAAGATTGCTTTTATCTTTCTTATTGTTAAGGTTTGTCGAAGACGTTTTTCTTTTCAATGTTGTATGTTTTGAATTTGATAGGCAGATGATGTTTGTTCATATACGTAATGCATACATATAGAAATTTATATTTAATTAAACTTACTATCTTAATTGCAATGCGATAACAGACAACAACACAATTGATTTTATTTCATGCATTTAAAATAATAAGTGAATTCTTTAAGAGTCATATTGAGTATTTAAATGTTGAAATGTGAAGTTTTCTTTAATGTGGATCGTTTTGTTAATTTCCTAAAAGTCCATTCGTTTCTAAATTTGATGAGAAAACGTTAATTTGAAAAAGTGAATTGGTAAAGGAAACAAGGTTTCATTAGTGACGAATTAAAAACTTATAGACTAAGAAAATCTACGAAAAATTAGGTGCAAGAGAAAGTTCAATTTTACTGAGTATTTAAAACACAAATTGAGCACCTATTTTGGCTAAATTATCGAAGATCTATTGATTTATTTCTGCAAACCGTCAGATATACCACTTTGTACCAGATGATAGATAAACAATTCAATGATTGCCAAAACGTTAGCGACAAGAGTACTTATTCTAATAATTGGGGATGTTGGCCAAATTAGTAGAAACTAATATGTATTTCTTGTTTGAGTTGATCCGTTTAGTTTATCAACAACATGACAAATTTTTAATTGTCATCCGATTTAAAGGGAATGACACACATGTGGACGAATGACTATCAGCTAATAAAAAGGTAATCACAGTAAGTAGAATTTTCACATAGTTATTTTGTTTTATATGTAACAATAGCATAGCTTAATACTTTCTGTACGACACTCATTTGAACAAGTTTATTGAAATAGTTATGAAAAACTTGAGAATTGACAATCACTATTTTAGACTGGATTGTAATCTATGAACACCAAATACAAAAAACTAAAATCAAAAATTAACGAAGATATAAGGCATTGATTTACAAGAATATTTTAACTTTTAATTATGCATACAGAGTTTAGACCTGAAATTCTTGAATGTTTGCAGTATGGTCGCAGTTTTAGTCGGAAAGCTTCATAAGCAAACTTGCTTGGCGACATAAATTATATCAGATGTATATTGCATTAAAACATTGTGACGTAAATACCTAGTAAAATCTTAACAATACTAGGAGATAGTGTTGATGACTGTTTCCATTTCACGTTCGCGTTATTAAAAAAATATTGTTATCACTTCATATTTAAAAGGATTGTTGCTGACACTTAATGCATGTGATTCATATATTACTAATGACAAGTTTGTCATATACTGTTCAATATAATCCTAAAGGCGTATCATCAAGCAGTCATATTAACACATTCAAATCACTGCTTAAGTAGCTATGAGTAAATGGCGCAGAAGAGTTACTGATTCTTTTTATGAGTTGCATCAAATTTTCAAACTAGTAAATTAAAACATACGATTTGCTACTGTCTTATGAACTAAAAATCGATAGGTAGTCGTAAATATTATCGGTAGCATAATAATTTTGAATAAAAATGCACCACGTTAAACAATTAGTAAAATCTACATTAATTAAATACCCCACATTAAATATCACACTTCATTTCAGTTATTCGTTGCAAAACTGCAACGCGAATTCTTCTGTAGACGTTCAGTGTTTTTCATGTCTAGCTCATTACAAGTCAATTTTCATCACTCATCTAAGATTAAATTATCAAATGTGAACAGTTTGCACTATCCACCATTCTCGATGACTTGAAAGTACTAAACCGATTCCTATAGATCAAAATATATTTTAATACTGAAATCAAAGCAATTAATGTTGAATAGTCAATCAATAATAAGAGGTTACATACGGAACACCAAGTCAAATTCAAATCAAATCACTTATTTACTATGCGGTCTATGACTGGATGACATTATAGTGGAGGCATAATCAACTCATATCCATATTGTCACATCACTGAATTCCAGAGATAAACAGAATATGTGAAATTGTGATATTCGATATTTAGCTGCTTTAAATCCTAATTCAATAAACACTGACATCGATAGCCGAATAGGAAATCAATTTGTGATTCTTGACATCTGCATCTAGTATGCTATATGAAAAGATCGGGTTTAAAAAAGTTGATAAATATGTTAATGCATTATATCTGTCACTTACTGTAGGTCCTAAACAATTGTACACGAGATGATGCTTCTATAATATTTTGAAAAAATTGTAGTTTGCTAATATTGCCATCAACCACCAGTATTTCAGAAAATATCACGTGTTTGTTTATTGAACGAGATCTCTGCTATCACATATGTGATGATTTAAATTTCGGATAAGCGCCGTTGTTTGTCAAGATAAGTTACTCGACTGAAAATGTTCTACATTCCGATCATTTTATAGTAGGCATGACTTTCATCAATGTGATCGCCAATTCCAAATATCAAATAACCATTACTTGCGGTGTATCATAGAATCGTTTAACCGATTTGTGTGATTATGAATACAACATAAATTATGGGAATGTTCATAGACAATAATTAGCTTCCATTACATTGAACTGATTTAATGTTCTACTTACGTAAGTAGAGGACAGTTAAGTCTTGTGACATCGTACCTACTCATTATAGGTAAATACTTATTTAAAATGTTTGACACTAACTTACCAAGAATAACTGTTTATGTTATAACTATTCAAACTGACTTGTTTTTTGACGACAGGGTTGTCAGACACATCTGGAATGTAAACGGAGTTGTGATTTTGAGTGATGTTTGGCAGATGAGTAATTCAGAATGTGGCGATTTGATTCTTATGGTTATATTTGCTTAATGTGTGAACTAATGGCGATTTCGCAGCCCTAGTGGTAACATTTCACCAGTAGATATTGATTATAGTGTGTGTGTACGCGTGGCCTAACGCAATAATGACAATGACTATATGTTCATAATATATCATGGATAGCCTGGAGTCGAAATTTGAATCATCCCATACTAGTTCATTTGTCCAACTGTTAAATATTTATTAAATCATTTGACGTATATAAACCCTATCTAAAGATATAATTGTTGTGAAGACATTCTGCAGAGCAGGTTTTTCAGGTTTAATATAAATATCGATAAGTTGATTAGATAAGTTTTACAACGGTAATAGTAGATTGACTTGTTAATGTCATGTCTACTCAAGTTTATGCTGCCACCTTCTCAGCCTAATGATATTGGTAAATACAAACAAATTCTCCATGTGCAGAGTTCACATGATTAATTTAATGCATCTTCATAATTACCTATTGCTTATTATCAGGAAATAATATAAACTTACTTATGGATAGCATTATTGTTACTATAATAACAAAAAGAATGAATAAGAGTAGGATACATTTCGTCTGCAAAGTTTTGTGAAGTTATTCAGTCGATCGTATGCTGCTTCAGTTGTGTGATATGGTCAGCCAGAAATTTCGTGCGCCTAACGTGGCCTGTAGTAATAAGCAAAATAAAACAGTGCGTCTTCTCTGTGAATGATACGTGCACAATATCAGGATTGCATGAAGTTGTATAATTACAGTAATTGGTTACAATGGAAATACAATTTGCATGATTTGTTATATTGCAACTATCCGGATGGGATTAGTTTAAAATCGATTCAATGATGTTCAATATGATTAAATGATGAATGCATGTGATTGTTATACTCAATAAACAAAGCACTGAATAACAGCTTGTTGAATGATAAAATTCATCAACTAAAGGAACTAGAAGAATATGTCTATGGAAACCAATCGCTAGATTTGAAGATAAGTTGTAGGTTTGATATTGTTTGAACAACATAAGGAAAAGTCGATTGAAGTGAAGAAAATAACAATCACCTAGAAAGTTTATGCCTAATTTGACTGACAAATTGAAATATTTCACTTTTGACAGTTTATTCAGTTCATACAATAAGCTAACGTAGTTCATCTAAAGCAATTGTGATATGAGTTGCTTGACAATAATAATTTGGCACTTATAAGCGAGAGAACTTCAGTTGTGATTTTATCCAGCCAACTTAAGTAAAAATCGTTTGCAAAATTCGCTCTACTGTTTACTTATAATGATACCAAATGTTATCACTGCAAGTTGGCCTGAAGCAGCTATAGTGAATATGAGTAAATTCAAATGTAAAATTACAATCACAATTAAAGTAAAGTGAGTCATAAATAAATAATAAGAAATCGGATAACGTTTAACATATGAAAATTGTGAGGACAGGGCACTGTGATACTGCCTAGTATAAGTTTATGTGATATACTGTTGGCAGCTGATTAGCCTTAGTCCAATTTAATCATTTGATTAATTGTTATATGAAACTGATCTAGGACAACTATTTATTGTGTCATGATAACCAATATAGTATGATATCCACGATATCTGACATGTGATACTTTGTCAATTGGCTCGTGTATACTAACATATAGAAATGCGATTGTTTTACGTATCATTATTCGTACTGTTGAATTAAATGCAATTCACACTCAGGTTTTTTCATAAAACTCAATTATTTATCAATTTCAATAAACCCTGTAATTATTTACAATACAGTAGCATGTGACTACCAACAGAAAACAAAATTGTGATGGCAGGGTAAATAATGTGAACTATAAATGCATTCCTTTCGGATGAAATGTGGAAATTCTTTATATAAGCTAAGATGTCAATCCTGAGATTGTGTCTAACCTTAAAAAATTGATGTACGTTGTTTATAGAGCGATAATCAAATGTTAATTCGTTTTGTATTATGCTAATTTGAAAGTTTTGCAGTGAAACATATGGAATGTTATACATCAGGTATATAAGAGTGATATTGATGAGGTATATGAGTCAGTAATTATTACCATTTTAAAGAATAGCTTTTGAATAAAGAATCTGACACTACAATTTTTAAAAATTTCTTGATGGTAGGGTAATATTTTTAACGCGTAATTGCATGTGATAATCATCAGTCGGTCAATAATTAGGTTACAATTTAGTAAATACATGTGAATCTTGTTTACAAAATATTTGGTCAATACACCTCAAAGTGAACTTGTGATATTAGTAACATTAAACAGCAGAGATTGTGATTTACAATTACCTTTCTTACAATATTGGTATCATTTTATTTTTAAATTAACGTACAAGTGATCGTCTTTCTACGATGAACGAGTTTTTAATTGAGTATATTTCTTCCTTAATCATGATATGCGTAATAAAACATTTAACGTTTAAGTCCAAACTTTGGAAAGTATATTCACTGAGAACATTTGAAATGTAAAACGTAATTTTCGTCAATCTATGGGCTTCTAAACAGCTTCTGTGAATTGCTGATTTATTACTGAAATCCCGATATTTCTCTGTCATGCTAGAATTTCGTTTCTAAAATTTTGGCTTTGCACCTACATACCAAATACTAGGTCCTTGTAATGTAGGAGTTATGAATACTATTTACACAAGCCAAACTGTTGTGCTCCATTCGATTCGTTAAGTGACAAGAGTAGATATGTTGTTATGCTTGTTAATGCTGACTACTTAACTTACCTTATATGAGCTACGTATCATTTGTCGAGTTATCAGATGGATTGACATTGTTAAAAATCGTTTATTAGGCTACAACGAAGAGACCCCACAGTCTTTCGCGGGAAAGGAGATAAGTGGTAGATTGTAATTGCTTTCATGAATTGTAATTAATCATGTTTTTTTTTTCTGAGCACTTTTTAGTTGTACACAACCAAGCAGATTATGCGAACCCACTGGACCATACCAGTTCTTTTCAAAAAGAGGAGGTGTTAGGTCGGACCACAAAGAAGCGTAACAAACTTTCAGAACTGTGGTTTCGAACACTATTTCATTTATTCGAACTTTCTGTAATGTAAACATTTTGTTTCTATTATTGTTACGCTCTGCTTGCCCTATCCTCCCGTTTAGCATAATCGCTGTTATTAAACTGTTTCTTATTATGGACTACAGTTAATTAGTTGTGTACAAGTTGCTCCTATTCACTACCACTATTTCCCTCGTTCTGTATTTATGTTAATTTTCTAATTGGTTTGTTGTGTGGTCTGAATTTGTGTATATATAAAGGAATGCCTGGAATATAATATGATTCTGTCTGGCTGACCTATTGGCTCGCATTCTTTTTATTTCGGATTGGGACTAAGTGGGCAGAGGGCAGACGCGCAATAATCAACTAGGCACAAGTCATTTGCACTCGGCCAACCCACTCACCCCCCATCTTTCTCTCGTCATAACACATAGCATTGAAAGACAATTTGCAGTTGACGACAATAATTTTTACTATACAATACCAGATGTCATGGGTTTACAGCAGCGGTTTAATGGCATTTCTCTACATAACAAATATAAGCTAACCTTTGAACCATGCATTTCTGTATTGTGTTTGCAATCTTATTATTATGAGCACTACGTGCTGTTAGTTATGCAAACCTCGTGTCTGCGATCGCTTATGCGTCTGTCTGTCTATCTATACATTTTGTCTATCACATTGACTATTTACACTACGATAAACCTCGTAAAGGTTCTCTACTCGAGCATGACCTAATCGAGTCACAGCTATTGATGAACTATCGCCAGCCTCAGATAAAACGCATCAAGATTGCTTTTATCTTTCTTATTGTTAAGGTTTGTCGAAGACGTTTTTCTTTTCAATGTTGTATGTTTTGAATTTGATAGGCAGATGATGTTTGTTCATATACGTAATGCATACATATAGAAATTTATATTTAATTAAACTTACTATCTTAATTGCAATGCGATAACAGACAACAACACAATTGATTTTATTTCATGCATTTAAAATAATAAGTGAATTCTTTAAGAGTCATATTGAGTATTTAAATGTTGAAATGTGAAGTTTTCTTTAATGTGGATCGTTTTGTTAATTTCCTAAAAGTCCATTCGTTTCTAAATTTGATGAGAAAACGTTAATTTGAAAAAGTGAATTGGTAAAGGAAACAAGGTTTCATTAGTGACGAATTAAAAACTTATAGACTAAGAAAATCTACGAAAAATTAGGTGCAAGAGAAAGTTCAATTTTACTGAGTATTTAAAACACAAATTGAGCACCTATTTTGGCTAAATTATCGAAGATCTATTGATTTATTTCTGCAAACCGTCAGATATACCACTTTGTACCAGATGATAGATAAACAATTCAATGATTGCCAAAACGTTAGCGACAAGAGTACTTATTCTAATAATTGGGGATGTTGGCCAAATTAGTAGAAACTAATATGTATTTCTTGTTTGAGTTGATCCGTTTAGTTTATCAACAACATGACAAATTTTTAATTGTCATCCGATTTAAAGGGAATGACACACATGTGGACGAATGACTATCAGCTAATAAAAAGGTAATCACAGTAAGTAGAATTTTCACATAGTTATTTTGTTTTATATGTAACAATAGCATAGCTTAATACTTTCTGTACGACACTCATTTGAACAAGTTTATTGAAATAGTTATGAAAAACTTGAGAATTGACAATCACTATTTTAGACTGGATTGTAATCTATGAACACCAAATACAAAAAACTAAAATCAAAAATTAACGAAGATATAAGGCATTGATTTACAAGAATATTTTAACTTTTAATTATGCATACAGAGTTTAGACCTGAAATTCTTGAATGTTTGCAGTATGGTCGCAGTTTTAGTCGGAAAGCTTCATAAGCAAACTTGCTTGGCGACATAAATTATATCAGATGTATATTGCATTAAAACATTGTGACGTAAATACCTAGTAAAATCTTAACAATACTAGGAGATAGTGTTGATGACTGTTTCCATTTCACGTTCGCGTTATTAAAAAAATATTGTTATCACTTCATATTTAAAAGGATTGTTGCTGACACTTAATGCATGTGATTCATATATTACTAATGACAAGTTTGTCATATACTGTTCAATATAATCCTAAAGGCGTATCATCAAGCAGTCATATTAACACATTCAAATCACTGCTTTAGTAGCTATGAGTAAATGGCGCAGAAGAGTTACTGATTCTTTTTATGAGTTGCATCAAATTTTCAAACTAGTAAATTAAAACATACGATTTGCTACTGTCTTATGAACTAAAAATCGATAGGTAGTCGTAAATATTATCGGTAGCATAATAATTTTGAATAAAAATGCACCACGTTAAACAATTAGTAAAATCTACATTAATTAAATACCCCACATTAAATATCACACTTCATTTCAGTTATTCGTTGCAAAACTGCAACGCGAATTCTTCTGTAGACGTTCAGTGTTTTTCATGTCTAGCTCATTACAAGTCAATTTTCATCACTCATCTAAGATTAAATTATCAAATGTGAACAGTTTGCACTATCCACCATTCTCGATGACTTGAAAGTACTAAACCGATTCCTATAGATCAAAATATATTTTAATACTGAAATCAAAGCAATTAATGTTGAATAGTCAATCAATAATAAGAGGTTACATACGGAACACCAAGTCAAATTCAAATCAAATCACTTATTTACTATGCGGTCTATGACTGGATGACATTATAGTGGAGGCATAATCAACTCATATCCATATTGTCACATCACTGAATTCCAGAGATAAACAGAATATGTGAAATTGTGATATTCGATATTTAGCTGCTTTAAATCCTAATTCAATAAACACTGACATCAATAGCCGAATAGGAAATCAATTTGTGATTCTTGACATCTGCATCTAGTATGCTATATGAAAAGATCGGGTTTAAAAAAGTTGATAAATATGTTAATGCATTATATCTGTCACTTACTGTAGGTCCTAAACAATTGTACACGAGATGATGCTTCTATAATATTTTGAAAAAATTGTAGTTTGCTAATATTGCCATCAACCACCAGTATTTCAGAAAATATCACGTGTTTGTTTATTGAACGAGATCTCTGCTATCACATATGTGATGATTTAAATTTCGGATAAGCGCCGTTGTTTGTCAAGATAAGTTACTCGACTGAAAATGTTCTACATTCCGATCATTTTATAGTAGGCATGACTTTCATCAATGTGATCGCCAATTCCAAATATCAAATAACCATTACTTGCGGTGTATCATAGAATCGTTTAACCGATTTGTGTGATTATGAATACAACATAAATTATGGGAATGTTCATAGACAATAATTAGCTTCCATTACATTGAACTGATTTAATGTTCTACTTACGTAAGTAGAGGACAGTTAAGTCTTGTGACATCGTACCTACTCATTATAGGTAAATACTTATTTAAAATGTTTGACACTAACTTACCAAGAATAACTGTTTATGTTATAACTATTCAAACTGACTTGTTTTTTGACGACAGGGTTGTCAGACACATCTGGAATGTAAACGGAGTTGTGATTTTGAGTGATGTTTGGCAGATGAGTAATTCAGAATGTGGCAATTTGATTCTTATGGTTATATTTGCTTAATGTGTGAACTAATGGCGATTTCGCAGCCCTAGTGGTAACATTTCACCAGTAGATATTGATTATAGTGTGTGTGTACGCGTGGCCTAACGCAATAATGACAATGACTATATGTTCATAATATATCATGAGTACCCTTTAAGTCATTTTTCATCATTCATCAACGTCTAGATTATTCTACGTAAACAGTTTGTACTATCCACCATTCTCGATGAGTATAACGTACTAAACCGATTCCCATAGATCAAAATACATTGTCATACTCCCTCTTAGAAAACCCATCTGCAATCATCATGTTGATCCTTGATTTGAAACGAGAATGTCAAATGTACAAATAATAAACTAAAGAAATACCCACTAAAATAAATAGTCTTTACCTGTAGATTGTAAAACTGACTTCCCTTTTTCTAATAAGTACGGAATTTGTCGAAACGACCAAATTGACAAATTCGAAAACCAACAATGGTGGCCGCAAAAAAATTACAAGGTTAATCATTTCTTACAAACGCTTACATATAGAAATAAATAAATACTACATTAATAGTCAATACCAGTACATATACTTGGACCAACGATCATAAAACATTTGTTTACTTGAATGAACAACAACTTTTGAAAGGAATTAATTGTTATTCAAATAATCATTATAATCATTATGCGTTAATCCAAGTGTTTAGTATAATCATTGTTGTAGGTTCAACTGAGGTGAAATCCAGAAACGTAGAATAACACAACGCTTGTGCTATAACATGGATTATATATTAGTCTACATGTGGAACGAATATGACTTAGTTGAGAACAAGGATTATTACAATGACATTTTATTAAAGTTCTAAACAGTATTTATCAAAGGCTCCAGAGGCGTGTGTGCGTGTTGTGCAACCATATTGATGACATATTTAAGCAATATAAACACGATTTTCATCATTTGAGCATTAATACAAAGACTCTAACACATATATAACATTGATAAATTACTACGAAATATGACGTCGCTGAATCAGTCAGCCGAGATTTTCATCTATGATCCTCAAGTTACAAAACCAATGGAAAGACAGCTGATGATGTAAAATGTCTGATATAGTAAAACTACGTAACATAAATTTAAATCACCAGGCTTCTGACATTAGATCCTACAGCGTAACATCAGTAACACTAATGTATGCGACATCAGAGTGCATAATATTATTAATCACACTTCCTTAAACAATTCAAATTAGGCAAGATGTTAGACGAGATACCAAGGAATAAAATTATCTTAGTTCTGATTGTTTTATATCACACTCATCTAATATGCATTCGCTCAAATGCATATTAACGTGCAGTCCCTTAATATACATGTCAATCATGTATATAGGATTCATATCTATCTGAACTTAATGTAACTACGATCCAACATCTGTGGTTAGTATGGCAGGCCTAAAGTGTGATTTTCCTGTCTCATTACAACAGCTAACTCTACATTTTCGTAATTATTATGACTGACACAATGATGGACTCTCTAAGTATTCCTCCATTTATGTCAACGAGCCGTCATAATAACTAACTTGAATTGTTATGAACATCGAAATAGTCCTGACTCTTATAATCATTTTATAAGATTCAGCAATTACTAGTCCCTCTCGCAATGCAGACTGTTCAGGCATTCGCTTAAACCAATATCCTGTCACATTAGAAACTCATGACATAGAAAATATCTCATATGTTTCTTCACAATTGGTTGTCTATTCCGTTCATTTTAGTTATTAATGAAAGCTTATTCTTAGTAAATAATGAACCATAAAACTATAATCATGTTAACTGAACCAACTTTTACACTTTCTACAAAAACATGGTATTCTGCCTTAGTAACCCACTTTAATTCAGCACGAAAAGCTTCATACAGTATTGCCCTGTTCTTTTTAATATCTCTTACTCTGCTATTAATATATCCATAGTCTAGTCAATAATGAGATTAAAAAATTACGGACTGAAAGTTTTTACACAGCTTCCTAAAGTACTTCGTTTGTGAAATGGTGCAACAGATGACATTATCATAGTTTGTCAAATTGTAAACTTTCTATTGTTACCCTGTTTTGTCTGTGAATCTAAGCAGTTGAATTGAACCAGTGCTTTTTGCATACTCTGTAACTAGCTGAATAAATTAAAGCACTCACAGAAGTGACATTTAAGGTCCTACTTCCTCTCACAATCTATGCAAATTATCATTATATTTAGCCAAATAAATGTAGCTCACAGGTTAAAGTTATTAATGTGAAGATATCAGGCTGCAATATAACTTACAGATACAAAATGTGGTGTACAAACACAACGAATGCCCTGGATTTCTTTAAAATTCTGATTCTTATTGTATTTTGTATCATAGTTTAATTAAAAAGGAGTCTATCCTCATACTTAACCTGTTCAGTGATATTCCTGTTAACAGTAGAATGTAACTAGTCGACAAAGTAATAAGCACCCCTGACTACAGGAAATCCATTGTCTTTGATTGTGAATAATTGTAATGCTATAAACCCATTTGAGAATTCAAGAAATGATGAAATACGTTTTGTGGCTTCTGTTTATACCGAGTTAAGTGGACCTGATGAGTACTAAAACTACCCAATCGCCTTCTGAAAACAAGCACTTATTCTAACAGACGATAAACTTAATATATGATTAGTAAGTATTAGTGTTTTATTTATTGGTTGACTCAGGATTCAGGTATTTGTATGATCTGTCATTTGCAGTGTGTATTACCCCACTGATATTTAAGTTGCAGGAAACACGGGTTGTATACTACGTAATTTTCATAACTATGATTCTAGTATTCGGCATTACAATGTGTGTATCAGACAGTTACTAGAATATTTATATATTCAATAATGATAGTATCTCGGACTATAAAACTAAATGCGCTCATTTATTACTAGACATTTTCGTATGTTGTGTAGATCAAGACTACAGAAGCTCCAAATTAAAGCCCTCTGGTTTTTCGATATTTGAAAAAATTGCAAACTTCTAGAACGTAGGTAAAGGTCATGTTTATTTCATTAAACAATTCAAATATAATGAAAAGCAAGATATAATCTTCAAAGCTACAGGTTTTATGTTCTTATCTCAAAAAAGAGGGCATGATACTACTGAACCTACCACAGTATTATATAGCAAAGTCGATTATAAGGTCTCATTTCATAAAGGTAATCTTCTCGATTGTAATCAAGGTTGTAAGCACTCGCAGGCTATACGTAACCAATCAAAGCATAGCTCATTTAACTACCAGCGTCAATCACGTGGAGAACAAGTACACAAAACTTTATACAACCCTGAATAGAATATCTATTTAATAAATTTTATGGTACGAATACGCACCAGTATATTCCTGACTATGGTGATTCGACCTCACACGCACACTGCTTATGTCCTGTAGGCAGTTTTAGTCTCCCTTTTCAAATTGATAATTGTACTTCTAATAAGCTATTAGGATATTCTCCAATTATGCACGTTGTCAACAAGATGAAATGTAGCTAAACTCAAATCGCTTTAAACATTCTGAAATCTCTGACTTTGACAGTAATTTATGGGGATCAGGCAGTCACTAGTTTCCTTGACAACACAGGTTACCCATATTTCAACTGACACAGTCAGGCTGCACTTTCAAACCAACATCTAGTTAAATCAGACACGGACGGCTTAGACAAAGATCTAATTTGATCCTTCACGAATGACTTTCTCCGAGTTACGACTAGACACTTCATGAAGTCACTGACTCAAGTTAAACTTAACTTTCTTTTACAAGAAATTGAACAAAATAGCGTTTTGAGTGTACACCACAATTGAGCTCGAGGAACTTTATTGCTTTAATGTACTATTTAAATGCAGTACTTTTCTAATAGGTTTTTATGAGTCTGGAACAATATGCCTAGAGCCATTTGATAAACAGACTTACTCTTTTTATTCATACGACATATTGGCTATTTAATCACTTGTGACATTTTATTGAAAATGTTCACACAAACTATAATTTATCACTCCACAGGCTAAATAATGATGACTCTGGAGGTGTGAGCACCATTCACCCGTCTTAGTCATATGCCATTGATTTTCTTCTTCAATCCATTTATCGGCATCAGTGGTGTGTCTTGTCCTTCCGTGTTCGTATAAACGGAAATATTCACCCATACGTTTCTGCATTGCAGTTATGTTGTTTTGCATTCTAACTGCTTTCGTCTTCTCTCTAGTTGTACATAATAGTGTTGTACGACAAGTGAGAAACCTGCTGTCAAAATACAACTGACTTCATATAAACGCAGAAGTTCTAAGTAAACATGGCTTATCAAGTATCCGGATATGCGCAACAACAAATTGTGCTCGTTTAGAAATTTTCCGCATTCGTAATGCCATACGTAATAAGCGGAAAGTTTAGTGTCATATACACAATCGTACAACAAATATAAGTGGTGTCCAAGTTGTGTAACATTTGATGCCGGTTACTTTGATCAAAGTTAATGTGTCGATATTCGTAACCTAATATACAATCTGTACAACCTGTTATACCACACTATCAGCAAGAACCTAGAGATATAGTGTTGTTTTTATTCTAAATTTAAATATTTATATGCTATGAATGAACTATTGTGTCACTTACATTTGTGTTTATGTATTTCTTTATACCTTTCCAATTATGTACGTAATAGGAAACACATCGTCATTACAAGTGTTGACACTTACATATAGAAATAATAAATCACAAAAAAATTAAGAATATTTGATTGTTTAAAGCAATCTATAACTTTGACATATGAATCATTTTGTCACGTTAGACAAGTTTAAATGATACTTTTTACTCTGCATACTTGATTTGTTTGCATGTTCTGCGAATAACACAATGAGCACTGGAGGCTGAATTTTAGTCAAATGTCTATCATTATGTTTCAACCATGAGTGGATATTGATTAACACACAAGTAATTAGGAGCTGGAAATATCCTTATTCAAATTAAAGTCACTTGATGTAGTTCAAATCTTGTCCTTTATTAAATTTTCACTATTAACACTTGTCTGTGCCACGACATTATAAACTAAATATCAGAGGTCAATCGTATATATGGAAGACGTCTACAATTTCATAATAAGTTATAATCAAAATGATGCTTTCTAAACAGTAAAACAGTGAAAAAATTGAAAAAAAGTATCGCAATAATCCTTTTAGTATGACAACAATATTACTGACCACAGGTGTTTAAATACAACCCTGCAACGTCATCGTACAGCCATTCAACATCTGCGTTGGAAGTCGACCAATAATGTTAGGGCTGAGTGACGTTTTGTAGCTGTTAACACTAATAAACACTTTCTTAAATAATGAATGAAGTAGAAAACTTATTGTATTGTGTGTTTATTATTCAATCACTATATACACGTTAGATTTACAGTCCCAAATATTGCCTTTATCTGATCACTTATATACAAACTAAATAAATTTTGTCAGAGGTCTGTTCAGCTCATACTAATATTGTTATCTAGGTGAAATGAAAACAAAAATTGAGTGTTACGTTTTGTGTTACTTGTCACTTTTCCGTTCGTTAATTATTGTTAAACTGATTTTATCAACCGAAGAATAATGTGTTTCGGTATTCTGTAAACGTAATCGGTGTGTTTCTCAAGTAATTTACTTCAAAGTTGTTAACAAATATATGATGTAGTCAAATGTCAAAGTATATAACTCTCACGAATAGGCCCAAATAATCCCTCATGAAGTGATGAATCTTTAATATTTTGAAAAGAGTTGTAATTTGTTTAGATGGTGATCTGCATCCAGCATGTCAAATTATATCATGTTACTAAAAATCAAATAAGAACTCCACAAACATTTATGTGCACTATTAGATCGTACAATGACAGTGTCAACATCTAAGCTAGTTGTATAATGTTAAAATTAACAAACCAACTGTGAGATTGTGTTACATTATAGTAATTCAGTGTTTTTTTTAAACGTTTAGTATAATGCTAGATAAAACGTAACTTTGTTTTCATTTGAATAGCTACATGCTGTAAGCACATGTTTATTTAAAGCATATTTAAGAACATAGATACTCAAATTAATGAGTTCAACACGCTTACTAGTTGAACTAACGATAAAACTGTCAGACAAGCCTAAAATGCATATAAATTTCTTTAGTTACGAATATATATTTCTAATATGAAGAATTCAGGGTGCAATTATTTGTATCTGTAAAATATAATTAAGTGTTCACATCAAACAGAAATTCAAATTGCAAGTAATTTACATCACTCAAATACAGCCAACATTAGCTAATTTGAAGGTTCAAGTGTGAAGAATGAACCAGTGAATTTCAACTATATTGGGCATGTGGCATTCATTTTCTGCGTATAATGACTCAGCTCTCTTGTAAAAATCAGCTGACAATAAGTAAATTATAGTTTACACCCAGATGTTGAAAGTGTAGCGCATGGCATTTTGGTAAGTTTTGCTTATTTAAGAATTATTGCTACACAAAATGCGGCTATGATTTTTCGAAAAACATGGGCTAACTTAGGGAAACCTGTACTATGCTTTTTAAAACATCTTGTCATAAGCATAACAAGCAATAGCCATTGAATTATTGTGCAATGTATATGTTTAGTGACATTTAATGATATAACTATGAATGGAGTATGTTATATGGTTAACAATAACCCTAACTTGCTTAGTTTAGATTGATTTGCCTATCTGGAAGTAGGTGATGTTTCACTAAGTACAGTATGCTACTGCATTGTAAATATGAAAGACGAGAACAATTTTAAAGGATATTTGAAAGAATTTTGACAGGGACTTTTTAAAAATTTTAGGATGCTTTGTGCATAGTTAAAAAGTGTCTTTTGTTTGGGAAACTAGTAGTGATACCATATGAGTTACGCCAAGCAGTACTCAGAAAATTTCACGTTTGACACCATGAAACAGCTCGAATAAAATTAGTTGCACAGAACTACGCTAACTGGCAAGAGATGGACGCACAAATCAAAAACATGGTGAGAAAGTGTGACCAATGTCGGCAAGCATCGAAAAGCTCATCAAAAGTTGAATAAGGGAGCTTGCCAGTCTTACAAGATTATGAAGTAAAGTACATTTAGATTTTAGATGGACTCATGTAAAGAATCTGTTACTCGGCGCTACAAGATACATATTCAAAATGGTCAGAGATTAAACCGGCTGTTTCTTTGATTAGGCAGAAAACTTTAGAAATATTGACACATATCCGCATGCCATGGGTTTTCTGAGACAAAAGTCACTGATAACGTGTCCCCATTTAAAACACAAATTTTTAGTAATTTCTGTCGACAAAACACCATCACACATATTTGCTCCTTATTGTACCATCTTCAGTCAAACGGACAAGTGAAGCGGTTCTTTGGTTTCTTCAAAAGAGCTGCAGGGTAATTAAAGGAAAAAGAGAAAAGGTGATATATGTGGTGACAATCAAAGCACAAATGTGGGTCCAAATTAGCAGTCAGGTACATCGAAGGTTCAGTGAAGACAAACTCATTCTAGCACACGAACTTCATCTTGATACTTTTAACCTTCGCACGGAAAAACTAACAGTGATTGCAGCAAAAAACGAGAACCCAATATCTGAAGAAAAACAGTCAAAAAGATGCGGCGAGAGAATACAAAAAGTTACAGTAAGGTTCCAAGAGAGTGAACTTCTTACAAAAAGCGAAGGTGCTAAGAAAATAACAAAATGATTATTTTTCATGTAATCATTCTTATTTTTGCTAATTTTTTATTAATTGTAAAGTAGGCTGTAAATTTTTTATCGTTTATTTTCTTTGCACTTAGGAGGTCACTAAATTGCAGCCTGTTTGTTGGGACGAAAAGTGAAATCTCTAACTTTATTATGAATCTGAAAACTCTTTGTAGTACGATTACATCACCCTAATGAGCAATCTTTGCATAATGCACATATTCATAATCTAATATTTTTTGCCGTTGTAATAGTATATACTCGAGATAAATAATACAATACGATACAATTTTTGACCAGTTCAAAAAGTATATAATTCCTTGTACGTATAAAAAGGTAATATCTGTTAATATAAGTTTATCACTTAAAGCAATGGACTAAATAAAAGTCTAGGACATTTTAAATAATTTTGAGCTTTTTTGAGGATTCCTTGTATGGTAATTAAAAGTTCTGTCCGTACTGTTTAGGAAACATTTATTGATTATGTGAATTAGCACGAAAAGTCAAAACGTACTAATCCTGGCCCTAAAAATGTGTTTGATTCACATAGCGGCCAATCGTTCTAAAGTTATTACAAATTTACTAAATTATTTAAGAAAAGTGGATGTGATATAGATTACTGGCCACCTCCTTTGAATAAATAAAAGTTATTTACTTTGTTCTATGCATCATTACATTATTTACTAGCCACCACAATGTTACAAAGCTCAACACCCAAAATGTCCTCTTTGTAAATCATTGTAAATACACATTTGTAAGAACAAAAGGAAAATTCTTTTTGTCACGTAAGGTGAATGTAAAGACTGAATAATGTACTGCAAAAAAATGGAAAAATCCTACTACATTTTATAACACCATATCACTAAACACAATTTCTAACAAATTTTAAACCTTAATAGGGTACCCAAATACATAACTGTTTAAAAAGTAACCTTGTCTTCTGCAGGTATAGAATTCTATAATTCCTAAGAAGGTTTATTGTATCATACATCAAAAGGTGATCAGACATTGTCCAAGAGAAAAAAGAAGTCATACATTATAACATGTATTTAATTACACAAATTATTAGAAATCGTGAATAAACAACAACACAATCAACTTTATTTCATTAAAATAATAAACAATATAGAATCCTTTAAAATCATAGTGAATGTTCAAGTTTTAGCATCGAAGTTAAATGAAAGGTACAATATTTCATCGACTTGCTTATAGGCTAAATAAATGGTATTCATTCAAAATTTGTAAGGAGAAATGTAAATGCAGATAATTGAAATTGACAAATATGTAACCAATGCAACTTTGTAAAACCGCTCAAAATTAAGAATAATTGAAAAAATACAATTATTAATGTAGAAACAAACTGGTTCGGAATTCGGCCAAACATTTTATTTAGTTAATGATAATGATTGATGCTTAAGTTATTCTGGCATCAGTATTTGTCTTTGAAAATATGTATATTTGATAACATCGAAGTGGGTTACTACTTCAGTGCACCCATACAAAGATAAAAAAGCTTGATATTATTGTGACCAGTTCGAAAAGCATGTACTATGAACATCCACTAAAGATTTATTGAAATCAACATTTGGATTTTGCAGAGTCTTTATATAATGCATAAAACACTCGAATGTAATCAACCACTTGTAATTAAATGATATTTTGTACATATATTTAGTCATCACATCATGCATAATGTCAAAAGCAGCCAAACGTTCAAGACAGTTCTATTTCATGATTTTCAATAAATATGCGCTTCGGAGATCGATGTATATATTGAAAAAGACGGAAATGTTGGCTTAATTTACTGAACTAAATGTGTAGTCCATATTCGTGTAATTTGGCCAAGTTTATCAATCGCATGATATATTATCAATAAATATCAGAATAATACTTACTTGTTGATTAGTAATTATTAGCCAAATAGATGATCACAGTTGGATTGTTTTACATGTAATCATTGAAAAGTTGATCACCTTTCCTTCTACAATCAATCAAAAACGATCAACGAAATAGCAAGTGAAAACAATAATGCGTGAATATCAGTGTTTTCCAAAAATGGACAACAAACAAATAAAGTGTGTAGGAACGTGTATACAAATCACAAGAAAGTGATGAGACACTGAGTTTTCGTCAACAAATAACGTTTATGCTGACATTGATTTACATTCTTCAGTGCAGAAGCTAGAAAAACATTATCATCATGAACCGACTAGATTCATAAAGTACGTTAGACTGGAAAAATATAACAGTGGGATAGCTATACGAGAACCTATAATATGATACTGGATTGAACTAGTGATAGACCTGCTTTACATTTTAAAATCAAATGAGATTAATAATATTTTTTTAAAAATGTATTAAGATATTATTTGTTAAATTTAGTTAGTGTTACTAGTCACAATCAGACTTGTAATCATGTAACTAAGACGAGATATTACGAGATAAGTTGTTTATTAACACTTCCATGGATAATAGATCGGAACGGAATTGCGATATGACGTAATGTAGAACAGAGTAATTTTTCAGTAATTAAATAATACACTTTTTGAAATTACTACAGCTGAATATCCGAGCATTGACGCTATAATGTAGTTTATGTTAGCGAAATTGCAAAATCTCTGTTGTTTATTGATAATATAAATGTTATGTTTTAACTTTTCGTAGAGAAGTCTTCTAGTTTAGCTTCGAACATTGACATTATCTTGTCCTTCATGTGGGTAACATAGCTAAATCTCAGTTGTAAGTTTGCGGAATATCACGGTTTTTACATTTTATTAAGGCTAAGCAATACCTACATCAACAATAATAGTGTCTGTATAATCAATCTGTTCTATTGACAGGATGCATATAACTCAAATCGTCTGCCATTAAATTTGTTTCATTTTAACAATGTTTATCAGAACGTCATAGAATTTGTCAAATTCATAAAATATTAGCATGAAAATAGTTCTGAAGTAATTGCACATCTATTATTCACTGGCATTTGCTAACAATACGTTCGAGTACAGATTGACATTCTTCATATAAAAAGTGTATTTCAATTAGTAAGTGATTTTGCAGGAATGGAAATGTAACTATGAACCACTTAAAATATTGACTGCAGAATTTAGTTATTTAAACTTACAGTGAAATGGAAACGTTCCCACTGTGAAAATATATTACAAAGTAAATAAAAGTGACATTAGATAGGTACAAAGCAATCTTGTAAGTCAGTTTAGACTGAATCAGATAAATTTACTAAAATAAATCGGTGTTGAAACAAGTTGAATACTGATGAATGCAACACTGTTCAACGCGTCTTCCAGCATACTTGTTGTTCTTTTTTATTCAAAATAAATAATTTTAACCACTTTAGATTGACATTCCATGTACGACAAATCAAAATTTTACAACTAATAACTACATTACAAGTCATCACACTTTACAATAATTTATTCATGTAGACACCACAACTTTAAACATTGCATCATGGTTTTGTACAGTGTTGAAGTGATTATATCGTTGAATAATTACGGCTAATTAACTGATTAACAATTTCCAGAAAGTCTGCTACAAATGGCCAACATCGAACACAAAAAACTATCTTAATAATTTGAATGACAATCACATAATTAAAGCTAATCAAATAAGAATATCACTACAAACTCATTAAAACATAAGTTTGCACAAAATGCTATTCGATTCATATAAATAGCTATTAAACAGTTTCTTAACAGTTAGATGAACAACATTAAACTTTTGTCTACCTTGACTATGCAAAACATCGTCAACCAATTATTGAAATATGCGATATTTTCCACATCACAGGGATATTTGAAAGGTAGTGTTTTGTTGATTTTTGTAGCATAAACTTGTTAATTAGTGTGACATCTGGTTAATAAGAATAGCATTGGTGATCCTTTTTTGCACGAAAAATTAGTTAGCTATGCATGCACTCATTTACATAGACAATCATAGAAATGCATCAGAATGGGTTGTTAATAATAAGAGAATCGAAATTCACTTAACAGTAAATTACACTGTAATTGAGATATTTGATAAAAATATTTATCGCGAATTGCGTTTGTAAAAGTCATGTATTTTTCACAATGAAGCCATTATTCATCTATTTCCACAATTCATTTCAGCGGAGATCCGTGGAGAGAAAAATTGTGGTTATTATCCACTCTTGTCAAAAACTTGAAAATATAGTGGAACACTGCCAGACCATTTGCACAAACGAAGCCTATAAAATCTTATATCACATGTAATTATATATTGATTTTTCAAGCAGTAGAGAAATCGAAAATATATAGATATTTTGTATTGATAACTTTCATTAATAAAATTATCACTTACTTAATGAGTGTAATGTGAACACCACAATTACACCTTTATCACATTAAAATACCTAAAAAGTTATATCTGTCAACAACGCGAATGAGTTTATGGTTTGAAAGAACACCTTACCTTAACACAACTTTTACCATTTTTCTGCAAAAGTTATAGTTTAAAAGAGTTCACATATATATTGCATTAAAATACTGTAACACAATCAAAACATAACACTGCATGATGATCGTCTAGGAGTATAAGGTTTTGTAATAAATGTAGTCTGTTTTAATTGTGATACGCTTTTAATAATTTAGAGAATATCACCTTGTTTCAACTGGATTAAAGAGTTTATCAACACCTTTGTGATTTATGCAATTGTATATTTACATTGATGTATTTAAGGACGCACATTTCAATTAAACGCGTGGATTTAATCCTACTTATCATCTAAAGATTGACATTTATAAATAAAATGAGATAGTGATTTCGTTCTAGAATATTCATCGAATTACTACTTTCAGTTTATCATAGAGTGCATAAAGTCATTACAGTGTTACACATCATGCTACAATTTCAATCATCTTACTCCACCTATTGATGATACGGCAATCAAATACATCTGAAATATAATTACAGGCATAACTATGATTAGACTTCAGCACTTCTAATATATTCGATATATGAAATAACACTAATCATCAGGTTATTTTAATGTGCTGTGGAAATAGTCAATAGCAAATTCACATTCGATACGCATGTTCATTCACAACACTCAATAATAATTAGCATCAGTGCACTAGAGGTAACCGCATGAAAGTAACTATGAGGATCGTTTGAATAGAGGTGATGAATGAAGTTAAAGTATGTTAGGTGTGTGGCAGTTATTGACAAATGGCGAAGAATGTAACTAAACAATATATTAAGAGTTGCATAAAGTTACAAATATTGATAGCTTAATTCTTGTCTAAGGATTGAATACATATTCGGAAAATGCACATTGATTAGGTCTATCATATATATATATAAATATATATATACATATAATCGCAACGACATTCTTCATCTTATGATTTCCACGTTTATAATATGTTTAGGTATGCTTATCGACATTTGTTTCAATAATAATATTAAATAACTTCGAATTAGTAGCATTAATTAAGATCATATTTATAAGAAGTAAAAAATGAACTTGTGCACATGATAACAAAAAGCTGCCCCTAAATATCTTCAAATATTAACTTACACAATAATATAATCATTGCTGTCACAATCACTGGTAGAAGGAAATAGATATGAGGATTTCAAACTATTGCTTCTGTTGTATTGCAGTTAAGTTAAATTAGTCTAATTTTAACACTGAAAAGACAAAAAGCATCTAATAAGTTGGTAATATCTGACTTTATATTTAGATAACAGTAACGGTAATTTATCGTAAAGTACAAACTATTGGCATATGATCATCATTATCAATTTAAATAATTATCAAATGTGACAACCCAGCATTATGGTTATGCGATTTGTCATTGTTCTATTATTCCATAACATTATAAGAAATCGCAAGATTTTGTGAAAGGAACAACCGTTAGGTATTGTGGAAATATAAATGCCCTTGAGAATTGCTAAACATTGTACAGTCACGTCTGCCTTGCGACTACCAGTTCCCGAACCAGAATAGAGGAAAAACAACGATCGCTAAGCCAAACAGACAGATCGATTTGTTATTTCAATCATGCCTTTTTATAGATACAAAATCAGACCACATCGTCAACCAATTAGAAAACTGACATTAATACAAAATAAGAGTGATAGTGAGTGTAAACTGGGGTAACGTATATGCAGTAAATTGACTATAGTTCAATAATGAGAAATGATATAACAAGAGTTGATGCCTTAAACAGGAGTATAGAATAAGGGCAACGTAACAATTATAAGAACAAAATGCTTACTTCGTATACAACCAAAATAATTTGTTTACAGAAAGCGCAGTTTTAGAAAATAATCAATCTTTTTCGATTGCCCGTCAATACAACAACTAGTTTGATTTATTGGTAAATTTTGTTATATTTCACCTCTAATATAAGATCTGTTGATAGTTATTTGTATTAGGTAATCAACCAGGTATATATTTGTTAAAAAAATCGTAGAAGTCTTGAATTAAGCGCTGACAAATGTATTCATATTCTAAGTACATGAAAATGAAGTGAACACTGCTGTCAAATCAGTCGACTGAAAGCCATGACCGAGCGATTACCGGAGTTCAGAATACTATTGTGTTTTCTTCACCGACTGAGTGCTCCTAATTAATCAAGTATCGACCTTGATTATTATCCCCACAACCCTAAGGAATAACAACAAGTCGACCAAAAACGACCGATTACTCCAATTACACCAAATACAATAACTGCAGCTACAGCAAAAACAATAACGATGACAATAACAATAGTCTAAAACAATACCATGAATATAGAAAGTAATTAGAAGTGTACTTCTGAACAATATTGACTCCGAAAGTAACAGAACGTTCGCTCAATCGTTCAGGAACCAATGGCCGCTAACAATGGAACTCGATGCAACCAAACAATACTTAGTGGTACCAATGTTCAACTTCCTGGACACTCCCCGGCATAAAGAACGTAGACTTTTCTCTTGCTTACATGACCTAGGCTTCTAGGTGGGGGTGTGCCTACAAACATAACTAAAACACACAAGCATACTCAGACAAACAACATGTGTTTTTTGTTATCAACCATACATACACTTGTTCACTCAATTTATGCTACAGCTAGTTTGATCTTGCACACACGTCATTACTTCTCCCCGGCATATGACATCCCACTGCATTTTCTTCACTGAGATGTATTAGTATAGTCTAACAACATAAATTTTTAATCTCCCCAGCGTATAGGCTGTTAGTTTTCATATCGAATACTCACTGATGAGACAACGTAGTTCCAAAGATGCAGCAGCACGATCGAAGTCAAATAGGTTACTTATAAGGTGAGCATAATAACACATATAACACATAATAGACCATAAGGCAGATATCAAAATTGATCAATCTGTATTTGAGTTATGTTACATAGGTAGCTTTTTATGAGTAACATGGAGTTATTAATGCTTAAAACACCAATTAGACAATATAGCAGGATGCATATATACGCATGAACTCATGCATTTAACACTTACTATTCTAAGCAAACTGTGCAGACAGCTATCTTCCAGGACTTACAGCAGTACGCCCCAAAGACACATATCATGCACAATAACTACACCTTAGATGAGCTTTACCTACGCTCACTAAAAATTCCATCAGGTAGGAAAATCATCATGTCAAAACATCAAAGTCTCTTACATCATCATTAACTGATTGCAAGGGTCTGTCATTCAAAATTCTCTTGACTTCACTTACGATGGTTTCCAACGATTCGTCATTAAAGCTCTGACCTTTAATCATTTTACTTAAGTTCTGCTTTATAATTCCTTTGAGCCTTTCCCAATGACCACCTGGATGGCTAGCATAAAGGGGGGGGGGGTTGAAGTTCCACTCAATGTTTTTTTTTCATTAACTCCTATGAATTTTTTTCCGTAGAGTCCTTTAAACACTTCTTTAATTCCATGCGTTCACCTACTATATTGCTCCTTCTATCGCTAAATATTACTCTTGGTAATCCTCTGCGGTTTATAAACCTCAAAAGCGCTAAGACGAAGGCATCAGTTGACAAAGTATGAACCATTTCTATGTGCACAGCTCTCATTTTAAGACATGTGAACAAGCAACCGTATCTCTTCATGTCCCTCTTCCTCACCTTACCTACAAACGGTTTAAATAAATCTATTCCAACGAACTTAAAAGGGCAATTACCAACTTCCATTTTTCAACTTTGGAGTGGGCCCATCAATTGTTGTCCTAGATGAGCATTTCTTTTTCCGCACTCCATACACCTACTTATAACCCTTCTTGTCGTTGCCCCACCCTAGAGAATCCGGTACTTGGCTCGAATACTTGCTAGTACTTGGGTGGTCTCCAAGTGACTTTCGGTACTGTGGTGGTTACGAATTATCAAATGTGAGGGGGGAATGATCATTCGGTAAAATAATCGGGTGCGTATATCTAGGCGACATGCTACCGTTCAGACGTTCACCTACACAAACTTCCTCATTTACAACTATTGGATCCTAAACGTTCTAGACACACCTTAAGTTCTAAATAGCCTGAACTAGAATTCGTTCTAACATCACCTCAGGCCTCCCATTGTGTAGCCTTTACGATGACGGTTTCCGCTGATCGCAGTTCCAATATCGTTAGGCGCTCCACGTTCAAACTATTATTATGCCCTCCACCGTACATTATCTTGAAATACTCGACGTATCTCAGAAGCCACGCTATAGCCTTTAGCAGTCTATACCAGCTAGAATAATACTCGAGTAGTGGTCGTAGAGCTGAACGTCTTACATTGGTTTGAATCAAGGCTACGTTTGATTTTAACTCTAACGATGTTTCACAGACAATTTCTTCTTCTTCTTCATCTATCTATCACGTACCTTATATCAGGCACAGCCCCGGTGAATACAGATATCGCTTGTCGTAAGGCATAGTTCGCGCGAAATGGTGATGAAATGGCTCCAAATAGATGGACCGTCATTCTATACTCGGATCATTTATCAGTTCTCCATCAAAGGAATCTTAAATAATCGCGATCCCCTTCCGGAATTTTAACTTGCAAGAACATTTCAATAAACGCCTCAAACCTTCTTGAAATAGTGATATTCCCTGCATTTTACGAGATGGAATACTGATTAATGACCATAATATTATAGTGAACCTGTTCAGCGATTTCTTTGCTAACAGAGGTAAGCCGCTGGATGATATTGAGGTAGAAATGATCAATTCGGCTACTAACTATTTAGAGTCCGTTACTTTCACTTATGATAATATTTGTAAATCCATCAAATCACTTAGAGCGTCAAGTAGTTGTGGAGTGGATGGGTTGGCATCTATTTATTTCAAACTCGGGGGACCTAATATGCCATTAATCCTATTAAGACTGTTCGACCTATCATTGACAGCAGGTACATACCCTAGCAGATGGAAAACCTCTTACATTTGCCCACGCTTCAAATCAGGTGACAGAACAAACTTGCATAACTATAGGCCCATAAATATCACCCCAGTTATCTCTAGGATAATGGAAAAAATAGTATGTGACAAAATATCTGATCATTTACTCTATGAGAAACTTATCTCTAATTTCCAACATGGTTTCCTCAAAACTAGGTCTTGTATGACTTGTCACTTTGAATTCTTTAATATAATTTTTACTGAACGAAGCCTTGGGCACTTGGTGTTAGTATTGTACTTAGACATATCTAAAGCTTTTGACATGGTTAACCACAGGCTTCTTATGGGCAAACTTTCCTCTTATGGGATTAAAAATCCATTACTTGCATGGTTGAACTCTTTCCTCAGTCATAGGCACCAAATTGTCAAAATTAACTCCACCCTGTCCAAGGCAGAACCAGTTGCAAGTGGCGTCATACAAGGAAGTGTCTTCGGCCCACTGCTCTTTATAGCTTATGTAAATGATATATGCAAATGCTTCAGCATGGAAAAACCCTTTCTATACGCAGATGATCTAAAAATAGTATACTCATTCCCTCCCCATGAATTCGCACAAACATTCTGTAGCGTCACTGCTGAACTCAACAAGGTCGCAGTATGGTGCTCAAAATGGAAGTTAGACCTCAATGCTTCTAAGTGTGGTTGGATATGTTTTGGAGATAAGCGCCTCAATTTCGATCTCTTCATAAACGGTAGTAAGTTGTCTAGGCTACAGTCAGTAGTTGACTTAGGACTAAGATACTCTTATGATCTATCTTTTACAGAACAGGTCAATATGCAGACATCTAAGTCACATCGACTACTGGGTTGCATAATACGTAACTTTCATAGCAATGACTCTCGTATCCTACTATATAAGGTTTGTGTCAGACCCTTACTTGAATACTGCACTTTTATTTTCAGTAATGTTTCCATTAAGAATAAACTCAAACTGGAGTCGGTACAACGTCGCTTTACTCTTCGTATTTTTAGGACTGATTGTACTCTGGACTATAAAACTAGGTGCATTAAATTAGGACTAGAAACTTTATGGAGGCGCCGACTCAAGTTAAACTTAATCTTCTTTTATAAGATATTGAACAATTTGGCGTTTTCATCATCTAGCACAATTAAGTTCGAGGAACCTTCTTGCTATAACCTACGCAATTCAGCTTCGAAAGTAAAAATTTCACATTCCAAATCTACTCTTTATATGAATTATTTTACAAATAAATTCTCGAGAATATGGAACAATTTGCCTCAAGCCATTCGAGAAACAGATTCACTTCCTTTATTTGTGCAACAGGTTGGTCATCTCATCGATTCTGATAGCTCATTAAAAATGTTCATCCCAACTATTGTTTCTTATTCCACTAGCGAAATAATAGGGACTCTAAATGTGTAAGCACCAGTTACCTGTCATAGTCATAGGCTAGTGTTCTTCATCTTTAATCCAAATATAAACTCAAGTATTAATACTAATTCTGCCCGTTCGTTCAGTTAACGTAAGTGGCATGTCATGTCCTTCAATGCCTGTATACACATTGATTGTCTCAGAATACCAGTGCTTTTGTTTTGTGTTTTCTCTGTCTTTGTCTTTCCTATATTTGTAGATTAATATGTATATGGCTATTATGGAACCTACTGGCACAAAACTATTGACTTCTCTTCTACGCCCAAGTTCCAAGTACTCTTGATCTTATCCTGCATCTGAACACGCTCAATACTCCACTCTGCAAACTCTTAACCGTTTTTTGGAATTGTAACGCAGTGGTCAAGGAGCGCGCAGTTCTTATTCATATTAGCACCAGGATACAATATAAATATTTGATGTCCTGATAGTTAAAACTTCGTGGTAGTTGATTTGATTCTTAATTCAAATCTGTATATGTTATGAATGTCCTGACATTGACAATTTGTAATAATATTTGTATGTATGTAAACTTATCATTGTGACCATGCCTGTAAACTGGCATGCTCTCATGTACAAAATGAGAATAAAACTATTATTATTATTATTATTATATCTGCAGCGATTGCGATAGGTATTTGACAAAACCTAAGCAGTACTCCTAATGAGGTAGATACACGATTTAGTCCACTTAGAAGCATATTGTTTAGTGATACTCCATTAAATTTCGCTAAGCAATCAAATACAACACGCACTTTATCTGCTTACGTGGACTAACAATTGGATGGTGTGGGAGAAACAATTTTCCCAATTGCTCAATGCTAACTCTCTCTACATACCCCTTTGCGACGTGAGCTGGTTTCACCTCCTTAAGCCATACCCATAATTCAGGATATGTCTTGAACCGTGCTTTAAATTTTCGTAATATTTTAAACGCTAGGTCTCTATTACATGCCAATACCTTCCCTCTCATTTTCCAAGGAAGACCTTCAAAAAAGTGACTATCTTCGTACTTACATGATTGCTCTAATAATCTTACAGCCGTGACATCATTCACTGACCATTCCTTTCCTAACCAGGCATTATCCTTGAACTCTTTATTATACATATCCCTAATCATTGTTTCGACCACATGGTTAGCCTTCAATCTCAAACATTTGCGCTGTTCTGGAAAAATTGGTCCACGAATCGATTAACCTAATTGTGTTCTGGGTACTTAGAGTTCTGTCTTACTCCGAAATCTTTGTTCAATAACCATATGAGCTCCGGGTACATTACAACCAATAGACACCTTCACCCTCATGTCTGATAACTTGGAGATACACAAATCGGACAAGTTGGGCGTTTTCTGGAGTACGTCTCTGTCGGGTGATACTGCATCTCTAAACTTCAAATGGGATGTAATATATGCGTCCGGAATATTTACCGTCCCCTTGTCGGCTACCGACTCAACTGTAAAAAAAACTCTCTAACGTGACCGTCTTTCTGAAGAACTTACTGTGTCGATTAACAAGGTAACTTTAGTACCCTTAATATTTAGTCGATTGGCTAAACCTGCGTTGATCAGCGTAACATCAGACCCATCGTCAATCAAGGCATATGTATCCTCAGACGAAGCGTGACCATGAACCTTAATTGGTACTACTCCCTAAAACACGTTTTCCCTCGTTTCCGTTGGCTAACATTAACTTGGGTTTTGTTGAACGTATCAATAAGAAGTAGATGACAAAACTACCGCTTGCCTCCACCAATAAGCTTATAACTCTGGCAAATCCTCCTTGCGTGACCACAACTCAAACACGATAGACGACAAACTGGCTTATCAGATTTGGTGGAAAAATATACTAGCTTTGCAAATCTGCTTAAAGCCTGACACAGGCTCTTTTCCACTAATCTTAGGACGTCGGCTCAATCCCCTGTTCTTCCTTGGGTGCACTAATCTTCACCCATTTTTCTTGTAATCTAGTGGGAAAACGTTTAACTATTGTCTGAATTACAGAGATCAGGTCCAACTAATAAGCCAATTCAAGAGAAATTAAGGTGTTTTCATAAACCAACAAATTATCTAGAAAGGAGGCCATCTTCTGTGAATTATCCTTTATTTGTCGACCGTAACCTTTCACACCGTTAAACACCTTACTTGCTATAACAGACAGTCGACTCAATCTCTGCTTCAGTATACGTTATGCCTCCTCATAGCTTCCTGATGATAGGAGCTGACAACACTGAATAGCACTGGCAGCTACTACTGTGCACTGCCCAGTTAGAAATATCAACTTTATCTCTTTCGAGATCCGTGAGTCAGATAGGATAACATCAAGTTCTTTTACAAAGCCGGGATAATCAACAGTGTTGCCATCGAAAACTCTAGGTGAGAATTCAGGAAACTTAAACGGTAATATTCCTTTACCATCTACAGAGCTATGCGACATATCAGCATCAGCCTTATTGATCATACCAATACTTGCAGTGACATCAACATGTTTATTATCGAAATTACTCACTGGGCCAATAATCATTCGCCCACGCCCCTTGGAAAACCCAGGCATTACTGTGATGGTCAGTGCCAGAGCCGAGTTTATCGTTCAAGGTTCCTCCAGTATTCAGCGACTGATCCAAGGAACAATGATTACAAGCCAATATTTAGAAACTTTCAAATCAGCCGACTGAAAGCCACGACCGAGCGATTACCGGAGTTCAGAATACTATTGTGTTTTCTTCACCGACCGAGTGCTCCTAATTAATCGAGTATCGACCTTGATTATTATCCCCACAACCCTAAGGAATAACAACAAGTCGTCCAAAAACGACCGATTACTCCAATTACACCAAATACAATAACTGCAGCTACAGCAAAAACAATAACGATGACAATAACAATAGTCTAAAACAATACCATGAATATAGAAAGTAATTAGAAGTGTACTTCTGAACAATATTGACTCCGAAAGTAACAGAACGTTCGCTCAATCGTTCAGGAACCAATGGCCGCTAACAATGGAACTCGATGCAACCAAACAATACTTAGTGGTACCAATGTTCAACTTCCTTGACAACTGCTTCTCATAATACAGATGTAACTTTTCGGCTGTAGATTTCTGCATGCATAAATAGATTTCATGTGCCTATCACAAGGCACTCACAGAATCATAACAATCTTTTCAAATTTCAATTTCAATGATCATATGTTCAGTGAAAAGCAGTCAAAAAAAAGTGTTGATTTGATTTGTACTTGCTTACTCCCTCACACTCGACCGTAGCTGCTACCTTGACGTGGTGGTCGGGCTTGCCTATCGTGATGACCCAACTGAGCTATATCGGCTGAAACGTATGTTCCTCAAGGTCTTACCATGCCAAGCAGGTCTGTTGGAGAGAGATAAGACTAAAGACAGCAATCTAAGATCTGAGGGCGAAGTCGTACTGCTGACTGCAGCGAGATAAGGTGCTTCATTTTGTATAACCAGCATCTGCAGCGATGCTGCCTTTTTTAACAGAAGGAAGGGATTAAAAGATGTTGACCCTAACAACGTCACACCTCACCTTACTCCGCAAATTTCCATCTTTGACAGTAGGACCTTTTAATGAACTGAGCTCACTTTTCAAAAACTCCTCATTACAAGGCCGTGCCTGATCGACACCAAGCAGTTGTCCCTTGGGCCCTGTTTTCACGCTCCCAGGTCACAATGACAAATACTAACGCAGTTTTTTTTCAAGTACAACAAGAAGCAATATCTTTCCATGTTGGGGGGAGCCAGTAAGTGAAAATTTCCCTCATGATTCTAACAGCACACAAGATTATCTTGTTCGAGGTCGAATCCCACTATCAACTTCTACTAACTCTCTTTTCACCATGCCTAATCCTTTCAACAAAATTTTATCACCTCGCGTCTCTAATTCTAATGTTTTGAGTTCACGAAATGTTATTCTTGGTCTCTTAAAACCGCGTACTTAGTTATATATTGGTGCTTTCAACGTTCGAACGTTATGTCAAATAGGAAAACAGGCATCCTTAGCCATGACTCTAGAATCCCGCTCCATCGATATCTGCTGCATCTCTGAAACGCGTATACAGGATCCAAGCACAGTCATTCGCTTGACCTCACCTTGTGAAAATAAGGAATCTGCTCAGTTCACTCTTCGTGTTTCCGGAGACTCCACTGCTACCACTAGGGCCTTGCTGGTGTAGGTATATCAATAAGTTTAAAAGCTAAACAGGCTCTCCTAGACTGGATTCCAATAGAAAAGTCGCTTGTGCGCAATCCGTCTAAATGGAACGGTAAGGACTCGTAAAGATAGGGACACACACCGTTGTCTCTTTGTTGTTTCTGCCTATGCTCCCTCTGACTACAGCTCAGATGAAGTGAAAGATGAATTTCACAGAAAGCTTCATGACCTTCTATGTAGAGCTAAGCGCACTGATGTAGTAATAGTGGCTGGTGATTTTAGTGCATAAGTAGGTAGATTAGATAAAACCGGAAGGCACCTAGGTGGATCCTAAGGTGTTGAGATTCAACAAACAAACAATGGCGACTGGTTACCATAACTTTGTTTAGATAAGCGTTTATTTCTTGCAAACACAAATGTTGAGCGTAAGAAAAGACATCAAATAACATGGCGGCCTCCAAAATCAACTTAACGCTGGACTCAAATAGAATACATTGCTATCAGCCATTGTTGGAGAGGCTCGACTGAAGACTGCCGCTCATTTTGGAGTACATGTCTAGACCCAGATCTTGCTTTAGTGCGAGGGCGTATTAGTCTGCGTCTCACTAGACATAAAAGATCCACGACAAGGATTCCCCATAAAGTTCAACTTGATGATTAAAAAATCTAAGAATACAGTTCAACAACAACTAAAAAAACCAAATAGTAAATTGCGTAAACAGTACACGTCCTGAGCTATCTTGAAATGATATCCAAAAAGCTGTTGAAACAGCAGTAATATCTACTAATAATTCAATCCAAAAGGTTGAAAAAACTGAATGGATTTTAGCTGCATCTACTGAACTGATAAATGCACAGCAACACCTTCCGTCTAGTTTTGAACATAATTAGGAGCAAACGCAACTTAAACACAAACTGATTAAAAGCTTACGCAATGATCGTGAGCAGTGGTGGGTGACGAAAGCTTAAGAGACGGAAAAGGCAGCGGCAATAGGTAACAGTAGGTAACTGTTCAGACTTATCAACTAAATGGGTATCAGAAACCCGACTGTAAGTGAAAATATCTCCGAAAAAGATGGTTCCACTATTCGTTGTTAATCCAGAAGATTAAACTGGGGGGCAGAAAACTTTTGAGGACAGTTCAGCTGGCTCATGGCGTCATTTCTGTTGCTCACCATTCCAAAACAATCTGAATAGCAAATTAATATTGGGCTTCCAAGTCTTGTGAGGTTGAGAAGGCTATAGGAAACTTAGAGCCAGGGAGAGTAGCAGGACCTGATTGATTAGCCCCTGAGATATTTAGGGACGGTGGTCCAGCTGTAGCAGCGAGATTGACTAAGATCTTCACTAAAATTTGGGAACTGGACGTAATCCCATCTGACTAGTCTCGAACACTAACCATTCCGGTCTATAAGAAAGGACAGAAGTCCTCGTGTGACAATTACCGAGGAATCAGTTTAACAAACATAGTGTCTAAGATATTAGCTTCAATAATACTTCGACGTCTAACTGAAGCTCGTGAAGAGCGAACTTGAGATAACCAAGGTGGTTTTAGACTCGGACGTGGTCGTTTAGACCAAATATTCACACTTAGGCAGGTTGTAGAACATAGGCACACATTCAGACGTCCAACAATAGTTGTATTCTTTGACCTTAAGGCGGCGTTTGACTCTATTGATCGTATGTTTATAAGGCAATGTCTATCACTCAAAGGCGTACCGCAGAAGTACACTGACCTTTTACAAGCTCTCTTCTCTAGCACCATATGTCGTGTCGGAGCTTATGGCAAATTGTCGTCGTAATAGATCACTTCTAGTGAAATTCGTCAAGGTTGGCCGCTATCTTCTTTTTTATTTAATTTTATCATGGACACTTTTTTAGAATTAACATTGTCATCGTCTGATTTCTCTGAGGTTGACCCCCTTCCAGAAGAAACACTTACTGATTTAGAATATGCAGATGATATAATTCTATTGAGTGAAGATGCTGACAAAATGCAGAATCTTTTGACAACCCTGAACATGAACGTAAACATGTTTGGAATGCGATTCTCCCCATCCAAATGCAAAATGCTGCTTTAGGACTGGCTTAATTCGGCACCAAAGCGAAGCTATTGAATGTGTTAATAGCTTTACTTATCTCGAAAGCCTCATCAGTCCTGACAGCTTGGTATTTGATTAAATTTCGGCTCGTATACATAAGTCCCTATCGGCTTTTGTCAACTTGTAACGTAGAAAAGACATCCGTTTACCGACAAAAGGATGCGTTTACTGTGCAGCAGTTAGATCTATTTTACTTTATGGATATGAAACATGGCCATTAAGGATAAAGGATATTCGTAGGCTCCTAGTATTTGATCATAGATGTCTCCGAAACATTGCTCGTGTTTGCTGGGACCACCGAGTAAGCAATGCGTGGGTTAGGAATAGAGTACTAGTTAAATACGGTAAGTCTATTGATGAGGTAGTTAATCTTAACAAGCTGAGGTGGTTAGGACATGTGTTGCGTATGCCCAACCACTGTCTACCTCGACGAGCAATGTTGTTTGTTGTCGGAGTAGGCTGGAAGAAAGCTAGGGGTGGCCAAACGAAAACATGGCACCAATCCATGAAGTCATTGACAATTGGGCTGAGCCATGTTTATAGATGCAGACTAACTGGTTGGGACCCACGTGATGATCGTAACAAATGGTTAGAGACCATGGGTGGTATGGCTCAAAATCGTTGGCAATGGCACAGGTGCATTCACTCTTTGTCTTCCTCCAAATTCTAGTTTTTGAGCTTCTCATAATTTTCTTTGTACTGAACCACTTTTTGTTCCAAATCTCATCTCTGATCTCTATGCTTTTCCAATAGTACCTACTCTGTTACTACCTCTCCTACTCTGGGATTTGGTTTGACAATCAAATCTCTATCTGCTTATTGAGGCATGGCAACTTGAACTGATGTACGCATGTACTAAGTTCTACGTTGTAACTGACTGATTGACTCCATCAAATGATGGAATAATTGAAAGAAAAAAAATTTTATTCATACATATCTTGTCGGTTTCATCTGTGAGATAACTTTACATAACAGAACAAATTTGTCTCTATTTTGATATATTTATTTGAAATCATGAGTTGTCGATTCTATCTAATCTACATTGAGATGATATGATTCACTAGGTTGATAATTTCGTATTACATAGTTTATCAATGTCTTATTGATACTTTTTTTTGTATGTAGAACAAATGCTACTTAATTAAAGATAAGTTGGTTGACTGCCATAATTTGATTTTTGTCACATAGGTAGCTTTTTATGAGTAACATGGAGTTATTAATGCCTAAAACACCAATTAGACAATATAGCAGGGGCACACTACTGATGCTAATGGTATACAACCTCAAAAACACAAGGTGGTGGCTATTCTGGAATATCCGAGACCAACCACCATTAGGCAGTTGCAAGCTTCCAACAAATTGGCAAGTTTCTACAGACGATTTATACCCAACTGCGAATTTATCATGAAACCACTAATGGATCAGCTTCACGGGAATAAAAACGTGGTTACAGTAGGTGGAAAATCAAATTAAACCTTTGTTAAAACTAAATAAGCAATGAACTATGCTGGCACATCACAATACTGAAGCTCCTGTTAGCATAACTGTCGACATTACTGACTTAGCTATTTGAGCATTTTATCAACAGTGGAATGGCCAAGATTGGCAACATTTAGAACTTTTTCAAGACAATTAAACAATACTGAATCGAGATACAGCACATTTGGACGTAAACTACTAATCATGTACTGTGCTGCACGACGTTTTCAGCATTCGATTAATGTCCGGGAATTTACAATAGTCACCGAACATTAACCACTAACTCTTCTGTGAAGTCATATTCAGATAATTACTCTTTACGAGAGTCACGTCATCTCGACTGAATTTCCAAGTTCTCTACTGACAAACAACATGCATTTAGAGTAAAAAATGTGGTTACTGATGCCTTATCACAAATACATCTCTAGAATCATATCCAGGAAATCGAACTCGTTGAACTAGCTGGACTTTGAAATGAAGACAGTGATCTTCTTCATGAGTTATTCACAACAACGCTCAAACTATGTACTAAAGCGATTAAAAACGGTAAAAACACTTTTATCAGTGATTTTTCTACAGGTACACCCCATTCACTTGTTTTCAGGAGTTATTGACGAATCATCTTCGGCTAATAGTACAACGTCTCTCATTCTGGAGTTCGTGCTACGACTAAGCTGATTACTCAGGAGTACTTCTGGCCAAAGATGTATAAGGATATCAAAGAATGGTCACGCACTTACGTGACCTGACAAAAAGCAAGGTAATTCAGCGTTATAAATGCCCACTCGGCACCTTCCTGACCTCTGATACTCGATTTGACCACGTTCACATTGATTTGGTAGGACCTTTACCAGGATGAACGAATTCTTTCATCTTTTGACACGCTTGGAACAATTCACACACCGGCCAGGGGCGATTTTACTCTAAGACATCACTAGTAAAACAGTTACTCTCGTTTTTGTCGATAGATGAGTAGCCAACATTGGTTGTCTATCTACAATAACGACAGACGGTGGACGTCAGTTTGAATATGGTCTGTTCCACGCTTTGACCAAACATCTTGGAACTACGCGTTTCAGAACAACCGTCTATCATTCACAATCTGACGGTGATGTTCGTTTTATATTAACTAATTTAACTAATGAAGTGAGGAGATCTATAATGTGTTACTAATCCATTAAGTTAGGAATCACTGTCGAACGTGGCTTTTTTTATTGTGTTGTAGACATTATTTATAAGATGAAGTTAAAACTACATACAACGTAATGTTACGTAAAAGTTGCAAGATTGAACATGTGATGAGGTAAATAATAATGTGCTGATAACAAAACGCGTCGAGAGTACGTAGAAGACTCAAGATCAATCAAGAAATGTTAGCCTACTATCAATTTTGATCAGCGAGAGCAAACAACATGCAAATAAATGAATGAATGTCTTGTGAACACTATTTACAACTTTCTTTCGTTTCAAAAAATTAATTATTTAATTGTCTTATCGATTGTTTGATTGTTCTTCAAAGTCGTTGTAATTAACCTTCAAACATATTTAGTTAGTGATAATAATGTCGGTAGTAAAAATGTTTAACAATTGTTTGTAATTTAACTATCGAACAAATAAGAACGAATGTGATATGAGGATTTTCGACTAACATACAAAATGCAATGGAATAATAAAAGAAGCAGACTACATAGTAAAACAGAAAACAATGGAATACATTTAATGAACTTCTTTACAATCTTACACATGTTCACCGTTTGTAACAATCAATTCACACTAGTACTGAATTTAATGTGTGAATTACATTCAATGCAACTGAATGCAGTTTTCATCATTAAGTTTATAACTTTAAGAAAAACTAACTTGAAACAAATAATAAACGAGTTCTTAAACTTATGTTGCATTAAGCAGATATATAAATGTATTTAGTACACTTTCCTCAAGAACTGAGAACAGCTGGCAAAAATAATACAAATAACAATAAATATTCTACACTATGATAACTTTCGATCAAAGAAGATTCACTTTAAATACATTTAAGCTAGAATAGCAACATAAATAGGCTTCTACTGTACAATAGGAGACTCTGTTTTAACACATTGATTTCCACACAAATTTAGTTGTATAAATTACGGAAACTGTATCATTATGTCTTTAAAAAAATACTGAATTCTGCAAAACGTCGTATCATATTTTCACTTCGACATATTATTCATCGACGCAATAATGAACAACATCTGACATCATCATATCATACTGAAAAATGCATTGTCAAAAATAGAAAGGTTCTGTTACATTTTGTATCAGTACATCACCAAACACAATTCCTAATAGATTTTTAACCTTCATTATATAAGTTGAAGCATTGTTGTTTTGGAAGAAGTCTCATCTTCTTCAGTTTTGAAGTTTCATAATTCCTAAAATGATTCATTGTGTCATACACCAACCGTTTATCGAACACTGTTCAAGACGAAAAAGAAATTAAACATCAAGAACATGTATTTAACTACACGAATTATTTAGAAAGCATGAATATGCAAAAACATAATTAACTTTATTTCATTAAAATAATATGAAACATAATATCTTTAAAATTAGTAATGGATGTTCAAATTTATAGCATCGAAGTTTGATAAAAGGTACAACACTTTATCGATTCGCTTATAAACTATATAAATGGTGTTCATTAAAAATTTGCAAAGAATAATGTAGATGCGATAATTGAAATTGACAAATGTGCAACTTATGTAGCTTATAAAAACCGTTCAAAATTAAGAATCATTTAGAAAACGCAATCAATAATGTAGAACAAAATGGTTCGTAAATTTGGCCAAATATTTTATCTAGTTAATGAAAATGATTGATGCTAAGGTTGTTTCTTGCATCAGTATTTATCATTGAAAATTCTTTCATTTGGTTACCTTTGAAGTGAGTTGAATCCTTAAAGCATCTGTAGTAAGTTGAGGAAAAAGAATTTTAATGTGATCAATTCATAAAGCATGTACTATGAAATGTTACTAGAAGTTTAATAGGATCAACATTTAAAGTTTGCTAAGTCTTCGAAAAATGCATAGAATACTGGAATATTATCATCCATTTGTAATCAAATGATTTACTGCACAAATTTTGAGCCACAATAACGTGCATAATGTCAAAAAGCAATCGAAAGTAAACGTCAATTCTGTTTCATGATTTCCGGTAAACAGACAAGTCGGAGATCGATGTGTATAATGGAATAGACAGGAATATCAGTTTGATTAAACAGAACTAAGTGTCGTACAGTTTGTTCCCTCGTTGTAGCTGAATAAGAAAGTCTATCAACACCTGTGTGATTTGTGCAACTGTATATTTACATTGACGTATGTAAGAAGACGCAATTCAAGCAAACACATTGATTTAATTCTAACTTTCATCTAAATGATTTACCTACAGTAATGAAATGGGTGGATGATTTCATTCTACAATATACATTGAATTACTGCTTTTAGTTCATTATAGAGTGCATAAAGTCATTACAGTGTTACACATCATACTACAAATTCAATAATCTTACTCCACCTATTGATGATACGGCTATCAAATACATCTGAAATATAATTACATGTATAACTAGGATTAGATTTCAGCACTTCAAATATTCGATATATGAAATAACACTAATCATCAGGTTATTATTATGTGCTGTGGAAATAGTCAATAGCAAATTCACATTCGATACGCATGTTCATTCACAACACTCAATAATAATCAGCATCAGTGCACTAGAGGTAACCGCATGAAAGTAACTATGAGGATCGTTTGAATAGAGGTGATGAATGAAGTTGAAGTGTGTTAGGTGTGTCGCAGTTATTGACAAATGGCGAAGAATGTAACTAAACAATATATTGAGAATTGCCTGAAGTTACAAATATTATTAGCTTAATTCTTGTCTAAGGATTGAATACATATTCGGAAAATGCACACTGATTAGGTCTATCATATATATATATATATATATATATATATATATATATATATATATATATAATCACTAGGACATTCTTCAACTTATAATTTCTACGTTAAAAATATGTTCAGGTATGCTGGTCGACATTTGTTTCAATAATAATATTAAATTGCTTCGAAGTGGTAGCATTTATTAAGACCATATTTATCAGAAATGAAACTGAACTGTTGCACATGATAGCAAAAAGCTGCCCCTAATTAACTTCAAATATTGACTTACACATCAATAAACGCATTGTTGTTACAATCACTGGTAGAAGGAATAGATATGAAAATTTCAAACTACCGCTACTATCGTAACGCAGTAAAGTTGAATTAATCTAATTATAACACTAAAAAGACAAAAAACATTTAACAAGTTGGTTATATCTGACTTCATATTTAGATAACAGTAATAGTATTTTATCGTAACGAACAAACTATTGGCATATGTCTATAATTATCAAACTAAATAGTTAACGAATGTGACAACTAAGCATTATGGTTATGCAACTTATAATTGTTACACTTGTTGATAACTTTAGAAGAATTTGCGACATTAGGTGAAAGTAACATCTGGTTAGATTCATCTATAAAGTTTGTTCTATTTTACGTCGAATATACGACCGGTTGATTGTTCTCTGTATCAGATAATCAACCAGGTATATGTATAATATGAAAAGTGTAAAAGCTGTAAATTAAGTGCTTACAAATATACTGACAAAGGCATCTGAAGATGCAACTCTCTGGTTGTAGGTCTCTGTATGCATGAATTGATTTTATGTGCCTATTATTTAGCACCCACAACAGTTCATCAACCCACTATGATTCCAGTTCTAATGATCATGTGTTCAGTTGAAAGGGGTCATACAGAAGCTTTAATAGATTTGCACTCACTAACTCACTCACATGATGTGAGATTTGAAAGAGAAAGTTTTATTCAGGTAAATCTTCTTGACTTTGTTTTTCTGATAATCTTTACTTAACAGAATAAGTATATTATTTGTCTTGATTTATTTTATGAGAATCATGAGTTGTCAATTCTGTCTAATCTGCATTGAAATGATGTGATTCACTGGGTTGACAATTTTGTAGCTCATAGGTTTTCAATGTCTTATTGATACTACTAACTTGTTTACTTGATGTCAAACAAATTCTATTTGATTAGAGATGGGTTGATTGACTACGATTAGTTCACCACGTTAGAACAAATTACAAAATGTACGATAATAATGAACAATTTAATATGCATAATTGTGAATTAATAAATTATTGAACCATTCTTCACGTTAACTAATTAAAGGGATAATGTTCATAGTTTTTTTAATGTTTATAATCCATTCTATGGTGAGATAATCAACCGGTATGTCAATGTTACTAGACTAAAATTTGTAATTGTTTTACTAGTCGGTGATAAGGTTTCTGTAAAAATTGATATTGTTAATGCACTGTACTGCTCAACACCGTATTACCAAACAACCATTAGAGTTTTGTTTGTTTTGTTCCCCTTAATAACTTGAACACTCCATGAACAACTAACTACTTAGAATAAAATTAACTTAATTAATCTTGTTTAGTTATCATCAGCTATAATCAACCTATAATTCCACATAAAGGAATTCAAATTATTGATATTATTGGATTATTCTTTCATTAAGATGGTACTGTATTCTTTGATGATTTCGACAGAAAACGATGAAAACTTAGCTATGGGGTTCTCTGATGTAATGATTTGTAGTCTATGTTACTAAGTGATGAGACACGAGGTATAATTCCAGTAGTCATTAACGAGGATTAAGGAATATTCGTTTATTTTAAATCTAATATTCTCATATCAGTTAAATTATAAAAAATAAGAAAAATCATCAATTTTATCAATCTTTGCAGAAGTGAACATATGCAGTTATTTTACAAAATCACATCGACGCACATTTTTTACATTAAGGTTGGCAGTCATCAGCTGTAGGCTCAAGCTCAACACTAAACAGATTAGATAGGAATAAAATTTTAAATTGATCAGGAAAATTTGAAAATACATATAAGATACAGAAGAGGTTTCTACACAATCAATCACCATAGTAACATCAAACTTTAGAACTGAAATTAAATAATGATGTAAAGAACAGACGAAAGGTGAATTAATATGATATGAGTTAAGCTAATTCTGAATAGTGGTACAGTGATGCGATTCAATAAATAAAATTTTTTAATAAAACGCCAGATGTTATGCTTCAGTCAAAATGTTTTGAATGGAAGAAATGTTTTGATTAGATTAGTCATAGTTTAATACTAGTTTAATGAAATTTAAGAAAATTTACTACGGTATAGAAAGAGTGACAACTGTTTCTCCTTGAATACAATATTCACGTCATAAACAGTTGATATCAATAGCCTTGGTAAATTTCAAGGGATTGTGTGTTGTTTGTCTATAGGGTGATTAGAGGAATCGATGCTGATATTTTGTTACACAGCTCAAATAACTTTATTAAATCTAACTTGTGTTCAATGTCTCTGAGTTGCGGGATAACTGGATGTTTGCAGAATCAACGCCTAATTACACAGGACATTCGGATTTCTTCAAACAAATACTCTCACAACTTCTTGGTAGTGATAGTAATATGACGTTACTTGAATTATCTTTTGGTGGTTGCAACTTCTTAACATGGCCTAATTTTTCGTTTAGTCAAGCCTTGACGCCTAGTCTGATGCTCAATAGAAAATTCGCAAACGTAACGTACAGATTTTAGCCTGTGGTAGTATTGTGTGAAGTGTAGTGTGTAGTGGTAGTCTGTAGCTTACAAATTCACCAGAATGACAAACAAACATTGTTGTGATAAGTTCAAAGACTATAACAAACATAGAATTCAGCTGATGGTTTGTTTACTAACGGACATGGATATGACTCGTCAGTCCATTGACTTGTATGTTTCAAATTTCAGTTGCCAGAAAAGCGTGCTAAGTATACTTTTGTAATTTGAAGCAATATCAATACTACATGATCTCAGTAATTGTAGTAAACTATAATGAAAACAAATATTTATTTGGCCTAATAATATCCGAATTTATTACTAGTGCAAATGCACTATGTTTAAAAACTATTTTTTAATAACAACAGTAGTTTGTCTTGACAGACAAATCACTGGTTAACTTTCTGCTCTTAAAGTGTATCAGTAATTAAGGTATAGTATTGTAATAATGCTCTATTAACATCTTATCATTTCTTTGAAAATAAGTAGGTTTCTTAAACATCATTACTTTTCACCAACTTTTGTAAACGAATTAGACCAAACACCGATAGACGATTATTTAATGGAATAAGAAATATCAAAAATAAAATGTAAATGTTGATGTGAAGCACCGCTTTGAATAAAAAAAGCAATACCATATACATTTCTGTGATGATAAATTTATAAATAGAGCTAAGTGTTTGGTATCTTGCCTGGAGGCGATACCATCTGTTACTTACTGTGAAAATAGAGAGTGCCCTTGTTGATTGCCAATCCGTAAGTAAAAAGGTCGGCTTTCTACTACCAGTCCGACAGCCAGAGTAGAAAAAACAAACATTGATGAGCCAAACATAAACCAAAGACAGTTAACCAACGTATCTTTAGTCGAATGTAACCTGTAAGGCATAACAGTGTGTAAATCATGTGCGTCAATAAAATATTGAAGAACTCTATACAAAAATATTATTAACTCAGTAAATTGAATTACTTTTTTTAAATGTAGACAAAATTTACAATCTACAATTATGATTAAATAAGTGAAAACTAACAAAACTTGTTTACATATGCAGAGTTCATCAGACAGATAAAACTGATAAAAATTGTCTGAATGGAATTCTTCATTTGTATTTCTACATCATGTGAATGATTGTAAATGAATAACACTATTTGTATTAAATTAGTGATTTCATTATTTACATTTAAACATATAAATAATTTGATACAAATATGTGACAGGTATTATTGCTCCGTAGTTATAAGTAGAATATCGTTACGAATGTTGGTATTGCTTTATGTCAGCATTTTACTTAAGACTACGAAACCTAGGACTCATTTTATACGGTATGACGTCTGAATAATAAAAACAGTTTTTGACTCTATAGTTTCATACTTTGAGATTTTAAGTAGATTTAGATAGTAAATGTAGAAAATTCATTCCATTTGGTATGAATCAAAGTAATATGATACGTCAATTTGTTAGTTGAGGTACTTATCATCAATTACAATAACAATTAATCTACCTGTACATCACAAAACAAGTAACAAACAGTTAATATTTACGAAATTAGATATTCTGTTTAACTTTATTTATTGCCATAAGTGGGTAACTACGATATGTTTAAAATCCACTGATGACCATTGCATTCGAGAGCCATAGCACTACTTCCTAAATTTAAACATCGCTGAGCCCCTGTTAATTTTATTTGAGTAATGTGAAGTTTCTTATGTTTATTCCTTATTTTATGTCAGTAGTTTCTACAACACCTAGTGATAATCATTAGATCTACAGTCTTTACGTATAATCTATGATCTCTTAGATATGGCAGACTACTAACCAATACCAAATCAGAATAGAACGATTGTCCAGATTGTCCCAGTTTTGTGATTGTTGCCACCTTAGAACAATCTGTCACAAACAAAATAAATGAATTTAATCACTGCCTGTTTACGATTAGAAAAATATGAGAAGTAAATTCGAAACCGTTGATTGGCAGAATTTATAGATATTTGAACAACTTGAATGAAAGTTTACGAGTTAGAACAATTTAAAAATGGTCTAATGGCTAAAACATGGTACTTTTGATCACAGAGATCCACTTTAAGCATGTGGACTACTAACACCAGTGTAGTTTGCAAACAGCTTGATAATTTGTGTTCACTTTATATCAGATTACTTGACCGTGTTAAAGATTACGCTGCCTTTGCCTTGTCAATCCGTGATTTTAGATCTTAGTCCGTTTCTCCTTATTTATCGATGACACTTTCCAAGTATGCGAAAATTTCCACTATCTCCAGAATCCCTACATCAGGTGTAAGTGATTTAGGCTTATTGTTTTGTATTGAAAACATTAAGCGCTACCCTTTCTGTATGGTGAAAGCTACTGCTGCGGAAATCGCTACCACATTGTGCGTCATTTACTTTTGCCGCTGTGCGTATAATAAAAGAGCCAGATTATCTGAATAGTCCGAAGTGTCTTGTTGCATCCATCATGTTTACTGTGTAATATACTTGTATTGGAAAATTGAAAATCACATGGTTGAGTTAACAACCAGCAGAAAGAGAGGAAAAGTTGTGGAAACATGCATCCATGTCTGACAGCAGTCTATATTAAGAATAAATCTGTTAGCTCCCCTCCAAGCACAAATTTGTAGTGTAGGTAATTGTGAAAATTCTGTGTGATATTGATTTCCATTATATGTGCCCTATAGTGCCAAAAATATTTCGGTAACGCCTTCCTTCCCACGATGTCAAATTCATTCTCATAGTCAAGAAATTTGATGTATTGTGATGATTTCTATTTTTTTGGTTATTTTATCACGATCCTTATTGTTACTGATTAGTTAGGACAGGATTAATCCTTATGGAATACAGTATGTTAATCTTCAAGCTTAAACTCTTCTATACCTTGCATAAAATTCAAAACCGTTCGGTTTGAAACTCTTCCTTGTACAGATTGAAGAGAAGTGCCTCTGTAGTTCTCACATTTACTAAGATTTTTTCTGTCTTCGGTATTACGTCTCATGTTTCTTTTTCATAGTTAATGTGTTTTGGCTTGTGCTTTGGATTTTTGTGTTTTTGTTTGGGTGTTATTAATTACTATCGATTGGTGTATTCTTGCTTCTCCCTACTTGCATCTTATCGAGAGTGCCGACAGAGATTTATTTTTTTGAGGTATTCTTCGCGATTCGAAACGTAATGATACCTTGAAGTTATCGATTTCTTATCAATTACCAGTGGCGGTATACATGGAAATGAACTGGGTTCCTAATTGTTCATTATTTGCATAGTTGATGCAAATTATTTTATAAAACATGGCCAACTGTATTTATATGTGAATGATCACAAAGTAGTATATAGCTTTACACCTGACATCTAGGATGAAAAGTGACCGTAAGTGAAGAATAACCTTAAGAGCCTATCTGTTTGAAGTCAAAATAAGAACTACCACTAAACTATAGCAAACGTGGAATCACGCATGTAAGCAATTATAACACTTTTTTCACGTTATATTTAAATAAGCTAAAAGTTCAAATACTCTTATCAACAAGAGACTTGGGCATGAAATATTCTGGTAGCTCTAAGTTCATGCAACACGCCCCTTGTATAATCTTTGATACTAGTAAATTTGCATGCCCGACTTTCATAACTCACATTCAACGGAGGCCAAACTTAATTTGTTCTTGATACATATAACACCTACACTTTAATAGTGCTTATTCATAGATAGAATACGTGTAGAAAATGTATAAAGAGGTTTCACACAGTAACCTAAATCAAAGGATTTAATGTAAATCCCCAGAACTAAGATTCAACACTGTTTAGTAGTAAGTACCAAATGCAAATTTCTGTACGATTTTTGGAATCATAACACTAGATTCGAAAAGCGCGTGGTTCTCAGTCATATAAGCACCATGATGCAATGCATATATTTGATATCATAGTACTGCAAACTGTGATGCTGTTGGTTTTGTCTTTAATTCATATGTTCATAAGTCATGAATGTCTTGACAGTGACTTTTTATCGAGATCCTTGTTTGTAATTCAACTTATATCATTTTTATCATGCCTGTAAACTAGCTTACTCTAATGTGAAAAAACTTGAGAGTAAAGAATATTTATTTACTGCAAATTATGAATATGACTGCCACAAAACATTCGCACTACTGATTCTATTTTAAGATTTATACATTGACCACTCCATATCTAAAATCTATAATTTGTATCACATTTTTGACGGCTCAACGTTTAATTTTGAATCAATCAGTAATGGCTCATTAAGGTTCAAAAACTGTGAACATTACAATTATTGGTGTTGTAGTAAAAAAAACGAAGAAGGAATATTCTGTTTCATAACTGATTATTTTGCTACCACTAATTAATTTTTTACTGTTTTATATATTTTTCTTTATCACCTTCTTTCTGGTCTTAAGAGCTGATTTGAATAAATGTTGGTCTGTTTTAAGCAAGTTACTTCTTGCACCAATTAGCAACATACTATGTTCATCAATGACTCACCAATCAAAATTAACCAACATTGATTCCATTACCATGAAAGAATTATCCCGAATATGTGTTTGATCGGTGCTCTTCTCCGAGATTTTGATGCTGTTCACCTGATACAGAATGTGAATATTCTCTTTAGTCTATTCAGTTTTAAACCCAGCTGTTACCTAGAATCAAATGGTTACTGACAAAAAGCTCGCTTTTGTATGTCGGAAGTGCACTATAATGAAATATATACCACTTGTACCCTAATACTACAACTGTTGTTGCCGTTGGCTTTATGTTGTTCACTGATATCACCATTTAGTGTGAATTTCGTAACAGTGACTCTTATCAAAACTCTTGTATGTTGACGAACCCATATCATTCTGACCATGCAGTTAAGTTTGTATGCCCTTGTTTACAAAATGTTACTTGAGAATAAGGTTGTGTGTGTTATTAGTACTGATTTGTTTTTTTATATAAGTGTCATTCTATTTTAGTAGATCATAAAATGCTTGAAAGTTATTTTTAAGAGTTAGTTTGAATTCACCGAGTCAGTCAACATCCTAAAAAAGGTGCTACTAAACTTTTAGTCACGTTGCTTTAGTTTTTCAGTGCTTCTCAAGTTTCAGTTTCATTTCGGCCACTAGCAGGTAGTGATCTAAGACCAGATCAGCTACTGTCGTATTATTGTGAATGTTATACATTTGATTTTCTGTAATATAGTCCAGTGAAACACATGTAGCTTAGAGCACGTGTTTAGAGGAGAATATGGTGCCGCCTATAATCATTTGATTGAAGGCGCATAAGTCCACAAACCAAAGAATATTTTCATTTCTCTAATTGATTTTACGACGTTCTACGATGTCTTTATATTCAGTGCTGTTTATTTCGACCTTGGTGTTCAGGTTTTGATTCAGAATGATCAGATCCGTTGTAGAACATTTCTTGATGACTGACTCCAGCCTTGTTTAAACTGGTCTTTGTCGTCTCGTTGGCTGTCTTTCTTTGAGACATAGTACTGTATGACATCCATTGTGAGGATTTCCTTCTTTGTCTAGTGGGATGCTCTGATAATTCCAGGTCAATGAGGTTTCCAGCTTGTCAGTCTTTATGTGCTTTTTTGGACAAAACTATTCAAATTCCACTGTAAAAGTCACTTTCTTTCTCGAAACCAGAGATTTTCAGTACTTTTTGAGGTAATATTCTTTGCCGTTTATCTTGTAACCGATAAGTTCTGCCTTCTCCATGTTTTTCTAGGACTATTTCTTTCAAAACTTAACTTCTCGGATGCTTTGCTGCGCCTTTCACGTTCTGTGAACATTCATGTACTGACATTAATTATTGCTGTGGTTGTCTATAGAAGCATCGGTCTTTCAAAGACTTTTGCGGTAACTCGTATTTATTATGAGACGTCGCAACTCTTCAAAATAAAGACATACTTATTCTCAGGACAGAGTTTAGATTGTCAAAATGTTTCCATCTAGTTAATGTTTACATGGAGGTAAGGCGTTTTTAACACTACGCCTTACCTTCCTCTTTTGTCCGGGCTTCGAACCTGCAGCTAACCTAGAGAAGATTTCAGGCATTGTTAACCTTGTACAATGGAGCAATCTCCAATTACATGAATAAATATTTCGTATCATTTGTGTATAGTGGTAAACATTCAATAATTATCACTTTAGTTTTCGGAATACATAGTGTCAACTTAGTAGTTTGACTCATGAGAAATTTCATCAGCGTCAACAACACAGTTATTTACTATATAAACATAAACGACTTTGTATAATAAATCACAATGAATAACAACCTGAAGTGTTGTTAAATAATTTTCTGTTAAAAGTGGCCTTGATGTGAATGATATATTGAATTTCCTGTTCACATCTTACTTTGACGATGATATTTAATATCCTATGATCCATATTTCATTACGGCAACCTTTAACAAATGGACAAATTTTTTATTATACTAATTTTTAATGAATTGAATGCTTCTATAAGACTGTTATGTATAGATGCAGAATCTGTTTGGACTTTTTAACTAAACATATCTATTTATTCTTATGATCATGTAAACATTATTGACACTCAAGTGTACCCGGATATATGACTAAGTTATGCTTGTCGTACAACCAAAGCTACTTCTATCGAATGAACCCACTCTTACAAATGATAAGAAATCGGAAAACACTGTAGGATGGAAGAGAAATTATATTCGATCGTATACAGAGCTTTAATGGGATAGCAACGTCTAGGCTGGCAAACTAGATAGAGATGCTACCCACGGTAGTTTGAGTCGTGATCTGGTTTAGATCCGTGACCGCGCACCTTCAACTAGTAGTGTCCGCTTAAACAAACATTGTCAGCATCAATGTCGAGAGCCTATGCAACTATTTATTTTGGGAATCATTTACCGCTACAACACTTAATATATCAACCACTATATTTACCTGCTCGTTTATCTTTTGATACATTTTCTCTATTTAACCGTAAGTCAATTTTAAGCAATTATCCATTTTGCATGAATGCAAAGTAGTTTATCTACCATTCAGCCTCTTGATTTATAAGTATCATTACAAACATTCATGGACAGGATTAATGTTAACTGACAGTTCTTTCTTTGAAATGCTACTACAACAATCCTTCCTTAATCAACAGTGATGAATGACGAACGATTGTATAACCTAATGGATTTAAATGCGAGCTCAACTGTTTTGTAAGTCATTCGAATGATGAGTTTTGAATCTCTGTGTAACGTGTTCATTAGTAAAAATATCTAACCCCTTTTTCAGAAATGATTTATGTAATGTGAGCCGATTACTTACTCTTACAGACTACAATTTTAATTGTAATGTAACTCGAATGAATTATTACTGGTCTGTAACTGAATAACTTCGAAATAAGCATAAGAGATAGTGAATGTTTCACTTATGGGGATTACTTTTATACAAAAGATTTGTTATGTGATTAGACCTTAGTCTCGTGACTGGTTACATCTCAACTAGTTAATGTGATTACAAAAGTAATGACTTTATTTTATTAACAAAATTGAATTTATAAATTTCATCCGGTGGCTTACCTACATAATACGGTATACAATAGTTATTAAAATGCTACCTTATCAAGTTTAAAGTGAGTTCGATAAAATGACAAAAAAGAAGCCTTTTTAAACAAACTTATTTTATAAAGCAGGATTTGATTTTAGAGTTAATAACGTTATGTACAGACTGAAAATGACAATTGTTACCAATTAGAGACAAAAAAATGACAATTTTACTCTTTCACATTATTTTTTAGTAATGCCGGAAATCATCTTACAGCATCTTCCACCCCAAAAGTCTAACATCTTAATCACAACACAGTTTTTGTAGACGTAGTTTGTGTATGAAAGAGTAAGTGATAATTTATTAGCAAGGCGATAGTCGACGACACAATACTACGTTTAAGTTTATGACACATTAAAAAGATGGCTAGATAATACTTATATGCAGAATATCAAATGACCAAATAGAACTTAACGAAATAAACTGCTTATAGTATATCAGTTAACGTAACATTCGACGGCGTTCCAGTACGTCTCTTTTTAAACTGTAGTTGATGCGGAACACTATCTAGTTAACAATATCTCACAGTCACAAATCGGAATAGACACTATATCAACAGTTAACACTAATGCATAGAATAGGTGCAACGTTCCTAAGAATTTAGTTTAATTGGCAGTTATATTTGTGGCTAACGATTATTCCCCCCTAATGACCATTACACATCAAATGCGTTAATCCGGGTGTCCAATAGATTTGTTCAAAAGTTTCAGCTAAAAGAAATGTCAAGGACGTAGAATTAGGTAGATATGACGTTATAACAAGAATCAAATTTTAATCCAATTAACAAGTAAACAAGATTCGGTTTAGAACGAGGAATTATACAGCTGCTGTATGTTTGGACACTGGATATCAAACGTGCATGTTGCTATAGGCATTGTATATGTGTGTCCAACCATATCAATTGTAAGTTCAAACTATTTCAAAAGTGCGTTTTAGTAATGTGTTAATACAAAACTTATTTCATTCGTGATACTAATAAATGTTTGCGGAATATTACGTCTTTTAATCAGTCAGCACACAACTGTTGGTTGTTGCTTATTTCCTTGTCCCTAAATTATGGTACATTTAAGTTAATTTCTTATTGTTATTGAATATACAAATCTATTAACATCGATTGTTATTTTTATCCGTTTGATTTCAATGATAATATAAATTAGTCAAAAAACGAATCATATTAATAATTGTCATTTCAGCGATTTGTAAAACGTCTATTCCTTTAAAGAACGATAGATTAATTTCTGTCTATTCAATTTTTGGAAACAACATCTGCTTTCATTGTTATGAGTCGACGGTGTTGGCATTGTTAATAGATTTGATAAATATTCTTGAGTCATTTTTTGAAAATAACATCATGTGTTACCCTTTTTTATGATTGTCTCTTCCTCCTCTCACTGTGCTTTCTACTAAATTGTTCGAAAAATATCTATCATTCAAAAGTTATTATTATTATTATGAAATTAATTGTCAATGATATAATTATGTGACCAATTACAATATATGTTTAGTACAAAGTTTTATTGATTGGCTATATTACAAGAGTAAAACGGTATTTAAACCATAAAACAACTCTAAAAAATTAATAGAACAAAATGAAAATCACAAACACTCATTTTTTTATACTAGTTATCATTACAACAGTGATGATATTAATAAGTAAGTTATTATTTGAAGAACATTATATGGTATTTATGGGTAAGTGTTTACTATCAGAGTGTATAAAACAAATCACGTGAATTCTACGCATGTGAATTAGTAATCATTACCAATGGTATTGATGTTAAGTAGACAGAACACCATTGAGATAACTTTAAACATTTTCGACAAATTTGATCATCACTGTTTTGAACACATGTCTATTCGAATTACTTGCAGTAAAGTTACAACTGTGAATGCTTTACCTAATAAATAAACAAATACAAAATATTACCTAAAGATGAAGTCAACGCTTAAGAATTTTGAGGACTACCACTTATTTTATTGTCCACTAAGTTAGTACCAAATCAAATATATAACTAAGACAACTCAGTCGTTAGAAATAGAAAATGAATACCACATGCCCGAAACATTTAAAATTCGCTGAATAATTCTTCATACTAAGACCTTCAAATTAGCTAATGTTGACCGAAATTGAGTGCTGTGAATAACTTGCAAGTTGAATTTCAGTTTGATTTTAACACTTGATCATATTTTAAAGGTTCAAATAATTGAACCCTGAATCCTTCATATGAAAAAATGTATTCATAACTAGAGAGATTCATTTACATTTCAGATATATCTGACAGTCTTGTTGTTAACACAACTAGTAAGCGTGTTCAAATCTTTATTTACTTATTATCTATGTAATGCTGTAAATAAATATTAGCTTACATTATATAGCTTTCCAAGCGATAGCAAATTCAATTTTATTTATCATTGTATTGAATACGTGAGAAAAACACTAGCTTACTACAATGTAACTCAATCTCACAGTTGAAAATTTCATTTTGACATTATACAACTGATTTAGATGTTGACAGTGGGATTGTGCAATATTATAATACACATAAGTGTTTATTCGATTTTAAATAACATTATAGTTTTTGATATACTAAGAGCTATTCACTACCTAAACACATTACATCTTTTTTTAAACTAATAAAGATTCATTATCTCGTGTAAAATTATTCGGGCCTGTTCGTAAGTGTTATATACTTTGACATTTTACTACATAATATACTTATTAACTGATGTACACTAAATTACCTAGGCAACATATTGACTACGCTTTCAGAATCAAAAAACATAATACTTTGTTTGGTAAATTTAGTTTTACAAAGACTAACAGACGGAAAAATGACAAGTACCACAGAATCCTACACTTAATTTTTGTCTCCAATCTAATTAGGTAGCAATATGAATATACGTTGAACAGACCTTTTTGAAAATTTCATTAGTCTGTATATAGGTTATTTGAAAAAAGCAGGAATTAGGATCGTAATTCTAACGTGACAAATTGACTTATTTGGCAAAGTCATAATATGCTTGAAGTAATCAAGTAATCTTGATAAATTTGAGAATAATTTTTTATATATGTGAGTGTAAACACTAATAATGTCAACATATTATCTTTTATCTTGCAAAATATTAGGTCCTAGAAAAATGCCTAAAACTTGTTGTAAGTGTTTTTTACAATACAAATAATACTGCTATCGCAAAAATAATATCGCGAACCGATCTGATTTCCTATATTACCTTACTGATTTAAAATCACCATTTTGACTATGTATTATTTTGAAATTTTAAACGTCTTTTGTTTATACAATTGGTCTCTGATATTTGGTTTATAATGTCTTGTCATAAACATGTGTAAATAGTAGAAAAATAATAGGAAACAATATTTGAATTATACCAAGGGATTGTAATGTGAACGACGATATTTTTAGCTTCCATTAACTTCTGTATTTATCAATATGTACTTATGGTTGAAACATTATGATAGACTCTTGACTATAATTCAGCCTTCAATGATCATTGTGTTATGCACAGAACATGCAAACAAATCAATCATTCAAAGTAGAAAATATTGTTTTAACTTGTCTAACTTGACAAAATGACTTCTTTACAAAGTCATGGATTGCTTCAAGTAATCAAATATTCTTAATATATTTGTGATTTATTATAAACTCATGTGAGTGTATGCATTAATAATGTCGATATATTTTTTTCCTACATAATAATCAGATAATACAGATATGCCTGAAATAAGTCGTAAGTGCTTCATACATCACAAAAAAATTTCACTTTAATGGTTGTAATGTTCAATGATTGTTAATTATTTGTTTAGCCTATAGATAGTTTTATGTTTAAGTAAATGTAAAATATAGACAAAAATTAACTAAAGTAGGGTTACAACATAGTGGGTATATCAGAATAATATGCATTAAATTATAAATACAAAAATAAGCAAATATGGTATACAACATGATTTCCCATATTTTGGTTAATTAATATTAAAATTGATGTTCGACAACTTTTTATTGTGTACAAATTAGTGTATAAATGTATGTGGAAAATGTTCTGATTTAATCAGTTTTCATTCTGTGCAATTTTTCTAATTTCATCGTGATATTTATCCACATTTGATGCTTATTATGCTTCGAAGGCTTTTGGTCAGTTGTCGGTGAGTTGCTTCATTGAAATTAATTAATGAATATTGAATAATATCAATACTTCACAATGATATTGTTTAACGTTTACAGAAGATGCCTTTTATGTCCAGTGGAATAAGTGTAGAAAAAGATGACTTGCAATCTGTTTAGTAGTTTCAAAGTTTTAATAGTTAATGTAACATTATTTGCCTGGATAGTTGAAAATATCCATTGTGCCAGGAAACAAATGGTTGGAGACACATTCATTCAAAACTCATCATGGAAAGTTTTAAGTCTGTATAAACTTAGTCGGTAAATCCATTTGCAATTCAAATGATACTTTTTTTAATTTGTTTTACAATAAATTTTTACAGTAAGTATGTTTACTTTACTACGTGAGTTGGGATAAACAAATTCATTTTCTACTAATTTCACATTTTACTAAAATTAACGTGAAACTTTAACAAGATTTCTGCATTGTTTAATTAAATTGGTAATAAAAGTGTACAATATTTTGCCAAACAGATTATACATGATTGACTGTGAACTATGGAGGTCTATCAAGTGCAAATTTATTTTTGCGCAAATATATTTTACAACGCATTTAGGTTCCAACTTCTAAGATAGGCAAAATTTGTATTTATTAATGTCATTATTACGTAGACGACATAGTTAGTCTGTGAGTTGACCATATTGAAATTAACAATGTTGGTGTAAGAAAAATACGTTAATTTACATAAATGAAATAATTCTGTGACATACTCTTAGCATGTGATTCAGCAAGGGTTCCAACAGACAGACGGATGTAATCATGGTAGTTTGAAATTCGTCCCCTTATAAGTTAACTTGTATGTACAATCGATTTCTTTGACTTGAAACCATTGTTTGTAGTTTCTCTTACTTAGTATTCGTCACATTACTAGTTGGCTTGTTTGTACAGTCTATTTCTTTCACTGAAAATTATAGTTTGTTTGCAGTTTCTCTTACTTAGTATTCACTCGTTACATTTCTAAGTAAAGATAATCATCTTTGTATCGTTAACTTATTATTTTTTATTTTGATATTTAAATGTGAATAAGTTTCGTACAGAATGAAGTTAGTCTCGCAGATACTAAAATTTAGATAAATCAATTTGGCACAAATGCTATTAAGTGTGAACACTTTTGTAGCTAGTTCTTACTCATCTTCATGTAAGTCAACTACTTTAATGAAGATGATTGTTCAAAATTTATCATGTCATTGATAAGTCAAGCCGATTAACGTGAATGAGTTATATATGTTCATTTCTGTTAAACAAGCTGATATTTGTATCTACTAAAATAAGTACATTGATGTCCGACGTGTCAAAATGCAGTAAATTATCTATCGTCAGAACTACTCTCTGTAGTTAGTAGCATTACTATCTCATGCAGGGCATTACAAATAAATGTTTGTACAACTAAATCATATGATTTTGAACGAATGAGTATATTAGAGTGTTTTATGCATGTTTCGGCAACTTAGCACTCAATTTCAAAAGGCACTCTAGTATATACTTTATAAATTTGCCATAGGTAACATTCTCTTTACTTTCTACATACGATAATTTGCTATTGTCACAATTTTGAAATGAACATAATTTCTCTGGATCAAAAGAAAATCAAGAAAAGTTAAATGTTGAATGTGACATCAAAAGTGAACATTTATACACTGAATTTGATTTTTAATGGCTGTTTTTTGTTACTTTCGTAACTTGAAATTAATTACATTATTACCGGTTCTTGCTTGTTAATTAATAGCATAAATAAATACAAGTTTCAAATTTTTGATCGCATTTATTTATTAAGCATCGTGTAATGAAGTGTTAATGAGTGGTGCAAATGTCATTTATATAACTTTCACAGCCACCCATCTTCGTAAAAACTAATACTGTTTTAATAGCAATCCAACAGACAACACTGCGATTGCTATTTTTCATGAAAATTAAAGTAAAAATACGTACTCAGCTTTTCTAAATAGTCTAGGCACATCAGAGTAAACTGCAGAAACAAAATGTTGTCTAACTATCCACTATTAATAAAAAAATGTTGATAGGGTGGATACGTTTCGTCAAGATGCATTGAGGTGTTCATGTGACAGGTTACGATTATCGACGTATTATTGTTGTATGGTGAACAATCGTGCAGTATTGCTGGTAAACACAGCATTTCATTATAAAGTGCAGTAATGGCTTGGAAAAATACAAGAGAAATAAAATAAAATGGTTGGCGTTAAGACTTTGAGCCTATCAGCAAAACAAGAGAATTCATCAATGTGTCGCAGAAATACGTAAAGAGCATAAGTTCCACGAATGATTTGTGGTAAGCTGTTTTACATTGTGGAGAATTGCTTTGTGCAATAATTCATTCAAAGATTCCATTTATGATGTGACAGTTTTGTTTTTAAATCTATAATTAATATATGAATGGATAAATATATAGTTTTGAATTTAGGATAAAATAAATGCCATCAAAATGTACACTACTTAGAATCTAAATATTTGTATATTTTTATTGTGCATATGACTTGAAACCATTCAGTTCTTGCCTAAGACGTTTATTTTCAATTATTCACATGGGTGAGCGAAATGCTTCTTTGAGCATGTCTGGATGCTTTATAAGACCATTATCATGTAAAACTTAATCGTTGAAAAAAAGTCTATAGTATTGCGCCAGTAGGTTCGATACTTGTTTAATACATTATTATGTACAACTAGAGAGTAGACCAAAGGATAGAGGATACTCAACAATAGCACTGATATTCTGAACCGATTGGGCAAATATTTATGTTTGACACTACCACTGAAGTTAAAAACACGCCGCTTATGCCTATATATAGATTAAAAGGGAAAAACACTAGCATACGACTAAGACAGGTAAATAGTACTTACACTTTTGACTCCTTATTATTTTGCTAGTGTAGTAATAAATTATAGCTTGTGTGAACATTGTAAATAAGATATCACAAGTGGTGCAATTACCAACATGTCGTATAAGTGATAAAAGTGAATTTGTTTATCAAATAGCCTGTGGCTAACTTTTCGACATTATCGTAAACTTATCAGTGAAACATATCATATAAGTAGTACATTTGAAATATGGCATTTTTATAGTCAAAGCTGAATTGCGTAGGTTATAACGAAAAGGTTCTTTAAGCTAAACTATACTAGACAAAGAAAACGCTGATTTGTTTAATATTTTGAAAAAAAAAATAAGTTTAATTCGAGTCAGCGCCTCTATAGTGTGTCTAGGCTCAACTAAGAAATAAAAAATCATTTGTGAAGAATCCAATAAAATCTTTGTTCAAGTCGTTTGTACTTCTTATAACAAGATGTTGGTTTGAAAGTGCAGTCGGACTGTTTGATCCAATGTCGGAGCAAGCTGTATTGAAATGGGGAGTAGTGACTGCCTGATTCCAAAATATTATTATAGTTGTCAGGGATGTTAGGATGTTTAGTGCAATTGAAGTAAGGCTACATGGTAATTTGTTGACGATTTGGGGAAATAGAAGATATTCTAATAGCTCATCAGGAAAATAATAACAAAATTGAGGAGGTAGAGTGAAGACGAATACAGGACTTGAGTAGGTTGGGTTTGGTGTAGGAATACCAGGGACTAGGACACATTGGTGTGTATTTAGCGACTCAGAATTTCTTTCAAAGTTATTTGCGTCACAGCGGTAAAAAGTGTTGTGTACCTGTTCGCCACATGGATTACGCTGGTAATTCAATGAACTATGCTGCTGTTGGTTACGTACAGCCTTTGAGTGCTTACGAACCTAATTAAAACCAAAACAATTTTCTTGATGAAATGAGACCTTTTAACCGGCTTTGCTATATAATGATGTGGTAGACACTGTGGTATTATGGCCTTCTCTAAAGATAAGGTAATTAAACCTGTATTTTTGATAATTTTTCTGCTATGCTTTTCATTATACTTATTACTACTACTTTTATTATTACAACTTATTACCTCTATTTGTGCCTTAGGATTTTGAATTTTTTCCCACCTAATGAAAAACAAGAGGGCTTGAAATTGGAGGCTGTGTTATTCTTATCTACATCACATAAGAGGGTGGTCTCCTAAGGTTTGACCTGTGATTTTACTACTTATAGCAAATTACCTGTCTGCTGATTAACAGTACAATAAAAGAGTTATAAAGCAATATCATTTCCTGTAGTTCTGCATTTTTTATTAAAGGATGTTCTGCTCAGCTTTACCTTAGTGTGAAGGTTCTAGTCTTCTATGTCTTTGAACACCAGTCTTATTCTCAACTAAACTGGTCATCTTATAATAGGTAGATGCATTTATTAATTGCTCAACCCGTTTCACCTGATTCGCTACCGACTGAGAATTAAATCGGTAGAGAAAAATGTATGGGTAATTTTGACGTTTATTGTTAAGACAAAAACGATGACAAGAACAATCTGAAAGATTAGCTGCTTATAGCTTAGAATACCAAACAGTTCTTGGTGGTGCGCTATTTGATGTACTGTAGACAAACACGTTCTGATAGGATATCATTAGCATAGTTACTTCTGCAGCAATCAAGTCGATTACAGTTTTCACCTTTGTAATGTATTTTAGTACAGGTAATCTTGTAACCTTATTCTGTGATAATTTATTTAATGACTATGATAAGTTCTTGATTATTGACACTTACTATAACTGAAAGTGACTTAACTTGAGAACGTATTTCCGCCGGCTGCTAAGTTAGATGGTATAGTTCACATCTAACCTTCTTGATGCCACTTTTATATGACTTAAAAGTGTAATTCCTATCGGACTTTTTTGATAGTTAAATTATTGGTTTTTTATAAAGCATCAGTGGGTCTGTCAAACTATGGATCACTAAATAAGAAGTTTGTTTCGTAGCAGAGTTGTTATTTACTGAGCGCTCTGGACATTAACGAGTTCGCTTATGGAGAGACGACTTTTAAGTAAATAAGTGTAGTCAATGTGTGCAAGAATATTAGCGTTAACCATAACAATCAATGTGTAATAATTAATAGCTTTTTTTGTGGAACAATCAACAAGGTTACCACAAAAGTCGAACGTGCCATTTATGAGTACAAAGGCTATAACAAGAAGTTTGCGGATACTGAATTGTAACAGATGATGCAAAGGCTGATTTTTTCAGCATCATGTAAAAGTATATTTGATTCGACTTATGCCCTCGTCTTCGAAGTGTGTCTAGCCATTAATTAGCGCATCTTGTTTTATGATTCAAAATATTATCATTATTGATAATAAAAGAATCTTAATAACTGTCGGACACATAAGCGTATCGAGTTATAAAGTCTAAAATGTTATTGTTACTAAGAATAAAAGTGTCCTGGTAACTGTCTGATACATACATCGTGATGCCAAATACTGGAAACATAGTTATGAAAATTACGTAGTATACAACCCATTAGTCCGTGCGGCTTAGATATCACAAGAGTAACCCACTCTGCAAATGGCAAATTATACAAATTCTTGAATGTTGAATCAATCACCTAATACAATCTCAATAATTTTTAATCACATTTAAAACTTGTCGTCTGTTAAAATAAGTGCTTGTTTTCAGGAGGCAATTGGACAGTTTTAGTATTCATTCATGACCTCTTCTCAAGATAAGGTAATTAAACCTGTATTTTTGATGATTTTTCTGCTATGCTTTTCATTATACTTAAATTATTTAGTAGGCTACTTATTACCTTTATTTGTGCTTTGGGAGTTTGAATTTTTTTCACCTAATGAAAAACAAGAGGACTAAAAATTAAAGGCTGTGTAATTTTACGACTTATAGCAAATTGCCTGTTTGATGACTAACAATATGATGAAAGGATTCCGAAGCATTATCAATTGATGTAGTTCGGCATTATTCATTAAAGGGTGTTCTGCTCATTGTGAAGGTTCTAGTCTTCTATGTCTTTGAACACCAGTCTTATTATAGTATACACAGGCCTCCATATAATTGGTAGACGCAGTTATTAATTGCTCAACCCGTTTTACCTGATTGGCTACTGATTGAGAATCAAATCGAAAGAGAAAAAAATTGTGGGTACTTCTGATGTTTCTTGTTAAGGTAAAGGCGACGACTAGAACAATCTGAAAGATTAGCTGCTTCGAGTATCAAATACTAAGCAGTTCTTAGTGGTGCCCTATTTGGTATACTGTTGACAACCACGTTACAACAGGATATCATAAGCTTAGTTACTTATGCAGCAACAAAGTCGATCACGGTTTCCATCTTTTTAACGTATTCCAGTACAGGTAATCTTGTATCTCTTGTCTGAGACAATTTGAAGGGTGGCTGCGACACGCTTTTGATTAATATCACATAGTAAAACTGTGAATGACTCCACTTGAGAACGTATTTCCGCTAGCTGCTGAGTTAGATGGTGTAGTTCACATCTAACCTTCTTGATGCCACTTTTATATGACTTAAAAGTGTAATTCCTATCGGACTTTTTTGATAGTTAAATTATTGGTTTTTTATAAAGCATCAGTGGGTCTGTCAAACTATGGATCACTAAATAAGAAGTTTGTTTCGTAGCAGAGTTGTTATTTACTGAGCGCTCTGGACATTAACGAGTTCGCTTATGGAGAGACGACTTTTAAGTAAATAAGTGTAGTCAATGTGTGCAAGAATATTAGCGTTAACCATAACAATCAATGTGTAATAATTAATAGCTTTTTTTGTGGAACAATCAACAAGGTTACCACAAAAGTCGAACGTGCCATTTATGAGTACAAAGGCTATAACAAGAAGTTTGCGGGATACTGAATTGTAACAGATGATGCAAAGGCTGATTTTTTCAGCATCATGTAAAAGTATATTTGATTCGACTTATGCCCTCGTCTTCGAAGTGTGTCTAGCCATTAATTAGCGCATCTTGTTTTATGATTCAAAATATTATCATTATTGATAATAAAAGAATCTTAATAACTGTCGGACACATAAGCGTATCGAGTTATAAAGTCTAAAATGTTATTGTTACTAAGAATAAAAGTGTCCTGGTAACTGTCTGATACATACATCGTGATGCCAAATACTGGAAACATAGTTATGAAAATTACGTAGTATACAACCCATTAGTCCGTGCGGCTTAGATATCACAAGAGTAACCCACTCTGCAAATGGCAAATTATACAAATTCTTGAATGTTGAATCAATCACCTAATACAATCTCAATAATTTTTAATCACATTTAAAACTTGTCGTCTGTTAAAATAAGTGCTTGTTTTCAGGAGGCAATTGGACAGTTTTAGTATTCATTCATGACCTCTTCTCAAGATAAGGTAATTAAACCTGTATTTTTGATGATTTTTCTGCTATGCTTTTCATTATACTTAAATTATTTAGTAGGCTACTTATTACCTTTATTTGTGCTTTGGGAGTTTGAATTTTTTTCACCTAATGAAAAACAAGAGGACTAAAAATTAAAGGCTGTGTAATTTTACGACTTATAGCAAATTGCCTGTTTGATGACTAACAATATGATGAAAGGATTCCGAAGCATTATCAATTGATGTAGTTCGGCATTATTCATTAAAGGGTGTTCTGCTCATTGTGAAGGTTCTAGTCTTCTATGTCTTTGAACACCAGTCTTATTATAGTATACACAGGCCTCCATATAATTGGTAGACGCAGTTATTAATTGCTCAACCCGTTTTACCTGATTGGCTACTGATTGAGAATCAAATCGAAAGAGAAAAAAATTGTGGGTACTTCTGATGTTTCTTGTTAAGGTAAAGGCGACGACTAGAACAATCTGAAAGATTAGCTGCTTCGAGTATCAAATACTAAGCAGTTCTTAGTGGTGCCCTATTTGGTATACTGTTGACAACCACGTTACAACAGGATATCATAAGCTTAGTTACTTATGCAGCAACAAAGTCGATCACGGTTTCCATCTTTTTAACGTATTCCAGTACAGGTAATCTTGTATCTCTTGTCTGAGACAATTTGAAGGGTGGCTGCGACACGCTTTTGATTAATATCACATAGTAAAACTGTGAATGACTCCACTTGAGAACGTATTTCCGCTAGCTGCTGAGTTAGATGGTGTAGTTCACATCTAACCTTCTTGATGCCACTTTTATATGACTTAAAAGTGTAATTCCTATCGGACTTTTTTGATAGTTAAATTATTGGTTTTTTATAAAGCATCAGTGGGTCTGTCAAACTATGGATCACTAAATAAGAAGTTTGTTTCGTAGCAGAGTTGTTATTTACTGAGCGCTCTGGACATTAACGAGTTCGCTTATGGAGAGACGACTTTTAAGTAAATAAGTGTAGTCAATGTGTGCAAGAATATTAGCGTTAACCATAACAATCAATGTGTAATAATTAATAGCTTTTTTTGTGGAACAATCAACAAGGTTACCACAAAAGTCGAACGTGCCATTTATGAGTACAAAGGCTATAACAAGAAGTTTGCGGGTACTGAATTGTAACAGATGATGCAAAGGCTGATTTTTTCAGCATCATGTAAAAGTATATTTGATTCGACTTATGCCCTCGTCTTCGAAGTGTGTCTAGCCATTAATTAGCGCATCTTGTTTTATGATTCAAAATATTATCATTATTGATAATAAAAGAATCTTAATAACTGTCGGACACATAAGCGTATCGAGTTATAAAGTCTAAAATGTTATTGTTACTAAGAATAAAAGTGTCCTGGTAACTGTCTGATACATACATCGTGATGCCAAATACTGGAAACATAGTTATGAAAATTACGTAGTATACAACCCATTAGTCCGTGCGGCTTAGATATCACAAGAGTAACCCACTCTGCAAATGGCAAATTATACAAATTCTTGAATGTTGAATCAATCACCTAATACAATCTCAATAATTTTTAATCACATTTAAAACTTGTCGTCTGTTAAAATAAGTGCTTGTTTTCAGGAGGCAATTGGACAGTTTTAGTATTCATTCATGACCTCTTCTCAAGATAAGGTAATTAAACCTGTATTTTTGATGATTTTTCTGCTATGCTTTTCATTATACTTAAATTATTTAGTAGGCTACTTATTACCTTTATTTGTGCTTTGGGAGTTTGAATTTTTTTCACCTAATGAAAAACAAGAGGACTAAAAATTAAAGGCTGTGTAATTTTACGACTTATAGCAAATTGCCTGTTTGATGACTAACAATATGATGAAAGGATTCCGAAGCATTATCAATTGATGTAGTTCGGCATTATTCATTAAAGGGTGTTCTGCTCATTGTGAAGGTTCTAGTCTTCTATGTCTTTGAACACCAGTCTTATTATAGTATACACAGGCCTCCATATAATTGGTAGACGCAGTTATTAATTGCTCAACCCGTTTTACCTGATTGGCTACTGATTGAGAATCAAATCGAAAGAGAAAAAAATTGTGGGTACTTCTGATGTTTCTTGTTAAGGTAAAGGCGACGACTAGAACAATCTGAAAGATTAGCTGCTTCGAGTATCAAATACTAAGCAGTTCTTAGTGGTGCCCTATTTGGTATACTGTTGACAACCACGTTACAACAGGATATCATAAGCTTAGTTACTTATGCAGCAACAAAGTCGATCACGGTTTCCATCTTTTTAACGTATTCCAGTACAGGTAATCTTGTATCTCTTGTCTGAGACAATTTGAAGGGTGGCTGCGACACGCTTTTGATTAATATCACATAGTAAAACTGTGAATGACTCCACTTGAGAACGTATTTCCGCTAGCTGCTGAGTTAGATGGTGTAGTTCACATCTAACCTTCTTGATGCCACTTTTATATGACTTAAAAGTGTAATTCCTATCGGACTTTTTTGATAGTTAAATTATTGGTTTTTTATAAAGCATCAGTGGGTCTGTCAAACTATGGATCACTAAATAAGAAGTTTGTTTCGTAGCAGAGTTGTTATTTACTGAGCGCTCTGGACATTAACGAGTTCGCTTATGGAGAGACGACTTTTAAGTAAATAAGTGTAGTCAATGTGTGCAAGAATATTAGCGTTAACCATAACAATCAATGTGTAATAATTAATAGCTTTTTTTGTGGAACAATCAACAAGGTTACCACAAAAGTCGAACGTGCCATTTATGAGTACAAAGGCTATAACAAGAAGTTTGCGGGTACTGAATTGTAACAGATGATGCAAAGGCTGATTTTTTCAGCATCATGTAAAAGTATATTTGATTCGACTTATGCCCTCGTCTTCGAAGTGTGTCTAGCCATTAATTAGCGCATCTTGTTTTATGATTCAAAATATTATCATTATTGATAATAAAAGAATCTTAATAACTGTCGGACACATAAGCGTATCGAGTTATAAAGTCTAAAATGTTATTGTTACTAAGAATAAAAGTGTCCTGGTAACTGTCTGATACATACATCGTGATGCCAAATACTGGAAACATAGTTATGAAAATTACGTAGTATACAACCCATTAGTCCGTGCGGCTTAGATATCACAAGAGTAACCCACTCTGCAAATGGCAAATTATACAAATTCTTGAATGTTGAATCAATCACCTAATACAATCTCAATAATTTTTAATCACATTTAAAACTTGTCGTCTGTTAAAATAAGTGCTTGTTTTCAGGAGGCAATTGGACAGTTTTAGTATTCATTCATGACCTCTTCTCAAGATAAGGTAATTAAACCTGTATTTTTGATGATTTTTCTGCTATGCTTTTCATTATACTTAAATTATTTAGTAGGCTACTTATTACCTTTATTTGTGCTTTGGGAGTTTGAATTTTTTTCACCTAATGAAAAACAAGAGGACTAAAAATTAAAGGCTGTGTAATTTTACGACTTATAGCAAATTGCCTGTTTGATGACTAACAATATGATGAAAGGATTCCGAAGCATTATCAATTGATGTAGTTCGGCATTATTCATTAAAGGGTGTTCTGCTCATTGTGAAGGTTCTAGTCTTCTATGTCTTTGAACACCAGTCTTATTATAGTATACACAGGCCTCCATATAATTGGTAGACGCAGTTATTAATTGCTCAACCCGTTTTACCTGATTGGCTACTGATTGAGAATCAAATCGAAAGAGAAAAAAATTGTGGGTACTTCTGATGTTTCTTGTTAAGGTAAAGGCGACGACTAGAACAATCTGAAAGATTAGCTGCTTCGAGTATCAAATACTAAGCAGTTCTTAGTGGTGCCCTATTTGGTATACTGTTGACAACCACGTTACAACAGGATATCATAAGCTTAGTTACTTATGCAGCAACAAAGTCGATCACGGTTTCCATCTTTTTAACGTATTCCAGTACAGGTAATCTTGTATCTCTTGTCTGAGACAATTTGAAGGGTGGCTGCGACACGCTTTTGATTAATATCACATAGTAAAACTGTGAATGACTCCACTTGAGAACGTATTTCCGCTAGCTGCTGAGTTAGATGGTGTAGTTCACATCTAACCTTCTTGATGCCACTTTTATATGACTTAAAAGTGTAATTCCTATCGGACTTTTTTGATAGTTAAATTATTGGTTTTTTATAAAGCATCAGTGGGTCTGTCAAACTATGGATCACTAAATAAGAAGTTTGTTTCGTAGCAGAGTTGTTATTTACTGAGCGCTCTGGACATTAACGAGTTCGCTTATGGAGAGACGACTTTTAAGTAAATAAGTGTAGTCAATGTGTGCAAGAATATTAGCGTTAACCATAACAATCAATGTGTAATAATTAATAGCTTTTTTTGTGGAACAATCAACAAGGTTACCACAAAAGTCGAACGTGCCATTTATGAGTACAAAGGCTATAACAAGAAGTTTGCGGGTACTGAATTGTAACAGATGATGCAAAGGCTGATTTTTTCAGCATCATGTAAAAGTATATTTGATTCGACTTATGCCCTCGTCTTCGAAGTGTGTCTAGCCATTAATTAGCGCATCTTGTTTTATGATTCAAAATATTATCATTATTGATAATAAAAGAATCTTAATAACTGTCGGACACATAAGCGTATCGAGTTATAAAGTCTAAAATGTTATTGTTACTAAGAATAAAAGTGTCCTGGTAACTGTCTGATACATACATCGTGATGCCAAATACTGGAAACATAGTTATGAAAATTACGTAGTATACAACCCATTAGTCCGTGCGGCTTAGATATCACAAGAGTAACCCACTCTGCAAATGGCAAATTATACAAATTCTTGAATGTTGAATCAATCACCTAATACAATCTCAATAATTTTTAATCACATTTAAAACTTGTCGTCTGTTAAAATAAGTGCTTGTTTTCAGGAGGCAATTGGACAGTTTTAGTATTCATTAAGAAAAATCAGGTCCACTAAATTTGAAGTGAAGGAAAGCCATCCAACTTATTTCATAGCTTCTTGAATTCCTAAGTGAATTTATAGCACTACAAGTAGTCACAATCGAATGCAAAGGATATATTGTAGTCATTGGTGTTTATTACAGTGTCGACTAGTTACATTTTACTGTTAACTGGAATATCACTAAACAAGTCGAAAATAGAACAGTTACCCTTTAATTTGAACTATCATGCAAGATGCAACATAATCTAAATTTGCAGAGAATTTAAGACATTTATTGTATTAGAACACCACATTTTGTATTTTTAAGCTGTAGTTCAGCCTAATATCTTCACATTATTAGCTTAACATTTGAGCTGCATACATTAGGCTGAAAATCATGATTATTCAATCAATGCCTGTTACTCTAAGTTAAGCATAAGAAGTCGACCAGTATTCTCCAACTAACTATGTCCTAAGCTTTTCTTTCCAGACCTTCCCAAGTGCACTTTAGTCTCTTCATGTCCGACTCCAGTTTCCGACGCAGTGTATTCATGAGTTTCCCCCTTCTTCCTTGATCTCCAGGGTTCCATGTCAATGCTTGTCTTGTGACACAATTCGGTGGTTTACTCAGTGTGCGTTCTATCCACCTCCAGCGTCTTTTCCCAATTTCTTTCTCTACTGGAAATTGATTTGTTCTCTGCCATAAAAGATTGTTGTTGATGGTATCCGACCAACTAATCTAAAATATCCTACGCAGACAATTATTTATAAATACTTGCATCCTATGATGGATGATTTTCGTAGTTCTCCTAGTTTCAGCTCCATACAACAGAACTGTTTTCACATTTGTATTGAGAATTCTAACTTTATTGTTGCTTGACAGTTGGTTTTCGTTCCATATGTTTTTCAGTTGTATAAATGCTGCTGTTGCCTTTCCAATCTGCGAATTCACATCTGTATTAGACCCTCCTTGTTCATTAATGATGCTGCCCAAGTATGTTGGGGATTCTACACCTTCCACAATTTCTCCGTCAAGGAATAATTGGATTAGTGTTGATTGTTTTTGTTGTGTCGCTAGAATTGTGGGGATTGCGTGAGCGAACGCTATCTCTGATACTTGTACCTCAGACGTATACCGCAACTTGTTTCCTTCTCAGCCAACAGCTATTACAAAAGACTAGGCTTGTAGGAAGATTGTATTATGAAGCAAAACTGGGACGAGACTAGTGAACCAGCGAACTAGTGAATTGTATTTACATAATACATCAATTTTTATATCAATCAATTTACAATGATTATTCATCAAGTAAAATCATTAACATTTAATTAATACAATAAAATACTGTCAACTGTATTTAAGAGTAGAACTCACATTGAAATAAAAATAATTGATGAAAGTCTACAAATCAGTCTTATAAAAAATCAATACAACTCTTTTCATCTAAATAGTCAACCAATGTATTTTTAGGGATTATGAATCCCTAACAGTTTTGTATCAAAGAATCTTGATTTTCTTTTTGTGTATGTTGTGGCCTGCTGCTGCCAAGGCTGTTACTACCTTAATCGTCTTTATCTGCATTTGTTGCTGTGTGTGATATAGAAGCCAGATCATGTGAAAAGTCTAAGTCATCTGGTTGCATCGATGTTGTCCAATGTATTCCGTGATCGCCTTGATATTTTGCGTTGTTCATGGACCAGTCAACTACCAGCAGGAAGAGGAAAGACGACAGTAGGCACCCTTGTCTAACATCGGTCTTTACTTCGAATGAATTCGTGAGTTGACCTCCATACAGGATTTAACAGTGTAGTCCGTCATAGGAGTCCCGTATGATGTTGACTATCTTTTCGGGTACGCCATATAGTCGTAAAAGGCTCCATAAAATTCTCCTATCCACGCTGTACAATGCTTGTTTGTAGTCAAGTAAGTTAATGTCAAGAGGTAAATTACACTCAATCGACTGCACGATAATGGACCGTAGGGTAGCAATTAAGTAAATACAGGATCGTTTCTTACGAAATCCGGCCTGTTGGTCTTGAAGTTGAGCGTCGACTGGGTATTTCAATTGGTTCAATAACACTCTGTTGAAGACTTTCCTTGATATCGAAAGGAGAGTGATGCTTCTCTAGCTTTCGCAGTTGCTGAAATCTCCTTTCTTTGGTATCTTGATGGTGTATTCTTCACTCCAGTCTGCTGGAACTTGTTTTTTCTCCCACATCTTTCTAATAAAAATGTGGAGTATCTTTGCAGTCGCTTCTATATCTGCCTTCAGTGCCTCAGCTGATATGTTGTCTGGCCCTGCTGACTTGTCACTCTTGATTTGACATTAGAATGGCCATTTTGACTTCTTCAACTGTTGGTATGTCAGTGTTTATGGGAAGATCCGTTGCTGCTGCTGCTTCGATGACTGGTGAGTTCAGTGGTGCTGGTCGATTAAACAGCTCTTCAAAGTGTTCTACCCACCTGTTTCGTTGTTTGTCTACTTCAGTGATTAGTTCGCCAGTCTTACTTTGAATTTCTGAGCTGACTCTTTGTTGTATCGTATTAATGCATCATGTTTCTTTCTTTTGCATCTTTTCCGCCGTCATTGCTAGATCCTAAACATTTTTCCATTTATTCGACCTGATGCTCCTGTTTACTTGCTTATTGACTTCTGCGTATTCAGCTTGTGCATTGACATTCTTTGTTCTTGTCCAGCTGTTATTAATTGTCAATTTTTCGCTTCTCCTTTCTCAGATCTTGTCCAGAGTATTGACATAAATCCATTCTTAGTAATTTTGTTTTATGCGACCTTAAATCTCCTGACATGTTGAAGTTATTGTTTTCTTAATATCTTTCTAATTGTCCACCATATTGGTACAAGCTTTTTCTAGTAGATCATGTAATGCTTGGAACTTGTTGTTGGGAGTTATGTTGAATTCGTTGCTTTTATTAGTATTTTGAAAAAGGGTTGTGTTGAAATTTTGCAATACTGCTGGTCTAGTTGTCCAGTGCCTCTTATGCTCAAGTTTCATTTTAACCAATGCAAGATGATAATCTGAAGCTTTGTCAGCTCCTCTCGTTGCCTTCACGTCTTCCATGGTCCTTTCAATTTTTTTATTGATGCAGATGTGGTCGACTTGGTTCTTCGTTGTGTGGCCCATGGAAACCCATGTAGTTTTGTAAGTGTGTTTGTGGGAGAATATGGTGCTACTGATGATCAATTTGTTAAAGACACATAGGTTTTTGCAAATCTTTCACCATCTTCGTTTACTTTTTCTTAGTCCATATCATTTCATGATGTCTTCATATTCGGTGTTGTCAATTCCAACCTTAACGTTGAAGTTTGCCATCAAAATGTTCAGGCAATTGGTTATGCATCTATCGATGGTTGATTTTAGCTTTGCATACAACTGTGTTTTGTCGTCTTCGTGGCTGTCGTTGGTAAGTGCATAGCATGGGATGAAATTCGTTATGATCCCCCTTCTTCTTTGTCCTGAATGATGCTTTGATGATCCTAGGTCCATGAGGCTCTCATCCTATAAGAGCCTTCCATGCTTTTTAAAAAAGCATCAGTGCTACTCCTTGTGTGTGAGGTGTTTTTCTCTTCATGACTGGAGTATGAAAGCACTTCCCTTGAGAACAATCTTTGCTGTCCAGTTTGTAGCCAATTGGTTTCATTTATTTCAAGTATCTTCAAGTTGTATCTTTTCATTTCTTCGGCAATTTGCATGCTTCTGCCTGTCTCCCAAATCGTGCAGAAGTTTCATGTACCTAAATCAATAATTGCTCTAATTGTTTGAAGCTACATCGGACTCGTGGCTTCCGAAAAGATTTAACTTTAACCATTAGACGTCATAACGGATCTTTTCAACTCCTAGGGCAGAGTTAAAGTCATTATAAAGGGTTCTTACGCGTTAGAGTTTCCTAGCAAGGTTAGTGTTTTAATAAATGATGTTGCTAACCCAACGCTTACCGTCCTCCGTCATCAAGGATTAAGAACGGAAGTTACCCTGAGGAGATCCAGAAGGACTTTAAAATCATGATAATGTGCATAAATTTTGAAAGTGAAAACATAAATATCACTTCTGTGAAATTAAACCAACACTACATTACCAGGTATTTTCTGACCATAAATGTCACTTCTGTGAGTGCCTTAACTTATTTCGCTAATAACACAGTATGTAAAAAGCACTGGTTTAATTGTACTGCTTAGATTCACAGACAAAACAGGGTAACAATCAAAAGTTGACAATTCGACAACTTATGTTAATGTCATGTGTTACACCATTAGACAAACGAGGTACTTTAGGGAGCTGTGTAGAAACTTTCATTCCACAATTTTTCAATCTCATTATTGACTAGACTTTGGATAAATTAATAGAGTGGAAGGAATTAAAGGGACAGAGCAATACGGTATGTAGCTTTTCGTGCCAAATTTAAATGAGTTACTAAGGCAGAATACCATGTTTTTGTAGAAAGTGTAAAAGGTGGTTTGGTTAACATGATTAACGTTCTATGTTTCATTATTGACTAAGAATAAGCTTCCATTAATTACTAAAATGTTCGGAATAGACAGACAAATTATGAAGTAACATATGAGATTTTTTCTATATCATGCGTTTCTAATGTGACAGGATATTGGTTTTAGCGAAAGCCTGAACGATTTGCATTGCAAGAGGGACTAGTAATTGCTGTATCTTATAAAATTATTATAAATGTCAGGACTTTTTCGATGTCCGTAACAATTTAAGTTAGTGAATATAACGGCTCGTTGACATAAATGGAGGATACTTAGATAGTCCATCATTGTCTCAGTCATAATAATTACGAAAATGTAGAGTTAGCTGTTGTAATGAGACAGGAAAATCACACTTTAGGCCTGCCATACTAACCACAGATGTTGGATCGTAGTTACATTAAGTTCAGATAGATATGAATCCTATATACATGATTGACATGTATATCAAGGGACTTCACGTTTATATGCATTTGAACAGACGCACGTTAGTTAAATGTGATTAACAATAACTAAAACCGAAATAATACTTTTGCTTAGTATTTTTGCTAACGCCTAGCGTTACTTAAATTGTTCAAGGATGTAAAATTGACAGCGTTATGCACACTGAAGTCTTGTACATTAAAGTTATAAATGTTGTACTGTAGGATCCAAAGTCGGAAGCTTTATTACTTTAATTATTGCTTTTTAATGTTACTATATCAGACATTAACATGACCAATTGTCTTTTCATTGGTTTTGTAGCTTGAAAATTATAAATGAAATTCTGTACTGACTAACTTAAAAACGTCATATTTCGTAAAAGTTTATTAGTGTTGTATATGTAATAGAGTTATTGTATTGATGCAATAATAATGTATATTCTGTAAATATTACTTAAGTATGTCATTGATACGGTTGCACAACACGCACACACGCTTCTGGTGCCTTCAACTAATACTCTTTAGGACTTTGTTGAAACGTCAATATACTAATCCTTGTTGTCAACCAAGTCACATTCGTTACCAACGTAGATATTTATATAATCCATATTGTAGCACGAGCGTTGTGTAATCCTACGTTGTTGAAGTTCACCTCAGTTAAACTTACAACAACGATTATTCTGAACACCTGGATTAACGCACATTACATGTGGTGATCATATAGAGAACAAATGGTTTTTTCTCAAGTACTGCTGTTTATTCAAGTGAACAAAATTTTTATGATTGTTGGTTTAACTATATGTAATTAATTATATGTACTATTATCAATGAAGCATATATTCCTATGTGTGGTTATTTATAAGAAATTATTAATTTGGTCATTTTTGTTGCATCCACTGATGTCCGTTTTAAAATTAATCGGTTAGATCGCTTTGACAAATTTTGTTTTCATTTGAAGACGTGAAGTCTGTTTCACAATTGTCAGATAAAAACTATTTATTTTAGTATGCATTTCTTTAGTAATATATATTCAAACTCTTGACATCTTTACTTTCAAATCTGAAAATCAACATGATGATTGCAGATGAGTTCATTGACTCTCGTTAGATTGCCATTTGACTTATCAATCAATGTTTGATTAAAAACAAGATGAAGTGTTCCACGATACAATGCAAATTCTAAGTGTGAAATTACTAAAGTCTCATTTATTCACATAAATTGATACATTATTAACACAGTAGGGTTCAAGCCACTACAATTTAATTAGAAATGGTCCGATTATCCATCTCCAGATGATAGTACTGTTTTCAAATTAGTAATTTTTGAAACTAGACAGTAGTAACCAGGCAGGTGTGATTATTTCAACGTGGAGTGTAAATATGTGCTATATAGTCTCAGCTTGACTAACCTTATGTAAAATTACTTGAACATAGAGCATATCAACTGTTTAAATTTCAGCAAAATTAAAGTTGCACTTTCCCTGAACTTTGTGTTTACTCGTATGCCAATGTCAAAATCAAATGTAGCGTTGAATGTTCAGAATTCGGCTTATCTTTAGTTTTTGTCTGTAACAAACGCATTATTCTCCAAAATGGCTATTTTCATACTTGAGCTTTTTGAATGGTATTATTTGACATGCTGACAGAAAATCACCATCTAAAAAAATTACAACTCTTTTCAAAATATTAAAGATTCATCATTCCATTAAGGATTATTTGGGCTCATTTGTGAGAGTTATATACTTTGACATTTGACTACATCATATATTTGATAACTACTGTGAACTGAACTACCTGAGCAACACACCGACTACGTGTACATAATACCGAAACATATTATTCTCCGGTTGATAAAATCAGTTCAACAATAATTAACGAACGAAAAAGTGACAAGTAACACAAAACGTAACACTCAGTTTTTGTTTTCATTTCACCTAGATGACAATATTAGTATAAGTTGAACAGATCTCTGTCAAAATTTATTTAGTCTGTATATAAGTGATTAGATGAAGGCAATATTTCGGACTGTAATCCTAACGTGTAAATAATGATTAGATACTAAACACACAATACAATAAGTTCTCTACTTCACTTATTTTCAAAGAAGGTATTTATTAGTGTCAGCAGCTACAAAACGTCACTCAGCCCTAACATTATTGGTTAATTTCCAACGCAGATGTTGAGTGGCCGTACGATGACTTTGTGAGGATATATTTAAACACTTGTGGTCAGTAATCTTGTTGTCATACTAAAAGGATTATTGCGATACGTTTAAATTTTCCACACTATTTAAATGTTTAGAAAGCATTATTTGGTAGTAACTTATTATAATATTTAAGACGTCTAGTACATATACGATTGACCTCTAATATTTGGTTTATAATGTCGTGGCATAGACAAGAGTTGATAGTGAAAATTTAATAAAGGACAAGATTTAAACTATATCAGGTGACTTCAATTTGAATAAGGATATTTCCAGCTTTCATTAACTTCTGTGTTCATCAATATCTACTCATGGTTGAAACATTATGATAGACATTTGACTAAAATTCAGCCTCCAGTGCTCATTGTGTTATGCGCAGAACATGCGAACGAGTCAAGTATGCAGAGTAAAAAGTATCATTTAAACTTGTCTAACGCTACAAAATGATTCATATGTCAAAGTTATAGATTGCTTTAAACAATCAAATATTCTTAATATTTTTGGGATTTATTTTTATATATGTAAGTGTCAACACTTATTATGACGATGTGTTTCCTATTACTTACATAATTGGAAAGGTATAAAGAAATACATAAACACAAATGTAAGTGACACTACAGGTCATTCATATCATATAAAGATTTCAATTTAGGATTAAACCAACACTATATCTCCAGGTTCTTGCTGATAGTGTGGTATAACAGGTTACGCAGGTTATATATTAGGTTACGAATATCGACACATTAACTTTGATCAAAGTAACCGGCATCAAATGTTACACAACTTGGACACCACTTATATTTGTTGTACGATTGTGTATATGACACTAAACTTTCCGCTTATTACGTATGGCATTACGAATGCGGAAAATTTCTAAACGAGCACAATTTGTTGTTGCGCATATCTGGATACTTGATAAGCCATGTTTACTTAGAACTTCTGCGTTTATATGAAGTCAGTTGTATTTTGACAGCAGGTTTCTCACTTGTCGTACAACATTATTATGTACAACTAGAGAGAAAACGAAAGCAGTTAGAATGCAAAACAACATAACTGCAATGCAGAAACGTATGGGTGAGTATTTCCGTTTATACGAACACGGAAGGACAAGACACACCACTGATGCCGATAAATGGATTGAAGAAGAAAATCGATGGCATATGACTAAGACAGGTGAATGGTGCTTACACCTCCAGAGTCCCCATTATTTAGCCTGTGAAGTTATAAATTATAGTTTGTGTGAACAATTTCAATGAGATGTCACAAGTGATGAAATTACTTACATGTCGTATGAATAAAGAGAGTGAGTCTGTTTATCGAATGGCTCTGGGCATATTGTTCCAGACTCATGAAAACCTATTTGAAAAGTACTGCATTTAAATAGTACATTAAAGCAAGAAGGTTCCTCGACCTCAATCATACTATGCAATCAAAACAAAATTTTGTTTAATATCTTGTTAAAGAAAGTTAAGTTTAACTTGAGTCAGTGACTTCATGAAGTGTCTAGTCGTAACTCGGAGAAAGTCATTCGTGAAGGATCAAACAAGATCTTTGTCTAAGTCGTTCGTGTCTGATTTAACTAGATGTTGGTTTGAAAGTGCAGCCTGACAGTTCTAGCCAAAATGTGGGTAAATTGTGTTGTCGAGGGAACTAGTGACTGCCTGATCCCCATAAATTACTGTCAAAGTCAGAGATTTCATAATGTTTAGAGCAATTTAAGCTTAACTACTTATCATCTTGCTGACGACGTGCATAATTGGAGAATATCCTAATAGCTCATTAGAAGTACAATTACCAATTTGAGGAGGGAGACTAAAACTGCCTACAGGACGTGAGTACTTTGGGTGTGGTGTAGGCTTACCATGGCCTGGAATATACTGGTGCGTATTTGGTACCATAAAATTTCTTAGAAAGTTATTCTAGTCAGGGTTGTCTAGAGTTTTGTGTACTTGTTCTCCACGTGATTGACGCTGGTAGTTAAATGAGCTATGCTTTGATTGGTTACGTATAGCCTGCGAGTGCTTGCAACCTTGATTACAACCGAGAAGATTACCTTTATGAAATGAAACCTTATAATCGACTTTGCTATATAATACTCTGGTAGAAACAGTAGTATCATGCCATCTTTTTTGAGATAAGAACATAAAACCTGTAGCTTTGATGATTACGTCTTGCTTTTCATCATTACTTAACTGTTTACTAAGCTAACCATGACCTTTACCTGCGTTTTGAAATTTTGCAGGATTTTTATCTATCAAAAAACAAGAGGGCTTTAATTTGAGGTATTTGTAGTCTAGGTCTACATATCATACGAAAATGTCTCAAATTAAATAAGCGCATTAAGTTTAATATTCCAAGTTACTATCATTATTGAGAATATAAATATTCTAGTGACTGTCTGATACATACGTCGTAATGCCGAATACTAGAATCATAGTTATGAAAATTACGTAGTATGCAACCCGTTAGTCCTGCGACTTAGATATCAGTAGAGTAACTTACTCTGCAAATGACAGATCATACAAATACCTGAATCCTGAGTCAACCACTGAATAAAACCCTAATAATAATTAAACATATATTAAGTTTATCGTCTGTTAGAATAAGTTTTTGTATTCAAAAAGCGATTGAATAGTTTCAGTACTCATCAGGTCCACTTAACTTGGAGTAAACAGAAGCCACTCAACTTATTTCATAACGTCTTGAATTCTTAAGTGGCTTTATAGCATTACAGTTATTCACAATTAAAGACAATGGATATTTTGTAGTCATTGGTGTTTATTACAGTGTCGACTAGTTACTATTCACAGTTAGCAGAAATATCACTGAACAGGTAAAAGATTAGGATAGATTCCTTTTTAATTAACCAATAATGTAAGACACAATCAAAATCAAAATTTTAAGAAAATTCAAAGCATTCGTTGTGTTTTCGTACATCACATTTTGTATCTTTAAGCTCTAGTGCAGCCTGATATCTTCACATCAATAGCTTTAACCTGTAAGCTACATTTATTTGGCTGAGAATAATGATAATTTGCATAGATTGTGAGAGGAAGTAGGACCTTAAATGTCACTTCTGTGAGTGCTTCAATTTATTTCGCTAATTACACGGTATACATGAAGCACTGGTTTAATTATACTGCCTAGTTTTAAAGATACAACAGGGTAACAATCAAAAGTTCAAAATTTGGCAAATTATGTTGATAACATTTATTACACTATTAGACAATTTAAGTATTTTAGGAGGCTATGTAAAAAAATTTAGTACACAATCTTTTAATATCGTTATTGACCAGACTCTGGATACAATAATAGCAGAGTGGATGGAATTAAAGGGACAGGGCAATACGGTATGTAGCTTTTTGTGCCTAATTCGAAGTTAACTACTTAGGCTGAATATCATGTTTTTTTTATAAAGTCTAAAAGGTGGTTTAGTTAACGTGATCATAGTTCTATGGTTCATTATTTACTAAGAATAAGCTTCCATTAATTACTAAAAGTTTCGGAATAGACAAACAGATTATGAAAAAACATATGAGATCTTTTCTATGTCATGAGTTTCTAATGTGACAGGATATTGGTTTTGACGTATGCCTGAACAATCTACATTGCGAGAGGGACTAGTGGTTGTTGCATTCTAGGAAATTATTATAAGAGTTAGGAATAATACAATGTTCATAACAATTCAATCTAGTGAATACAACAGCATGCTGACATAAATGGAGGATACCCAGATAGTTCATCATTGTGTCAGTCATGATTTTAACAAAGGTGTGGAGTTAGCTGTTACAAGACTACAAATAAAACCATATTCTAGGTCTGCTATGCGAACTACAGATGTTGAAACGTAGCCACATTAAGTCCAGATAGATATGAATTTTATGTACATGAATGCTATGTACGTCAGGGGACTCCACGTAAATATGCATTTGAGCGAATGCATATTAGATAAGTGTGATTTAAAACAACCAGAACTAAGATAATTTTATCCCTTGGTATCTTGTCTAACATCTTGCCTAATTTGAATTGTTTAAGGAAGTGTGATTAATAATATTATGCACTCTTATGTCGCATACATTAGTGTTACTGATGTTACGCTGTAGGATCTAATGTCAGAAGCCTGGTGATTTAAATTTATGTTACATAGTTTTACTATATCAGACATTTTACATTATCAGCTGTCTTTCCATTGGTTTTGTAACTTGAAGATTATAGATGAAAATCTCGGCTGACTGATTCAGCGACGTCATATTTCGTGAAAATTCATCAATGTTATATATGTGTTAGAGTCTTTGTATTAATGCTCAAATGATGAAAATCGTGTTTATATTGCTTAAATATGTCATCAATATGGTTGCACAACACGCACACACGCCTCTGGAGCCTTTGATAAATACTGTTTAGAACTTTAATAAAATGTCATTGTAATAATCCTTGTTCTCAACTAAGTCATATTCGTTCCACATGTAGACTAATATATAATCCATGTTATAGCACAAGCGTTGTGTTATTCTACGTTTCTGGATTTCACCTCAGTTGAACCTACAACAATGATTATACTAAACACTTGGATTAACGCATAATAATTATAATGATTATTTGAATAACAAATAATTCCTTTCAAAAGTTGTTGTTCATTCAAGTAAACAAATGTTTTATGATCGTTGGTCCAAGTATATGTACTGGTATTGACTATTAATGTAGTATTTATTTATTTCTATATGTAAGCGTTTGTAAGAAATGATTAACCTTGTAATTTTTTTGCGGCCACCATTGTTGGTTTTCGAATTTGTCAATTTGCTCGTTTCGACAAATTCCGTACTTATTAGAAAAAGTGAAGTCAGTTTTACAATCTTCAGGTAAAGACTATTTATTTTAGTGGATATTTCTTCAATATTTTATTTGTACTCTTGACATTTTCAGTTTTAAAGCTAAGAATCAACATGATGATTGCAGATGTGTTTGTTATGAGTCGTCAAATTTCAATTTGACTTATTATTCAATGTTTGTTAACAACAAAGATCAGATGTTTGACGATATGATGCAGTAATGTATGTTTGAATTTACTGGTGGCAGTCTTACTGGTTTACGTGAATCGATACATTATTTGCACATAAGCCTTTAGACTACTACAATCTGAGTGAATATATAATCTGGCTATCCATCTCCAGACGATAGATAGTATTGTCAAAGTGGTAGTATTGTTTAGAAGTAAACAGTAGTAAACAGGTAGGTGTGATTATTCTAACATAGGATGTAAATATGCCCTAAATAGCCTCAGCTTGACCGAATTAATGTAAAACTACTTGAACATAGAGCACATCAGTAGTTTAAATTTTTGAAAACCGGAAGTTTCACTTTTCCTGAACTTTATGTTTACCCGTATGCCAACGTCAAAATTGCAATAGAGTTGAATGTAAAAATGTAGCTTAGCTTTGGCGATGTTTTCAACAGCTCCCTTATTCTCCGAAATGGCCATTTCAATGTTTAGGCTTTTTGAGTGATAACTGTCATTTCCGGATCAATGTAGACTGATTATTTAGAAATTTCAAATTATCAGACACACTTCATTTATATACAGCTCTCACGACGTCATTGACATTGCCAGTGCATAAGTTTAGTCATTAGCATTTGATATACATATATATATTCATTGTTTATGATAAATTAAAAGCCAGTGAAGGCCGAAAATAATCCTATGGAAATAAGTATAGGCACAAAATGCAGTATCTTCTTGTGATAAAGAAGAAAATCATAAGAGGTGTATCTAGATGGTGAACAACTTAATTAGCAGTTTGCATTATAATTTGTTTCCTTCTTGTTAAAAGTAAGTTGGACGTAAAATTTCAGTGTGTTTGTTGTAATCTTGAATATCAAAACACTTCAATAAGAACAAGTTCATTCACTAATTTAGTTATTCTAGTTACTAACAGCAACTGTGGCCGTTGCAAATAATTCGACCTATATTTCCGCACAATCCGAAACAAACTAATTTTTCCGTAGTAGCATAATGTACGTGATGTGTATCGCGTAAATTAATTTGGTTAGGTAGATTCATGGTTGAAAATGGTAAATTAGAAAACCAAGATCAAAGTCATATTTTAGACTGCGTAAATGTTTGATGCTTGTTTTAGATGCATCACGGACAGCTTTAGGTACACATGAATGTTATTGATTTGAATAGACTAAGATACCACAAAATTCCACAGAAAGCAAACAGCATTGCATGAGCACTGACTGTGTGGTATCCAGGCGGTATTGTGTGAGGTATTAATAACAATAAAAATAATAGTATGAATAATAACTTTGACACAATCAGAAACATTCTCGAAGTATAAAAAAATTGATTATGAGAAACTAAGATGATATGTCCAATCATGTATTTACTTAAACGACTTGAAATTAACTGTAACACAAAATTCCAGTTGCATTATAATCAAGTTCTCATAATAGTTGTAACAGTCCTTGGACCTTTTAGTATACAAGGAAACTAAGTACTGGATCGAAATTAAAAGTGCGCACGCATGTGATGCTCACGAATTAAAACAATAATGAATAAACAGGATGAGATTCATGATGTCTGTATAGAAACATAATTTGCACTGTTTGAGGTTGGTAGAATACCGCTGTAAGCCAGGGAATACTGGAAATAAGTCTAGCTCTTAAATGTCACTCCTCATCGGTTCGTGCTCTTAATTCTACTTTCGGGGCTTCAGGCTGTCAGACGCCCCATCCTCTGTACCACTGGTCTGTCATTCAACAGTGAAATTCCCACTCTCGTGAATTTGTGATACTACACGACGATGATCCCTTAATATCAGTGATAAATATATTCATTCTGACAAGTCTGAATTCCGACAGTAACGACTTCTCACTAAATGTTCCAAAACATTCTAAAGTAACAAATGTAATAAAATATAATTAAACCTGGTCAACAAATAACTTTGTATTTTGAAAAACGTGAACTCACTTTCCAAGTAACGAACCCTAGTGATTAGTCAAACACAAAATTATGGTGGTGGTGTTTGCGTGTGTATTAGCATTGCTTTAGAAAAGACGTCAAGTGAGTTGTTTGGTCAAGTTTGATTTGTTGCCACAGTATAACTTCAAAATACTAGTTGTTTTTATCCCAGGAGACAACGATAAATATATTAACGACTGCAAAGCTACTGTGGTTGTTTCTTGTGTAATGAGTATAATCATATTGACTGTTATGTGTGGCGACTAATAAAGAATGATTGATTTTTTAAACAATGTCTTAGGAGAACATTTCGAGCTGTTTCAGTTATGTGTAATGTAAACATTTTATCCCTGTCATTATTAAGCCTCTCGTGCCCTATTCTCCTGTTTAACATATTTATTGTTTGTATATTATCCTTCATTTATGAAATACAGTTAATTAGTTGTGTACACTGGCTCTGTGTACATACAAATGAATGGCTGAAATATAATATGGCTTTTCTGTTTGATTCAACGGCTTGTGTTTTTTCTATTTTAGTCTGGGGTTGAATGGGTATCTGACTTACTTACAGAGACAAGCTAGGCGATCAATGGCGTTTGTTATTGTGACTTAGTGTGCACAAGACCATTTCCATTAATATGTGATAAACATCAGTTACATCTATTTTCGTCACCATGACATTGGCACTTATTGGAATTACTGATGGTTCAAGATCTGACATCTTGCCTGACATGATATGCATATGACTCCATTTAACACCAGCGTCCAACATTCCGAATTACTGTTGCTGACTAACTCCAAATAAATTGTAATGGATGATGTATTATTTTTTCACAATTAGAGCTATTAATCAGCATCTACGATCGTTGTTAAATGAGTGAGCCGAACATGACAACATGAGATTTCCATCAACTGACATTTTAAATATTCATAAAATAAAACTTCATAAGATACTTCAACATACAATCACAGGCGTACGTTCACGATTGTTGAATTGAGGGACGCCTGCTGTTGTTGCAGTATGTTATTCCAATTGACGGATTTTATGTATGTGGGTGAAAGTGAAACATGCAAGTTTGCACAAAACACATTAAATTATTCTGTGTATAAATCAGCTATTTTACTTGTCAAAAGTCTGTCTTTCATAGGAAAATATGATTTGAAATGACAACTCAGATAAGTCGTCACTTTAAATGCTTATTAGTTGAGGCTACATAATCAAAGAATACGTTACGATGATAGTGAAATGAAAGAAACACAGAGTCTAAGCACTATTTTGTTAGCACATCTAAAACTCTAGACAGAAGTATGTTATCATTTGATTAGTCTGTTAGCCAATTCACCTCACTGTCTAGTTTTGCTTATATTATTGTCGAAACATTATACTTGTGAGATAGTCAGGTGGGGAGGCCAAGAAATGAATGAAACTGATAACATATTTTGTTTCAATGTTCCATTGTTTCCAATCTCATTTAACTGTTCACTTTTGTTTTCTAAGCCTACACAAACACTTTCTTCAAATTATTAATCCTCAAATTGTCTGGTCTAAAATTTCGTAGCAAATAATAGACACTAGAAGTTTACTAATGTATTTTTGTAGTTAATATTTGTAACAATGAAACTTCCACAGTGAACACAACCGAATTAACGCAGTAAGAAAACTGAATCAGGGCTCTGGTTGTCTAGAATGGTAATACTCTGTTCAAATGTATCTAGTCGAAAGTTTATGAATTGAAGGTTGAATGAAATTTAGCTATGATTGTGTTACTTGACAAGTGGTTGAGTAGCCAAACACACCTATGTATCATGCTGTAATTATGTCCTGTTTGTACAATATGACGTTGAGCTACAGTAAACATATAAGTAGTAGTGTTGGTGTGAATTACATTATATTTGCAGCATGATTACAATCAAATTGATCAACAAAATACCAAACAACTAGTGGAATCAATAAAATTAGATTTAAAATGTTTTCTTTTGTAATTTATTCCTTCATAAAGTACGTTAACGTTTGATGGCGAATATTTGCACACATTTTCATGCACTTCTTTCTTCTGACAGTCAAATAACAATTAAAATAGTGTTCTTATATGTGTTGACAAACTGACACGATGATCGGACAATTACTTGTATGTACTAATAATGCATCATTGTTAGATTCTATCAATTTAGAAATTGTATTTACTGTGTCTATCCGCTTATACTAAATGGCTTGCACAGTCACTTTTACTGATCAGTGGAGTATATAGTACTCTGTCATATTCTTGAATAGGTTTACTACATTCATTATATTAAAATTGATGGAGTTGTATTGCGACTGGGAAGCGGAATCTAGGACGCGTATTTTGTAATTTCTGATTTCTTTTAAAACGAAATATAAATAAAGCTGGCATTCCAAATGATGCTTTCAAGTCACTCGTATAAAGTTTACTGAAATTATTCGTAAACAATCTGAGAAAGTTGTATACTAGTTTGTTACATGAACGCCACGACCATTTCTACGTGGGAACTATGGATGTGCAACAATAGAAGGACAAATTGATCAAACAATTTTTTACAATGTCAATGCATCTGATAACTTGACAAATGATACGGAGCTCATATAAGGTGAGTTAAGCAGTCAGCATTAACAAGCATAACAACATATCTACTCTTGTCACTAAACGAATCACAATGGAGCATAATAGTATGGCTTTTGTAAATAGTATTATTAACACCTACATTACAAAGACCTAGTATATGATATGTAGGAGCTGAGCCAAAATTTTGGAAACAAAATTCTAGGATGACACAGGAATTTCGGGATTTCAGTTATAAATCAGCGATTCACAGAAGTTGTTTAGAAGTCCTTAGGTTAACGAGAATTAGGTTTTGCATTTCAAATGTTCTCAGTGAATATACTTTCCAAAGTTTTGACTTCAACGCTAAGTGTTTTATAACGCATATCATGAGAAAAGAAGAAATATGCCTAATTAAAATCTCTTTTATCGTAGAGAAACGATCATTTGTACGGTAATTTAAAAATAAAATGATACCAATATTGTAAGAAAGGTAATTGTAAATCACAATCTCTGCTGTTTAATGTTACCAATATCACAAGTTCACTTTGAGGTGTATTCACCAAATATTTTGTAAAGAAGATTCATATATATTTCCTAAATTGTAACCTAATTATTGATTGACTGATGACTATCACAAGTAATTACGCGTTAACAATATTACCCTACTACCAAGAATTTTTCGGAAAATAGTAGTGTCAGATTCTTTATTCAAAAGATATTCTTTAAAATGGTAATAATTACTGACTCATATACCTCATCTAAATCATTCTTATGAACCTGATGTATAACATTCCATATGTTTTACCGCAAATCTTCCGAATTAGCAAAATACAAAACGAATAACATTTGATTATCGCTCTATAAAAAACGTACATCAATTTTTAAGGTTAGATGCGACCTCAGGATTGACATCTCAGCTTATATAAAGAATTCTTCCATTTTATTCGAAAGGAATGCATTTATAGTGCACATAACGTACCCTACCATCACAATAGGTAGGTAGTCACATGCTACTGTATCGTACATAATTACAGGGTTCATTGAAATTGATAAAAAAATTTAGTATTATGAGAAAACGTAGCTGTGGAATATTGCATTTATTTTAACAGTACGAATAATGATACGTGAAACAATCGCAGTTCTATACGTTAGTATACACGAGCCAATTGACAAAGTATCAAATGTCAAATATCGTGGATACCATACTATATTGGTTAGCAGGACACATTAAATAGTTGACCTAGATCAGTTTCATATAACAGATAATCAAATGATGAAATTGGACTAAGGCTAATCAGCTACCAACAGTATATCACATAAACTTATACTAGGCAGTATCACAGTGCCCTGTCCCCACAATTTTCATATGCTAACTGTTATCTAATTCCCCACTATTTATTTATGACTCACTTTACTTTAATCGTGGTTTCAATTTTACATTTGAATTTACTCATATTCACTATAGCTGCTTCTGAAAAACTATCAGTGATAACAATTGGTATCATTAAAAGTGAACAGTAGAGCAAATTTAGCAAAGGATTTTCACTTAAGTTGGTTGGATAAAAATGCAACTGAAGTTTTCTTGCTTATAAGTGCCAAATTAATATTGTCAAGCAACTCATATCACAATAGCTTTAAATGAACTACGTTAGCCTATTGTATGAATTGAATAAACTGTCAAAAGTAAAATATTACAATTTAGTCAGTCGAATTCGGCATAAACTTTCTAGGTGATTGTTATTTTCTTCACTTCAATCGACTTTTCCTTATGTTATTCAAACAATATCAAACCTACAACTTATCTTCAAATCAAGCAATTGGTTACCATAGACATATTCTTCTAGTTCCTTTAGTTGATGAATTTTATCATTCAACAAGCTGTTATTCAGTGCTTTGTTTATTGAGTATAACAATCACATGCATTCACCATTCAATAACATTAATTATCATTGAATCGATTTTAAACTAATCACATCCCGATAATTGCAATATGACAAATCATGCAAATTGTATTTCCATTGTAACCAATTACCGTATTCATACAACTTCATGCAATCCTGATATTGTGCACGTATTATTCACAGAGTAGATGCACTGTTTTATTTTGCTGATTACTACAGGCCTCGTTAAGTGCACGAAATTTCTGACTGACCATATCACACAACCTAATTCTCGTTAACCTAAGGGCTTCTAAACAACTTCTGTGAATCGCTGATTTATAACTGAAATCCCGAAATTCCTGTGTCATCCTAGAATTTTGTTTCCAAAATTTTGGCTCAGCTCCTACATATCATATACTAGGTCTTTGTAATGTAGGAGTTAATAATACTATTTACAAAAGCCATACTATTATGCTCCATTGTGATTCGTTTAGTGACAAGAGTAGATATGTTGTTATGCTTGTTAATGCTGACTGCTTAACTCACCTTATATGAGCTCCGTATCATTTGTCAAGTTATCAGATGCATTGACATTGTAAAAAATTGTTTGATCAATTTGTCCTTCTATTGTTGCACATCCATAGTTCCCACGTAGAAATGGTCGTGGCGTTCATGTAACAAACTAGTATACAACTTTCTCAGATTGTTTACGAATAATTTCAGTAAACTTTATACGAGTGACTTGAAAGCATCATTTGGAATGCCAGCTTTATTTATATTTCGTTTTAAAAGAAATCAGAAATTACAAAATACGCGTCCTAGATTCCGCTTCCCAGTCGCAATACAACTCCATCAATTTTAATATAATGAATGTAGTAAACCTATTCAAGAATATGACAGAGTACTATATACTCCACTGATCAGTAAAAGTGACTGTGCAAGCCATTTAGTATAAGCGGATAGACACAGTAAATACAATTTCTAAATTGATAGAATCTAACAATGATGCATTATTAGTACATACAAGTAATTGTCCGATCATCGTGTCAGTTTGTCAACACATATAAGAACACTATTTTAATTGTTATTTGACTGTCAGAAGAAAGAAGTGCATGAAAATGTGTGCAAATATTCGCCATCAAACGTTAACGTACTTTATGAAGGAATAAATTACAAAAGAAAACATTTTAAATCTAATTTTATTGATTCCACTAGTTGTTTGGTATTTTGTTGATCAATTTGATTGTAATCATGCTGCAAATATAATGTAATTCACACCAACACTACTACTTATATGTTTACTGTAGCTCAACGTCATATTGTACAAACAGGACATGAATTACAGCATGATACATAGGTGTGTTTGGCTACTCAACCACTTGTCAAGTAACACAATCATAGCTAAATTTCATTCAACCTTCAATTCATAAACTTTCGACTAGATACATTTGAACAGAGTATTACCATTCTAGACAACCAGAGCCCTGATTCAGTTTTCTTACTGCGTTAATTCGGTTGTGTTCACTGTGGAAGTTTCATTGTTACAAATATTAACTACAAAAATACATTAGTAAACTTCTAGTGTCTATTATTTGCTACGAAATTTTAGACCAGACAATTTGAGGATTAATAATTTGAAGAAAGTGTTTGTGTAGGCTTAGAAAACAAAAGTGAACAGTTAAATGAGATTGGAAACAATGGAACATTGAAACAAAATATGTTATCAGTTTCATTCATTTCTTGGCCTCCCCACCTGACTATCTCACAAGTATAATGTTTCGACAATAATATAAGCAAAACTAGACAGTGAGGTGAATTGGCTAACAGACTAATCAAATGATAACATACTTCTGTCTAGAGTTTTAGATGTGCTAACAAAATAGTGCTTAGACTCTGTGTTTCTTTATTTCACTATCATCGTAACGTATTCTTTGATTATGTAGCCTCAACTAATAAGCATTTAAAGTGACGACTTATCTGAGTTGTCATTTCAAATCATATTTTCCTATGAAAGACAGACTTTTGACAAGTAAAATAGCTGATTTATACACAGAATAATTTAATGTGTTTTGTGCAAACTTGCATGTTTCACTTTCACCCACATACATAAAATCCGTCAATTGGAATAACATACTGCAACAACAGCAGGCGTCCCTCAATTCAACAATCGTGAACGTACGCCTGTGATTGTATGTTGAAGTATCTTATGAAGTTTTATTTTATGAATATTTAAAATGTCAGTTGATGGAAATCTCATGTTGTCATGTTCGGCTCACTCATTTAACAACGATCGTAGATGCTGATTAATAGCTCTAATTGTGAAAAAATAATACATCATCCATTACAATTTATTTGGAGTTAGTCAGCAACAGTAATTCGGAATGTTGGACGCTGGTGTTAAATGGAGTCATATGCATATCATGTCAGGCAAGATGTCAGATCTTGAACCATCAGTAATTCCAATAAGTGCCAATGTCATGGTGACGAAAATAGATGTAACTGATGTTTATCACATATTAATGGAAATGGTCTTGTGCACACTAAGTCACAATAACAAACGCCATTGATCGCCTAGCTTGTCTCTGTAAGTAAGTCAGATACCCATTCAACCCCAGACTAAAATAGAAAAAACACAAGCCGTTGAATCAAACAGAAAAGCCATATTATATTTCAGCCATTCATTTGTATGTACACAGAGCCAGTGTACACAACTAATTAACTGTATTTCATAAATGAAGGATAATATACAAACAATAAATATGTTAAACAGGAGAATAGGGCACGAGAGGCTTAATAATGACAGGGATAAAATGTTTACATTACACATAACTGAAACAGCTCGAAATGTTCTCCTAAGACATTGTTTAAAAAATCAATCATTCTTTATTAGTCGCCACACATAACAGTCAATATGATTATACTCATTACACAGGAAACAACCACAGTAGCTTTGCAGTCGTTAATATATTTATCGTTGTCTCCTGGGATAAAAACAACTAGTATTTTGAAGTTATACTGTGGCAACAAATCAAACTTGACCAAACAACTCACTTGACGTCTTTTCTAAAGCAATGCTAATACACACGCAAACACCACCACCATAATTTTGTGTTTGACTAATCACTAGGGTTCGTTACTTGGAAAGTGAGTTCACGTTTTTCAAAATACAAAGTTATTTGTTGACCAGGTTTAATTATATTTTATTACATTTGTTACTTTAGAATGTTTTGGAACATTTAGTGAGAAGTCGTTACTGTCGGAATTGAGACTTGTCAGAATGAATATATTTATCACTGATATTAAGGGATCATCGTCGTGTAGTATCACAAATTCACGAGAGTGGGAATTTCACTGTTGAATGACAGACCAGTGGTACAGAGGATGGGGCGTCTGACAGCCTGAAGCCCCGAAAGTAGAATTAAGAGCACGAACCGATGAGGAGTGACATTTAAGAGCTAGACTTATTTCCAGTATTCCCTGGCTTACAGCGGTATTCTACCAACCTCAAACAGTGCAAATTATGTTTCTATACAGACATCATGAATCTCATCCTGTTTATTCATTATTGTTTTAATTCGTGAGCATCACATGCGTGCGCACTTTTAATTTCGATCCAGTACTTAGTTTCCTTGTATACTAAAAGGTCCAAGGACTGTTACAACTATTATGAGAACTTGATTATAATGCAACTGGAATTTTGTGTTACAGTTAATTTCAAGTCGTTTAAGTAAATACATGATTGGACATATCATCTTAGTTTCTCATAATCAATTTTTTTATACTTCGAGAATGTTTCTGATTGTGTCAAAGTTATTATTCATACTATTATTTTTATTGTTATTAATACCTCACACAATACCGCCTGGATACCACACAGTCAGTGCTCATGCAATGCTGTTTGCTTTCTGTGGAATTTTGTGGTATCTTAGTCTATTCAAATCAATAACATTCATGTGTACCTAAAGCTGTCCGTGATGCATCTAAAACAAGCATCAAACATTTACGCAGTCTAAAATATGACTTTGATCTTGGTTTTCTAATTTACCATTTTCAACCATGAATCTACCTAACCAAATTAATTTACGCGATACACATCACGTACATTATGCTACTACGGAAAAATTAGTTTGTTTCGGATTGTGCGGAAATATAGGTCGAATTATTTGCAACGGCCACAGTTGCTGTTAGTAACTAGAATAACTAAATTAGTGAATGAACTTGTTCTTATTAAGTGTTTTGATATTCAAGATTACAACAAACACACTGAAATTTTACGTCCAACTTACTTTTAACAAGAAGGAAACAAATTATAATGCAAACTGCTAATTAAGTTGTTCACCATCTAGATACACCTCTTATGATTTTCTTCTTTATCACAAGAAGATACTGCATTTTGTGCCTATACTTATTTCCATAGGATTATTTTCGGCCTTCACTGGCTTTTAATTTATCATAAACAATGAATATATATATGTATATCAAATGCTAATGACTAAACTTATGCACTGGCAATGTCAATGACGTCGTGAGAGCTGTATATAAATGAAGTGTGTCTGATAATTTGAAATTTCTAAATAATCAGTCTACATTGATCCGGAAATGACAGTTATCACTCAAAAAGCCTAAACATTGAAATGGCCATTTCGGAGAATAAGGGAGCTGTTGAAAACATCGCCAAAGCTAAGCTACATTTTTACATTCAACTCTATTGCAATTTTGACGTTGGCATACGGGTAAACATAAAGTTCAGGAAAAGTGAAACTTCCGGTTTTCAAAAATTTAAACTACTGATGTGCTCTATGTTCAAGTAGTTTTACATTAATTCGGTCAAGCTGAGGCTATTTAGGGCATATTTACATCCTATGTTAGAATAATCACACCTACCTGTTTACTACTGTTTACTTCTAAACAATACTACCACTTTGACAATACTATCTATCGTCTGGAGATGGATAGCCAGATTATATATTCACTCAGATTGTAGTAGTCTAAAGGCTTATGTGCAAATAATGTATCGATTCACGTAAACCAGTAAGACTGCCACCAGTAAATTCAAACATACATTACTGCATCATATCGTCAAACATCTGATCTTTGTTGTTAACAAACATTGAATAATAAGTCAAATTGAAATTTGACGACTCATAACAAACACATCTGCAATCATCATGTTGATTCTTAGCTTTAAAACTGAAAATGTCAAGAGTACAAATAAAATATTGAAGAAATATCCACTAAAATAAATAGTCTTTACCTGAAGATTGTAAAACTGACTTCACTTTTTCTAATAAGTACGGAATTTGTCGAAACGAGCAAATTGACAAATTCGAAAACCAACAATGGTGGCCGCAAAAAAATTACAAGGTTAATCATTTCTTACAAACGCTTACATATAGAAATAAATAAATACTACATTAATAGTCAATACCAGTACATATACTTGGACCAACGATCATAAAACATTTGTTTACTTGAATGAACAACAACTTTTGAAAGGAATTATTTGTTATTCAAATAATCATTATAATTATTATGCGTTAATCCAAGTGTTTAGTATAATCATTGTTGTAGGTTCAACTGAGGTGAAATCCAGAAACGTAGAATAACACAACGCTTGTGCTATAACATGGATTATATATTAGTCTACATGTGGAACGAATATGACTTAGTTGAGAACAAGGATTATTACAATGACATTTTATTAAAGTTCTAAACAGTATTTATCAAAGGCTCCAGAGGCGTGTGTGCGTGTTGTGCAACCATATTGATGACATATTTAAGCAATATAAACACGATTTTCATCATTTGAGCATTAATACAAAGACTCTAACACATATATAACATTGATGAATTTTCACGAAATATGACGTCGCTGAATCAGTCAGCCGAGATTTTCATCTATAATCTTCAAGTTACAAAACCAATGGAAAGACAGCTGATAATGTAAAATGTCTGATATAGTAAAACTATGTAACATAAATTTAAATCACCAGGCTTCTGACATTAGATCCTACAGCGTAACATCAGTAACACTAATGTATGCGACATAAGAGTGCATAATATTATTAATCACACTTCCTTAAACAATTCAAATTAGGCAAGATGTTAGACAAGATACCAAGGGATAAAATTATCTTAGTTCTGGTTGTTTTAAATCACACTTATCTAATATGCATTCGCTCAAATGCATATTTACGTGGAGTCCCCTGACGTACATAGCATTCATGTACATAAAATTCATATCTATCTGGACTTAATGTGGCTACGTTTCAACATCTGTAGTTCGCATAGCAGACCTAGAATATGGTTTTATTTGTAGTCTTGTAACAGCTAACTCCACACCTTTGTTAAAATCATGACTGACACAATGATGAACTATCTGGGTATCCTCCATTTATGTCAGCATGCTGTTGTATTCACTAGATTGAATTGTTATGAACATTGTATTATTCCTAACTCTTATAATAATTTCCTAGAATGCAACAACCACTAGTCCCTCTCGCAATGTAGATTGTTCAGGCATACGTCAAAACCAATATCCTGTCACATTAGAAACTCATGACATAGAAAAGATCTCATATGTTTTTTCATAATCTGTTTGTCTATTCCGAAACTTTTAGTAATTAATGGAAGCTTATTCTTAGTAAATAATGAACCATAGAACTATGATCACGTTAACTAAACCACCTTTTAGACTTTATAAAAAAAACATGATATTCAGCCTAAGTAGTTAACTTCGAATTAGGCACAAAAAGCTACATACCGTATTGCCCTGTCCCTTTAATTCCATCCACTCTGCTATTATTGTATCCAGAGTCTGGTCAATAACGATATTAAAAGATTGTGTACTAAATTTTTTTACATAGCCTCCTAAAATACTTAAATTGTCTAATAGTGTAATAAATGTTATCAACATAATTTGCCAAATTTTGAACTTTTGATTGTTACCCTGTTGTATCTTTAAAACTAGGCAGTATAATTAAACCAGTGCTTCATGTATACCGTGTAATTAGCGAAATAAATTGAAGCACTCACAGAAGTGACATTTAAGGTCCTACTTCCTCTCACAATCTATGCAAATTATCATTATTCTCAGCCAAATAAATGTAGCTTACAGGTTAAAGCTATTGATGTGAAGATATCAGGCTGCACTAGAGCTTAAAGATACAAAATGTGATGTACGAAAACACAACGAATGCTTTGAATTTTCTTAAAATTTTGATTTTGATTGTGTCTTACATTATTGGTTAATTAAAAAGGAATCTATCCTAATCTTTTACCTGTTCAGTGATATTTCTGCTAACTGTGAATAGTAACTAGTCGACACTGTAATAAACACCAATGACTACAAAATATCCATTGTCTTTAATTGTGAATAACTGTAATGCTATAAAGCCACTTAAGAATTCAAGACGTTATGAAATAAGTTGAGTGGCTTCTGTTTACTCCAAGTTAAGTGGACCTGATGAGTACTGAAACTATTCAATCGCTTTTTGAATACAAAAACTTATTCTAACAGACGATAAACTTAATATATGTTTAATTATTATTAGGGTTTTATTCAGTGGTTGACTCAGGATTCAGGTATTTGTATGATCTGTCATTTGCAGAGTAAGTTACTCTACTGATATCTAAGTCGCAGGACTAACGGGTTGCATACTACGTAATTTTCATAACTATGATTCTAGTATTCGGCATTACGACGTATGTATCAGACAGTCACTAGAATATTTATATTCTCAATAATGATAGTAACTTGGAATATTAAACTTAATGCGCTTATTTAATTTGAGACATTTTCGTATGATATGTAGACCTAGACTACAAATACCTCAAATTAAAGCCCTCTTGTTTTTTGATAGATAAAAATCCTGCAAAATTTCAAAACGCAGGTAAAGGTCATGGTTAGCTTAGTAAACAGTTAAGTAATGATGAAAAGCAAGACGTAATCATCAAAGCTACAGGTTTTATGTTCTTATCTCAAAAAAGATGGCATGATACTACTGTTTCTACCAGAGTATTATATAGCAAAGTCGATTATAAGGTTTCATTTCATAAAGGTAATCTTCTCGGTTGTAATCAAGGTTGCAAGCACTCGCAGGCTATACGTAACCAATCAAAGCATAGCTCATTTAACTACCAGCGTCAATCACGTGGAGAACAAGTACACAAAACTCTAGACAACCCTGACTAGAATAACTTTCTAAGAAATTTTATGGTACCAAATACGCACCAGTATATTCCAGGCCATGGTAAGCCTACACCACACCCAAAGTACTCACGTCCTGTAGGCAGTTTTAGTCTCCCTCCTCAAATTGGTAATTGTACTTCTAATGAGCTATTAGGATATTCTCCAATTATGCACGTCGTCAGCAAGATGATAAGTAGTTAAGCTTAAATTGCTCTAAACATTATGAAATCTCTGACTTTGACAGTAATTTATGGGGATCAGGCAGTCACTAGTTCCCTCGACAACACAATTTACCCACATTTTGGCTAGAACTGTCAGGCTGCACTTTCAAACCAACATCTAGTTAAATCAGACACGAACGACTTAGACAAAGATCTTGTTTGATCCTTCACGAATGACTTTCTCCGAGTTACGACTAGACACTTCATGAAGTCACTGACTCAAGTTAAACTTAACTTTCTTTAACAAGATATTAAACAAAATTTTGTTTTGATTGCATAGTATGATTGAGGTCGAGGAACCTTCTTGCTTTAATGTACTATTTAAATGCAGTACTTTTCAAATAGGTTTTCATGAGTCTGGAACAATATGCCCAGAGCCATTCGATAAACAGACTCACTCTCTTTATTCATACGACATGTAAGTAATTTCATCACTTGTGACATCTCATTGAAATTGTTCACACAAACTATAATTTATAACTTCACAGGCTAAATAATGGGGACTCTGGAGGTGTAAGCACCATTCACCTGTCTTAGTCATATGCCATCGATTTTCTTCTTCAATCCATTTATCGGCATCAGTGGTGTGTCTTGTCCTTCCGTGTTCGTATAAACGGAAATACTCACCCATACGTTTCTGCATTGCAGTTATGTTGTTTTGCATTCTAACTGCTTTCGTTTTCTCTCTAGTTGTACATAATAATGTTGTACGACAAGTGAGAAACCTGCTGTCAAAATACAACTGACTTCATATAAACGCAGAAGTTCTAAGTAAACATGGCTTATCAAGTATCCAGATATGCGCAACAACAAATTGTGCTCGTTTAGAAATTTTCCGCATTCGTAATGCCATACGTAATAAGCGGAAAGTTTAGTGTCATATACACAATCGTACAACAAATATAAGTGGTGTCCAAGTTGTGTAACATTTGATGCCGGTTACTTTGATCAAAGTTAATGTGTCGATATTCGTAACCTAATATATAACCTGCGTAACCTGTTATACCACACTATCAGCAAGAACCTGGAGATATAGTGTTGGTTTAATCCTAAATTGAAATCTTTATATGATATGAATGACCTGTAGTGTCACTTACATTTGTGTTTATGTATTTCTTTATACCTTTCCAATTATGTAAGTAATAGGAAACACATCGTCATAATAAGTGTTGACACTTACATATATAAAAATAAATCCCAAAAATATTAAGAATATTTGATTGTTTAAAGCAATCTATAACTTTGACATATGAATCATTTTGTAGCGTTAGACAAGTTTAAATGATACTTTTTACTCTGCATACTTGACTCGTTCGCATGTTCTGCGCATAACACAATGAGCACTGGAGGCTGAATTTTAGTCAAATGTCTATCATAATGTTTCAACCATGAGTAGATATTGATGAACACAGAAGTTAATGAAAGCTGGAAATATCCTTATTCAAATTGAAGTCACCTGATATAGTTTAAATCTTGTCCTTTATTAAATTTTCACTATCAACTCTTGTCTATGCCACGACATTATAAACCAAATATTAGAGGTCAATCGTATATGTACTAGACGTCTTAAATATTATAATAAGTTACTATCAAATAATGCTTTCTAAACATTTAAATAGTGTGGAAAATTTAAACGTATCGCAATAATCCTTTTAGTATGACAACAAGATTACTGACCACAAGTGTTTAAATATATCCTCACAAAGTCATCGTACGGCCACTCAACATCTGCGTTGGAAATTAACCAATAATGTTAGGGCTGAGTGACGTTTTGTAGCTGTTGACACTAATAAATACCTTCTTTGAAAATAAGTGAAGTAGAGAACTTATTGTATTGTGTGTTTAGTATCTAATCATTATTTACACGTTAGGATTACAGTCCGAAATATTGCCTTCATCTAATCACTTATATACAGACTAAATAAATTTTGACAGAGATCTGTTCAACTTATACTAATATTGTCATCTAGGTGAAATGAAAACAAAAACTGAGTGTTACGTTTTGTGTTACTTGTCACTTTTCCGTTCGTTAATTATTGTTGAACTGATTTTATCAACCGGAGAATAATATGTTTCGGTATTATGTACACGTAGTCGGTGTGTTGCTCAGGTAGTTCAGTTCACAGTAGTTATCAAATATATGATGTAGTCAAATGTCAAAGTATATAACTCTCACAAATGAGCCCAAATAATCCTTAATGGAATGATGAATCTTTAATATTTTGAAAAGAGTTGTAATTTTTTTAGATGGTGATTTTCTGTCAGCATGTCAAATAATACCATTCAAAAAGCTCAAGTATGAAAATAGCCATTTTGGAGAATAATGCGTTTGTTACAGACAAAAACTAAAGATAAGCCGAATTCTGAACATTCAACGCTACATTTGATTTTGACATTGGCATACGAGTAAACACAAAGTTCAGGGAAAGTGCAACTTTAATTTTGCTGAAATTTAAACAGTTGATATGCTCTATGTTCAAGTAATTTTACATAAGGTTAGTCAAGCTGAGACTATATAGCACATATTTACACTCCACGTTGAAATAATCACACCTGCCTGGTTACTACTGTCTAGTTTCAAAAATTACTAATTTGAAAACAGTACTATCATCTGGAGATGGATAATCGGACCATTTCTAATTAAATTGTAGTGGCTTGAACCCTACTGTGTTAATAATGTATCAATTTATGTGAATAAATGAGACTTTAGTAATTTCACACTTAGAATTTGCATTGTATCGTGGAACACTTCATCTTGTTTTTAATCAAACATTGATTGATAAGTCAAATGGCAATCTAACGAGAGTCAATGAACTCATCTGCAATCATCATGTTGATTTTCAGATTTGAAAGTAAAGATGTCAAGAGTTTGAATATATATTACTAAAGAAATGCATACTAAAATAAATAGTTTTTATCTGACAATTGTGAAACAGACTTCACGTCTTCAAATGAAAACAAAATTTGTCAAAGCGATCTAACCGATTAATTTTAAAACGGACATCAGTGGATGCAACAAAAATGACCAAATTAATAATTTCTTATAAATAACCACACATAGGAATATATGCTTCATTGATAATAGTACATATAATTAATTACATATAGTTAAACCAACAATCATAAAAATTTTGTTCACTTGAATAAACAGCAGTACTTGAGAAAAAACCATTTGTTCTCTATATGATCACCACATGTAATGTGCGTTAATCCAGGTGTTCAGAATAATCGTTGTTGTAAGTTTAACTGAGGTGAACTTCAACAACGTAGGATTACACAACGCTCGTGCTACAATATGGATTATATAAATATCTACGTTGGTAACGAATGTGACTTGGTTGACAACAAGGATTAGTATATTGACGTTTCAACAAAGTCCTAAAGAGTATTAGTTGAAGGCACCAGAAGCGTGTGTGCGTGTTGTGCAACCGTATCAATGACATACTTAAGTAATATTTACAGAATATACATTATTATTGCATCAATACAATAACTCTATTACATATACAACACTAATAAACTTTTACGAAATATGACGTTTTTAAGTTAGTCAGTACAGAATTTCATTTATAATTTTCAAGCTACAAAACCAATGAAAAGACAATTGGTCATGTTAATGTCTGATATAGTAACATTAAAAAGCAATAATTAAAGTAATAAAGCTTCCGACTTTGGATCCTACAGTACAACATTTATAACTTTAATGTACAAGACTTCAGTGTGCATAACGCTGTCAATTTTACATCCTTGAACAATTTAAGTAACGCTAGGCGTTAGCAAAAATACTAAGCAAAAGTATTATTTCGGTTTTAGTTATTGTTAATCACATTTAACTAACGTGCGTCTGTTCAAATGCATATAAACGTGAAGTCCCTTGATATACATGTCAATCATGTATATAGGATTCATATCTATCTGAACTTAATGTAACTACGATCCAACATCTGTGGTTAGTATGGCAGGCCTAAAGTGTGATTTTCCTGTCTCATTACAACAGCTAACTCTACATTTTCGTAATTATTATGACTGAGACAATGATGGACTATCTAAGTATCCTCCATTTATGTCAACGAGCCGTTATATTCACTAACTTAAATTGTTACGGACATCGAAAAAGTCCTGACATTTATAATAATTTTATAAGATACAGCAATTACTAGTCCCTCTTGCAATGCAAATCGTTCAGGCTTTCGCTAAAACCAATATCCTGTCACATTAGAAACGCATGATATAGAAAAAATCTCATATGTTACTTCATAATTTGTCTGTCTATTCCGAACATTTTAGTAATTAATGGAAGCTTATTCTTAGTCAATAATGAAACATAGAACGTTAATCATGTTAACCAAACCACCTTTTACACTTTCTACAAAAACATGGTATTCTGCCTTAGTAACTCATTTAAATTTGGCACGAAAAGCTACATACCGTATTGCTCTGTCCCTTTAATTCCTTCCACTCTATTAATTTATCCAAAGTCTAGTCAATAATGAGATTGAAAAATTGTGGAATGAAAGTTTCTACACAGCTCCCTAAAGTACCTCGTTTGTCTAATGGTGTAACACATGACATTAACATAAGTTGTCGAATTGTCAACTTTTGATTGTTACCCTGTTTTGTCTGTGAATCTAAGCAGTACAATTAAACCAGTGCTTTTTACATACTGTGTTATTAGCGAAATAAGTTAAGGCACTCACAGAAGTGACATTTATGGTCAGAAAATACCTGGTAATGTAGTGTTGGTTTAATTTCACAGAAGTGATATTTATGTTTTCACTTTCAAAATTTATGCACATTATCATGATTTTAAAGTCCTTCTGGATCTCCTCAGGGTAACTTCCGTTCTTAATCCTTGATGACGGAGGACGGTAAGCGTTGGGTTAGCAACATCATTTATTAAAACACTAACCTTGCTAGGAAACTCTAACGCGTAAGAACCCTTTATAATGACTTTAACTCTGCCCTAGGAGTTGAAAGATCCGTTATGACGTCTAATGGTTAAAGTTAAATCTTTTCGGAAGCCACGAGTCCGATGTAGCTTCAAACAATTAGAGCAATTATTGATTTAGGTACATGAAACTTCTGCACGATTTGGGAGACAGGCAGAAGCATGCAAATTGCCGAAGAAATGAAAAGATACAACTTGAAGATACTTGAAATAAATGAAACCAATTGGCTACAAACTGGACAGCAAAGATTGTTCTCAAGGGAAGTGCTTTCATACTCCAGTCATGAAGAGAAAAACACCTCACACACAAGGAGTAGCACTGATGCTTTTTTAAAAAGCATGGAAGGCTCTTATAGGATGAGAGCCTCATGGACCTAGGATCATCAAAGCATCATTCAGGACAAAGAAGAAGGGGGATCATAACGAATTTCATCCCATGCTATGCACTTACCAACGACAGCCACGAAGACGACAAAACACAGTTGTATGCAAAGCTAAAATCAACCATCGATAGATGCATAACCAATTGCCTGAACATTTTGATGGCAAACTTCAACGTTAAGGTTGGAATTGACAACACCGAATATGAAGACATCATGAAATGATATGGACTAAGAAAAAGTAAACGAAGATGGTGAAAGATTTGCAAAAACCTATGTGTCTTCAACAAATTGATCATCAGTAGCACCGTATTCTCCCACAAACACACTTACAAAACTACATGGGTTTCCATGGGCCACACAACGAAGAACCAAGTCGACCACATCTGCATCAATAAAAAAATTGAAAGGACCATGGAAGACGTGAAGGCAACGAGAGGAGCTGACAAAGCTTCAGATTATCATCTTGCATTGGTTAAAATGAAACTTGAGCATAAGAGGCACTGGACAACTAGACCAGCAGTATTGCAAAATTTCAACACAACCCTTTTTCAAAATACTAATAAAAGCAACGAATTCAACATAACTCCCAACAACAAGTTCCAAGCATTACATGATCTACTAGAAAAAGCTTGTACCAATATGGTGGACAATTAGAAAGATATTAAGAAAACAATAACTTCAACATGTCAGGAGATTTAAGGTCGCATAAAACAAAATTACTAAGAATGGATTTATGTCAATACTCTGGACAAGATCTGAGAAAGGAGAAGCGAAAAATTGACAATTAATAACAGCTGGACAAGAACAAAGAATGTCAATGCACAAGCTGAATACGCAGAAGTCAATAAGCAAGTAAACAGGAGCATCAGGTCGAATAAATGGAAAAATGTTTAGGATCTAGCAATGACGGCGGAAAAGATGCAAAAGAAAGAAACATGATGCATTAATACGATACAACAAAGAGTCAGCTCAGAAATTCAAAGTAAGACTGGCGAACTAATCACTGAAGTAGACAAACAACGAAACAGGTGGGTAGAACACTTTGAAGAGCTGTTTAATCGACCAGCACCACTGAACTCACCAGTCATCGAAGCAGCAGCAGCAACGGATCTTCCCATAAACACTGACATACCAACAGTTGAAGAAGTCAAAATGGCCATTCTAATGTCAAATCAAGAGTGACAAGTCAGCAGGGCCAGACAACATATCAGCTGAGGCACTGAAGGCAGATATAGAAGCGACTGCAAAGATACTCCACATTTTTATTAGAAAGATGTGGGAGAAAAAACAAGTTCCAGCAGACTGGAGTGAAGAATACACCATCAAGATACCAAAGAAAGGAGATTTCAGCAACTGCGAAAGCTAGAGAAGCATCACTCTCCTTTCGATATCAAGGAAAGTCTTCAACAGAGTGTTATTGAACCAATTGAAATACCCAGTCGACGCTCAACTTCAAGACCAACAGGCCGGATTTCGTAAGAAACGATCCTGTATTTACTTAATTGCTACCCTACGGTCCATTATCGTGCAGTCGATTGAGTGTAATTTACCTCTTGACATTAACTTACTTGACTACAAACAAGCATTGTACAGCGTGGATAGGAGAATTTTATGGAGCCTTTTACGACTATATGGCGTACCCGAAAAGATAGTCAACATCATACGGGACTCCTATGACGGACTACACTGTTAAATCCTGTATGGAGGTCAACTCACGAATTCATTCGAAGTAAAGACCGATGTTAGACAAGGGTGCCTACTGTCGTCTTTCCTCTTCCTGCTGGTAGTTGACTGGTCCATGAACAACGCAAAATATCAAGGCGATCACGGAATACATTGGACAACATCGATGCAACCAGATGACTTAGACTTTTCACATGATCTGGCTTCTATATCACACACAGCAACAAATGCAGATAAAGACGATTAAGGTAGTAACAGCCTTGGCAGCAGCAGGCCACAACATACACAAAAAGAAAATCAAGATTCTTTGATACAAAACTGTTAGGGATTCATAATCCCTAAAAATACATTGGTTGACTATTTAGATGAAAAGAGTTGTATTGATTTTTTATAAGACTGATTTGTAGACTTTCATCAATTATTTTTATTTCAATGTGAGTTCTACTCTTAAATACAGTTGACAGTATTTTATTGTATTAATTAAATGTTAATGATTTTACTTGATGAATAATCATTGTAAATTGATTGATATAAAAATTGATGTATTATGTAAATACAATTCACTAGTTCGCTGGTTCACTAGTCTCGTCCCAGTTTTGCTTCATAATACAATCTTCCTACAAGCCTAGTCTTTTGTAATAGCTGTTGGCTGAGAAGGAAACAAGTTGCGGTATACGTCTGAGGTACAAGTATCAGAGATAGCGTTCGCTCACGCAATCCCCACAATTCTAGCGACACAACAAAAACAATCAACACTAATCCAATTATTCCTTGACGGAGAAATTGTGGAAGGTGTAGAATCCCCAACATACTTGGGCAGCATCATTAATGAACAAGGAGGGTCTAATACAGATGTGAATTCGCAGATTGGAAAGGCAACAGCAGCATTTATACAACTGAAAAACATATGGAACGAAAACCAACTGTCAAGCAACAATAAAGTTAGAATTCTCAATACAAATGTGAAAACAGTTCTGTTGTATGGAGCTGAAACTAGGAGAACTACGAAAATCATCCATCATAGGATGCAAGTATTTATAAATAATTGTCTGCGTAGGATATTTTAGATTAGTTGGTCGGATACCATCAACAACAATCTTTTATGGCAGAGAACAAATCAATTTCCAGTAGAGAAAGAAATTGGGAAAAGACGCTGGAGGTGGATAGAACGCACACTGAGTAAACCACCGAATTGTGTCACAAGACAAGCATTGACATGGAACCCTGGAGATCAAGGAAGAAGGGGGAAACTCATGAATACACTGCGTCGGAAACTGGAGTCGGACATGAAGAGACTAAAGTGCACTTGGGAAGGTCTGGAAAGAAAAGCTTAGGACATAGTTAGTTGGAGAATACTGGTCGACTTCTTATGCTTAACTTAGAGTAACAGGCATTGATTGAATAATCATGATTTTCAGCCTAATGTATGCAGCTCAAATGTTAAGCTAATAATGTGAAGATATTAGGCTGAACTACAGCTTAAAAATACAAAATGTGGTGTTCTAATACAATAAATGTCTTAAATTCTCTGCAAATTTAGATTATGTTGCATCTTGCATGATAGTTCAAATTAAAGGGTAACTGTTCTATTTTCGACTTGTTTAGTGATATTCCAGTTAACAGTAAAATGTAACTAGTCGACACTGTAATAAACAACAATGACTACAAAATATCCTTTGCATTCGATTGTGACTACTTGTAGTGCTATAAATTCACTTAGGAATTCAAGAAGCTATGAAATAAGTTGGATGGCTTTCCTTCACTTCAAATTTAGTGGACCTGATTTTTCTTAATGAATACTAAAACTGTCCAATTGCCTCCTGAAAACAAGCACTTATTTTAACAGACGACAAGTTTTAAATGTGATTAAAAATTATTGAGATTGTATTAGGTGATTGATTCAACATTCAAGAATTTGTATAATTTGCCATTTGCAGAGTGGGTTACTCTTGTGATATCTAAGCCGCACGGACTAATGGGTTGTATACTACGTAATTTTCATAACTATGTTTCCAGTATTTGGCATCACGATGTATGTATCAGACAGTTACCAGGACACTTTTATTCTTAGTAACAATAACATTTTAGACTTTATAACTCGATACGCTTATGTGTCCGACAGTTATTAAGATTCTTTTATTATCAATAATGATAATATTTTGAATCATAAAACAAGATGCGCTAATTAATGGCTAGACACACTTCGAAGACGAGGGCATAAGTCGAATCAAATATACTTTTACATGAAGCTGAAAAAATCAGCCTATGCATCATCTGTTACAATTCAGTACCCGCAAACTTCTTGTTATAGCCTTTGTACTCATAAATGGCACGTTCGACTTTTGTGGTAACCTTGTTGATTGTTCCACAAAAAAAGCTATTAATTATTACACATTGATTGTTATGGTTAACGCTAATATTCTTGCACACATTGACTACACTTATTTACTTAAAAGTCGTCTCTCCATAAGCGAACTCGTTAATGTCCAGAGCGCTCAGTAAATAACAACTCTGCTACGAAACAAACTTCTTATTTAGTGATCCATAGTTTGACAGACCCACTGATGCTTTATAAAAAACCAATAATTTAACTATCAAAAAAGTCCGATAGGAATTACACTTTTAAGTCATATAAAAGTGACATCAAGAAGGTTAGATGTGAACTACACCATCTAACTCAGCAGCTAGCGGAAATACGTTCTCAAGTGGAGTCATTCACAGTTTTACTATGTGATATTAATCAAAAGCGTGTCGCAGCCACCCTTCAAATTGTCTCAGACAAGAGATACAAGATTACCTGTACTGGAATACGTTAAAAAGATGGAAACCGTGATCGACTTTGTTGCTACATAAGTAACTAAGCTTATGATATCCTGTTGTAACGTGGTTGTCAACAGTATACCAAATAGGGCACCACTAAGAACTGCTTAGTATTTGATACTCGAAGCAGCTAATCTTTCAGATTGTTCTAGTCGTCGCCTTTACCTTAACAAGAAACATCAGAAGTACCCACAATTTTTTTCTCTTTCGATTTGATTCTCAATCAGTAGCCAATCAGGTAAAACGGGTTGAGCAATTAATAACTGCGTCTACCAATTATATGGAGGCCTGTGTATACTATAATAAGACTGGTGTTCAAAGACATAGAAGACTAGAACCTTCACAATGAGCAGAACACCCTTTAATGAATAATGCCGAACTACATCAATTGATAATGCTTCGGAATCCTTTCATCATATTGTTAGTCATCAAACAGGCAATTTGCTATAAGTCGTAAAATTACACAGCCTTTAATTTTTAGTCCTCTTGTTTTTCATTAGGTGAAAAAAATTCAAACTCCCAAAGCACAAATAAAGGTAATAAGTAGCCTACTAAATAATTTAAGTATAATGAAAAGCATAGCAGAAAAATCATCAAAAATACAGGTTTAATTACCTTATCTTGAGAAGAGGTCATGACACCGCAGTGTCAATCACATCATTATATAGCAAAGCCGGTTATAAGGTCTCATTTTATCAAGAAAATTGTTTTGGTTTTGATTAAGTTTGTGAGCACTCAAAGGCTGTACGTAACCAACAGCAGCATAGTTCATTAAATTACCAGTCTAATCCATGTGGCGAACAGGTACACAACACTTTTTACCACTGTGACGCAAATAGCTTTGAAAGAAATTTTGAGTCGCTAAACACACACCATTGTGTCCTAAGCCACGGTATTCTTATACTTAACCCGACCTCCTTAAGTCCTGTATTCGTCTTTACTACACTTCCTCACTTTTGTTATTATTTTCCTGATGAGCCATTAGGATATCTTCTATTTCCCCAAATCGTCAACAAATTACCATGTAGCCTTACTTCAATTGCACTAAACATCCTAACATCCCTGACAACTATAATAATATTTTGGAATCAGGCAGTCACTACTCCCCATTTCAATACAGCTTGCTCCGACATTGGATCAAACAGTCCGACTGCACTTTCAAACAAATAGCTTGTGATAAGTAGTACAAACGACTTGGACAAAAATTTTATTGGATTCTTCACAAATGATTTTTTATATCTTAGTTAAGCCTAGACACTCTATGAAGGCGCTAACTCAAGCTAAATTGCCACAAGCTATTTGATAAACAAATTCACTTTTTTCACTTATACGACATGTTGGTAATTGCACCACTTGTGATATCTTATTTACAATGTTCACACAAGCTATAATTTATTACTACACTAGCAAAATAATAAGGAGTCAAAAGTGTAAGTACTATTTACCTGTCTTAGTCGTATGCTAGTGTTTTTCCCTTTTAATCTATATATAGGCATAAGCGGCGTGTTTTTAACTTCAGTGGTAGTGTCAAACATAAATATTTGCCCAATCGGTTCAGAATATCAGTGCTATTGTTGAGTATCCTCTATCCTTTGGTCTACTCTCTAGTTGTACATAATAATGTATTAAACAAGTATCGAACCTACTGGCGCAATACTATAGACTTTTTTTCAACGATTAAGTTTTACATGATAATGGTCTTATAAAGCATCCAGACATGCTCAAAGAAGCATTTCGCTCACCCATGTGAATAATTGAAAATAAACGTCTTAGGCAAGAACTGAATGGTTTCAAGTCATATGCACAATAAAAATATACAAATATTTAGATTCTAAGTAGTGTACATTTTGATGGCATTTATTTTATCCTAAATTCAAAACTATATATTTATCCATTCATATATTAATTATAGATTTAAAAACAAAACTGTCACATCATAAATGGAATCTTTGAATGAATTATTGCACAAAGCAATTCTCCACAATGTAAAACAGCTTACCACAAATCATTCGTGGAACTTATGCTCTTTACGTATTTCTGCGACACATTGATGAATTCTCTTGTTTTGCTGATAGGCTCAAAGTCTTAACGCCAACCATTTTATTTTATTTCTCTTGTATTTTTCCAAGCCATTACTGCACTTTATAATGAAATGCTGTATTTACCAGCAATACTGCACGATTGTTCACCATACAACAATAATACGTCGATAATCGTAACCTGTCACGTGAACACCTCAATGCATCTTGACGAAACGTATCCACCCTATCAACATTTTTTTATTAATAGTGGATTGTTAGACAACATTTTGTTTCTGCAGTTTACTCTGATGTGCCTAGACTATTTAGAAAAGCTGAGTACGTATTTTTACTTTAATTTTCATGAAAAATAGCAATCGCAGTGTTGTCTGTTGGATTGCTATTAAAACAGTATTAGTTTTTACGAAGATGGGTGGCTGTGAAAGTTATATAAATGACATTTGCACCACTCATTAACACTTCATTACACGATGCTTAATAAATAAATGCGATCAAAAATTTGAAACTTGTATTTATTTATGCTATTAATTAACAAGCAAGAACCGGTAATAATGTAATTAATTTCAAGTTACGAAAGTAACAAAAAACAGCCATTAAAAATCAAATTCAGTGTATAAATGTTCACTTTTGATGTCACATTCAACATTTAACTTTTCTTGATTTTCTTTTGATCCAGAGAAATTATGTTCATTTCAAAATTGTGACAATAGCAAATTATCGTATGTAGAAAGTAAAGAGAATGTTACCTATGGCAAATTTATAAAGTATATACTAGAGTGCCTTTTGAAATTGAGTGCTAAGTTGCCGAAACATGCATAAAACACTCTAATATACTCATTCGTTCAAAATCATATGATTTAGTTGTACAAACATTTATTTGTAATGCCCTGCATGAGATAGTAATGCTACTAACTACAGAGAGTAGTTCTGACGATAGATAATTTACTGCATTTTGACACGTCGGACATCAATGTACGTATTTTAGTAGATACAAATATCAGCTTGTTTAACAGAAATGAACATATATAACTCATTCACGTTAATCGGCTTGACTTATCAATGACATGATAAATTTTGAACAATTATCTGGATTAAAGAGGTTAACTTACATGCAGAAAAGTAAGAACTAACTACAAAAGTGATCACAGTAAATAGCATTTGTGCCAAGTTGATTTATCTAAATTTTAGTATTTGCGAAACTAACTTCATTCTGTATATCACTCAATCAAATTTAACCATAAAAATAATAAATGATAAGGTTAAGATAAAAAAATGATTATTTTCTGTCAGAAATGTAACAAGTGAGTACTAAGTAAAAGAATCTATATACAAACTATAATTTTCAGTGAAAGATATAGATTTTGCAAACAAACCAACTAATAATGTGACAAATACTAAGTGAGAGAAACTACAATCAATGATTTTAACTCAACGAAATCAATTGTACATACAAGTTAACTTATACGGGGGCGAATATTCAAACTACCATGATAGCATTCGTCTGTCTGTTGGAACCCTTGCTAATTCAAATGGTAAGATTATGTCACAGAATTATTTCATTTAGGTAAAGTAACGAAATTCTTACACCAACATTGTAGATTTCTGTATGGTCAACTCACAGACTAACTATGTCGTCAATGTAAGAGTGACATTCATAAATACAAATTTGTCTATCTTAGAAGTTGGAACCTAAATGCGTTGTAAAATATATTTATGCAAAAATAAATTTGCACTAGATAGACCTGCATAATTCACAGTCATCCATGTATAATCTGTTCGGTAAAGATTGATACACTTTCAGTACAGTACAGAAATCTTGTTGAAGTTTCACGTTAATTGAGTAAAAATGTAAAATTTGTGAATAACGAATTTGTTTATTGAAACTTACTTAGGGACGATAACATTCTCACTGTGAAAATTTATCGTGAAACAATTTAGAAAGGGTCTCATTTAAACGTAAATTTAATTTACAGACTCAAGTTATGTAAAACTGAAACATTCCATTATAAATGATTTGTTATTGAATGTGTCTCCGACCATTCGTCTACAAAGACAATAAATGTTCTCAACTATCCTAAAAAATAATGTCTAATGAAATTATGAATTTCATAACTACTGAACAGATTACAAATCATCACTTTCTAAACTTATTCCACTGGATATAAAATTCATCTTCTGTTAGTATTAAACAATGTCAATGTAAAGTAATCATGTCATTCAATATTCATTGATTAATTTCAATTAAACAACTTACCGACAACTGACCAAAAGCCTTCTAAGCATAGTAAACATCAAATGTGTATAAAAATCACGATGAAATTAGAAAGAATGCACAGAATGAAAGCTGATTAGTTTAGAACACTCTCCACCTACATTTTAAACACTAATTTGTACACAATACAAAGTTGTTTAACGTCAATTATAATATTAATTAACCCTTATATGGAAAAGCATGTTGTATACCATATTTGCTTATTTTTGTATTTATAATTTAATGCATATTATTCTGATATACCCACTATGTTGTAACCCTACTTTAGTTAATTTTTGTCTATATTTTACATTTACTTAAACATAAAACTATCTATAGGCGAAACAAATAATTAACAATCATTGAACAAAACAACCATTAAAGTGAAATTTCTTTGTGATGTAAGAAGCACTTACGACGTATTTCAGGCATATCTGTATTATCTGATTATTATGTAGGAAAAAAAATATATCGACATTATTAATGTATACTTTCACATGAGTATCTGATAAATTGCAAATGTATTAAGAATATTGATTACTTGAAGCAGTCCATGTTTTTGTATAAGAATCATTTTGTCTTGTTAGACAAGTTAGACCGATATTTTCTAATTCGAATATTTAATTTGTTTTCATGTTCTATACCAAACGCAATGATCAATGAAGGCTAAGTTTAGTTAAGAGCCTATCATAATTTTTTAATCATCAGTGCATATTGATTATCACAGAAGTTAACTGAAGCTGAAAATATCGTCTTTTACATTAAAATCACTTAGTATAATTCAAATATTGTCTTTTATTATATTTCTACTATTTACACATGTTAATGACATGACATTATAAACCGAATATCAGAGATCAATCGAATAAGTAGAAGATATTTAAAATGTCATAATAAGACATAATCAAAACGGTGCTTTTCAAACAGTAAAACAATATGGACAATTAGAACGGTTCGCGATATTATTTTTGCAATGGCAGTATTATTAGTATTATTAAAAGCACTTACAACGTGTTTTAGGCATTTTTCTAGGACCTAATATTTATGTTTGTGAAAGGAAAATATATCGACATTATTAGTGTGTACACCCTCATATATAAATAATAAATCACAAATTTATTAAGATTACTTGATTACTTTAAGCATTTTATGACTTTGCCAAATAAGTCAATTTGTCACGTTAGAATTACGATCCTAATTCCTGCTTTTTTCAAATAACCTATATACAGACTAATGAAATTTTCAAAAAGGTCTGTTCAACGTATATTCATATTGCTACCTAATTAGATTGGAGACAAAAAGTAAGTGTAGGATTCTGTGGTACTTGTCATTTTTCCGTCTGTTAGTCTTTGTAAAACTAAATTTGCCAAACAAAGTATTATGTTTTTTGATTCTGAAAGCGTAGTCAATATGTTGCCTAGGTAATTTAGTGTACATCAGTTAATAAGTATATTATGTAGTAAAATGTCAAAGTATATAACACTTACGAACAGGCCCGAATAATTTTACACGAGATAATGAATCTTTATTAGTTTAAAAAAAGATGTAATGTGTTTAGGTAGTGAATAGCTCTTAGTATATCAAAAACTATAATGTTATTTAAAATCGAATAAACACTTATGTGTATTATAATATTGCACAATCCCACTGTCAACATCTAAATCAGTTGTATAATGTCAAAATGAAATTTTCAACTGTGAGATTGAGTTACATTGTAGTAAGCTAGTGTTTTTCTCACGTATTCAATACAATGATAAATAAAATTGAATTTGCTATCGCTTGGAAAGCTATATAATGTAAGCTAATATTTATTTACAGCATTACATAGATAATAAGTAAATAAAGATTTGAACACGCTTACTAGTTGTACTAACGACAAGACTGTCAGATATATCTAAAATGTAAATGGATATCTCTAGTTATGAATACATTTTTTCATTTAATGAATAACAAGTGCAATTATTTAAATCTGTAAAATATAATCAAGTGTTCAAATCAAACTGAAATTCAACTTGTAAACTGTTAACAGCACTCAATTATAGACAACATTATCTAATTTGAAGGTGTATGTGTGAAAAATTAATCAGTAAATTTCAACTTTTTTGGGCATATGACATTCATTTTCTAATAATAATGACTAATTTGTCTTAGTTATATTTTAAATGGGGCTGACTTAGTGAACTATGAAACAAGTTGTTGTCCTTAAAATTCGCACGCGTGGACTTCATCTTTTGTATTTGTTTTTTTATTAGAATGAGGATTTACGGTTGTAACGTTATTGCAAGTAAGTTGAGTAGATATGTATTCAAAACAGTGATAATTAAATCCTTTGAAAATATTTGAAGTCATCTCAATGGTGTTCATTCTACTTGACAATAATACCATTGGTAAGGCTGACCAATATCCATGTGTAAAATTCACATGATTCGTTTTATGCACTCTAATAATAAACACTTACACATAAATACCATATAATGTTCTTCAAGTATTAACTTACTCATTGATATCACTGATATAATGATAACTAATAGAAGGAAATAAGCGTTAGTAAGATTCATTTTGTCTTAATAATTTTTTGGTGATGTTCAGTGGTTTTTATACCGTTGTACTAATGTATTATAGCCAATCAATAGGACTGTGTATTTAACGTATCCTGTGATTGGTCACATAATTTGCTACCATAATTATATCATTGACAATTTATTCTATATTAATAATAGTAATAAGTATTGAAGCATAGATATTTGTCAAACAATTTAGTAGAAAGCACAATCAAAAGGAGGAAGAGACAATTATACAGAAGTGTAACACATAATGTAGTTTTTAAAAAATGACTTATGAATATTCATCAAATATATCAGCAATGACAACAACGTTGACATATGACAATGAAAACAGATGTTATTTGGGAAAAAAGAATAAACAAAAACTAATCTACCATTTTTTAAGGAACGCACGTTTTACAAACCACCCAAATGATGACGATTTCTATGATCGGTTTTTCGGATCATTTATATTAACACTAAAATCAAACAGATGACAAAAACAATCGATGTCAATAGATTTATATTCAATTACAGTAGGGAATAAACTGGAATCCACCGTAATTTAGTGACAGGGAAATAAGCAACAATCAACAGTTTTGTGCTGACTGATTAAAAGACGTCATATTTCGTAAACGTTTATTAGTATCACAAATGTAATAAGTTTTTTATTAATAAATTACTAAAACGCACTGTGAACAGTGTTTGAATGTATCATTGATATGGTTGGACACACATACACAATACCTATAGCGACATGCACGTTTATTGTCTAAAGCCCAAACATACAGCAGCTGTATTAATCCTCGTTCTAAACCAAGTCACGTTCATTGGACAGATAGATTATTATTTGCCTATAGTTATAAGATCGTAATTACGCAAATCTACGTCCTTGTTATTTCTCTTAGCTAAAACTTTTATAACTAATCAATTAGACACCCGAATTAATGCATTTGACGTGTGACGGTCATCTGGGAGAAATAATCGTTAGCCACAAGCATAGCTGTTAATTGAAGTGAACCGAATTCTAAGGAACATTGCACCTATTCTATGGATTATAGAAAACTGTAATCGCACTATCTATTTCATTTTGTGACTATGAGATATTGTTAAATCTATAGTGTTCCACATCAGCCACAGTTTGATAAGAAACGCACTTATGTAACGCCAACTGATATGCTCTGAGAAGTTGATTTCATTCAGTTCTATTTTGTCATTTGTTATTCTGTATATGAATATTTACTAGCCATTTATTAATGTGTCATAAGCCGAAATGTAGTATTGTGTCGTTGACTATCTCCTTGCTAATGAATTATCACTTATTTATTCATACACAAACTAGATTTACAAAAATTGTATAGTGATTCAGATGTTAGACATTTAAGGTGAAAGATGCTGTAAGGTGATTTCTAACATTACTAAAAAATGATTCGAGGAAGAGTCAAATTAGTATTTATGTGTCATTAATTAGTAACATTTATCATTTTTGTATGTACATACCGTTATTCTGCTTTATGAAATAAGTTTGCTTAGAAAAGTTTCTTTTCTGTCATTTCAATGAACTCCCTTTAAACTTGATAAGGTAGCATTTTAATAACTATTGTAAACAGTATTATGTAGGTAATAAAATTTCTAAATCTTATAAATCCCATATTGATAATGAAATATAGTCATTATTTTAAAATCATATAGAGTAGTTCAGATGTAACCAGTAGCAAAACTAAGACCTTATCACATAACAAATCTTTTGTATAGAAGCATTCTTCATAAGTGGGACATTCACTATCTCTTATGCTTATTTTAAAGTTATTCAATCACAGACTAGAGATAAATCATCTTAGTTACACCACAATTATAATTGTCGTCTGTATGAGTTAGTAATTGGCTCAATTCACATTAATTATTTCTAAGATAACGGGTTGGGGATTCTTACTATTGAATACGTTACACAGAGATTCAAAACCTAACATTTGAATAATTTTAAAAACAGTTGTGTTTGCATGTAAATTCATGAGGTGTTATACATTTGTTTTTCATTTAATATTGTTGATTAAGGGAGGATTGACGAAGTGGTATTTTAAAAAGAAGAGTTGTCAGTAAACAATAATTAAGAGGCTGGACAATAGTTAAAATACATTTAATTCATGCAAATTCGATAATTGCTTAGAAATTACTTACAGATGAATAAAGAAAATGTATCGAAAGATAAACGAGAAGTAAATAAAGTGGTTGATGTATTAAAGGTCAATAATATCTAAATGACAAAAAAATAAATGGTTATGTTTAGTTAAAAAATCAAAACAGTTTTCACATCTCTTCATAACGGTTTAATGGAAACATTCAATTCAATGAAAAAGTAATGTAGTAAAAAAAAGATGTCATTTTATTAAAGGTTGCTGTCATGAAATATGAATCACAAAATCTTAAATGTAATCGTCAAAGAAAGATGGGAATAGGAAACTCAATATATCATTCAAAACAATCCCACTTTAGAAAGAAAGTCATTTTTTAGAAAGCTGTAGGCTGTAATTTGCAGTGATTCATTATACGTAATTGTGTATGTTTAAATGATAAATAACTGTGATGATGACGATAAAGCAATTTCTCATGTGTCAAACTAACTAGACGACTTTATGTATTTCGATAATTTAAGTGATAATAATTTCAGGTTAAGCACACTACACATATGATACAAAATTTTTATTGATGCAATTGGAGATTGCTCCATTTTATTAGGATAACAACTCCATTTAAACTCCCTTTCTGATGGTTTAAGTGTTCTGAAGCTTGAACAAAAGCGAAAAGTTAGCCATAGTTTTAGAAACCCTATTCCTGAAACAACAAATCTTATTAAAAAGCAGTAAAAAGATAAGAGTATTTTAAACATCCTAATTTTGTCCAGTTGATATGTGAGTCTTTAGTTCGAAGAATAATGACGTCTCATAGTAAATCCGAGTTTCCGCGGAAGTCGTTAGGAGACTGATGCTTCTCACGAAAACTAGGGTAACAAATTATGTAGGTATATGCAATTGTTGTACAATGACATTGGTTACAAACTGAACAGCAATGATAATTCTTGAAGAAAGTACTGTCATACTCTAGTCACAAGGACAGAAGTGTCTCTCACACAGGAACTTGCAATAATGCAGTTATGAGAGTCAAATAAGCATTGATAAGGTAAGAACCTGATGGACCATGGATTTTCAGAAAATCTAACTAGATAAAGAACTAGAGTAATACAATGAATGTCATTTCGCGTTGTGTCAAACAACGACAACCAAGAAGACAACAATGACCAGTTCTAAGCGAGGCTGATGTCAGTCATCAATAATTGCCTAACAACAGATCTGATCATTCTTAAAAAAAACTTAATATCAAGGTCAAAATAAGCAGCACTATATACGAAGACATCATGGGATGTCGTAAAATCAAAAAAAAGAAAAATAAAATTATTCACTAGTTTGTGAACTTATGCGCTCTCAACCAAATGATTATAGGCGGCACCATATTCTCCCCTAAGCGCATACACTAAGCTACATGTGTTTTACCGGACTATATTACAGAAAATCAAATGTATAACATCCACATTATTAAGACAGTAGCTGATTTTGTCTTAGATCACCACCTGGAAATGGCTGAAATAAAACTGAAACTTGAGAAGCACTGAAAAACTAAAGCAAAGTGACCACAAAAGTATAATAGTACGTTTCCTTAGGACGTTGACAGACTGAGTGGATTCGAAATAATTCTTGAAAATGACTTCTTAGCATTTTGTGATCTATAAGAATAGAATGACACTTATATAGAAAAACGAACCAGTAGTAATAACAATAATAATTTTATTCCCAAGTAACATTTTGTAAACAAGGGCATACAAACTTAACTGCATGGTCAGAATTATATAGGTTTGTCAACATACAAGAGTTTTGATAAGAGTCACCGTTACGAAATTCACACTAAATGATGATTTCAGTAAACAACATAAAGCCAACGGCAACAGCGGTTGTAGTGCTAGGGTACCAGAGGTATATATTTCACTACAGTGCACTTCTGACATACAACCGCGCGCTTATTGTTACTAGCTCTTTGATTCTAGTAAACGGCTGGGTTTAAAACTAAATAGACCAAAGAGAATATTACCATACAGGATCAGGCCAACAGCATTAAAAACTCGGAGTAAAGCACCAACCAAACACATATTTGGGGAGATTCTTACATGGTGATGGAACCAATGTGAGTCTATTTTGATTAAAGAGTCATTGATGAACTAAGTATTACGCTAATTAGTGTAGGAAGCAAGTTGCTTGAAAAAGACTGATACCTAATCAAGGCAGCTCACAAGATCAAAAAGAAGGTGATATAGGAAAATATATAAAACAGTAAAAAATTAATTAGCGGTAGCAAAATAATCAGTCATAAAACCATATATTCCTTCTATGTTTTTTCTACCATAACGCCAATAATTGTTATGTTCACAGTTTTTAAAGCTCAATGAGCCATTACTGATTGATTCAAAATTAAACATTGAGTCGTCGAAAATGTGATACAAATTTTAGATTTTACATATGGAATGATCAGTGTTTAAATCTTAAAATAGAATCAGTAGTGCAAATAGTTTGTGGTAGTTTATTTCATAATTTGCAGTACATAAATTTTCTTCATTCTCAAGTTGTTTTTTACATTGGAGTAAGCTAGTTTACAGGCAAGCTAAAAATAAAATAATTTAAATTACATACAAGGATTACGAAAACTAGTCACTGTCAGGACATTCATGACTTATAAAAATATGAATTAAAGATAAAACAAACAGCATCATAGTTTGCAGTAATATGATACCAAATATATATATTGTATCATGGTGCTTCTATGACTAAAAACAACGCGCTATTCAAATCTGGTGTTATGATTTCAAAAATCTTACAGCAATATTGCATTTTATACTTACTAATAAACAATGTTGACTAGTAGTTCTAAGGATTTACATCAAATCCTTTAATTTGGGTTACTAGGTGAAACCACCTTATTCATTTTCTACACGTATCCATTCATAAATAAGCACTGTTTCTGTGAAGGTGTTATACGTATTGTGAACAAATTAAGTCTGGCCTTCGTTGCATGTGAGTTATAAGACGCAAGCCTGTAAGTCATCTAGTAATAAAGATTATACAAGAGGCATGTTCCATGAACTTTAAGTTACTTGAATATTTAATGCCCAGATCTTTTATTGATAAGAGTATTTGGACTTTAAACTCATTTAGACATAACGTGAAATGAGGATTATAGTTGCTAATATGCATGATTCCACGTTTGCTGTAGTTAAGTGGTAGTTCTTATTTTCGCTCCAGGCAAATAGGCTCTCAAGGTTCTTCTTGAATAACGGTCACTTTTTATCCTAGATGTCAGGTGTAAAGCTATATACTACTTTGTGATCATTCACATATAAATACAGTTGGCCATGTTTCATAAAGTAATTTGCATCAATTATGCAAATAATAAACAATTAGGAACCCACTTCATTTGCCTTTATAACGCCATTGGTAATTGATAAGAAATCAATAACTTCAATGTATCATTATGTTTCGAGTCACAAAGAATACCTTTATAAAAATAAATCTCTGTCGGCACTTTCAATAAGATGCCAGTAAGGAGAAGCAAGAATACACCAATCCATAGTAATTTTTAACACCCGAAAAAGAACACAAAAATCCAAAGCACAGGCCCAATACACATTAACTATGAGAAAGAAACATGAGACAGCTATATGATACAACAATGAAACTCAGAGGCAAATATTGTATAACAAAATGTTTAGTCAAGAATAAGGAAGGTACACCAATCACCAAGATGAAAGAACATCAAGACAGATGAGTAGAACACTCTGAAGAACCCTCATATATTCAAGGTCACTCAAACCATCAATCATTGAAGCGACACAGACAGACCTTCCTAAAATTGTCGACGCACGAACTGTCGAAAAAGTCAACTTGCCATCCGATAAATCAATGGTAGCAAATAAACCGTGTCAAACAACATACAAACCAAGGCATTAAAATCAAATAAAACAAACTGCAAATATGCTCCGAATACTCTTCACAAAGATTTAGAATGATGATCGAGAACTAGTAGATTGGTAATAAGGACACTTTGTCGTAATACCGAAGACAGGAAATCTTAGTTAATGTGAGAACTGCAGAGGCACTCCTCTTCTATCTGTACCAGGGAGAGTTTTAAACTAAGTGGTTTTGAACTGAGTTCAAGCATGAAGATAAACATACCATATTCCATAAAGAATAATCCTGTACCAACCAATCACTAACAATAAGATTCGTGGTTAAACAACCGAGTAAATGAAACTTATCACATTGCATCAAATTCCTTGACTATGAGAATTTATTTGAAATCGTGAGCAGAATAGCGTTATGGAACTTTCTTTGACCCTGAAGGGCACATATAATGGGAATCGATATCACACAGAATTTCCACGATGAACAACTACACTACAAATTTCGTGCATAGGCGGCGGCTAACAGAATTATTTTAAATGAAGACAGCTGTCAGACAACATTGCATATTCCCACCACTACCTCTCTTCCTGCCGATTGTTGACTCGATTATGTGAACTGCGACTTCCCAATGCAAGTACGGTGGATAACATGAATGAAACAAAACACCTTGGACTAGGCAGATAATCTGACTCTTCTATTTTACGCACAGCGGCAAGCGTAAATGACACACAGTAGGACAGCAGCCTCTGCAGTAGTAGTTTTCAACATGAGAAAACGGGTAACGCAAGATTTATATATACAAAACAACTAGCCCAATTTAAATTAATTTGTTGGGGCGAATCCGAAGAACGTAACCATTTGTACATACTTTAGCAACATTAAAAAATAAAGAGTATGTGATGCAGATCTTAAAGCAAGAGCAGCGAAATCCCCAACATAGTCAGGTATACACAAAAAATTAGTTGTTTGTAAACTATACTGGAGTTAGTAGTCCACATGTTTGAAGTGAGTCTCTGTGATCAAAAGTACCATGTACGTACAAGGAGACTGTGATGTAGATGTGAAGTCGTAGTTTCGCCGGACAAGACAGCATTTATACGACTAAAAATCATCTGAAACTCAAATTACCTATCAGAAAACATTAGATTTAGTAAATCTGTCTAATCATATATAATCATAAGGTCAATTGAAATGAAAGGACTACATTCATATCTGGCTAAACCTAATGCGACCACTATTCAACATCTGTAGCTCTCATGGCAGACGTCGTACGTAACATTCCGGTAGTAACACGGTAGCCATTTTACAAGTATTCATAAACAGCAGTTTGCATAAGATACATCGGATAAATTAGGCAGATATCATCATCAACAAAGCTATGTCGCAGAAAACAAACTAACTTCAATCCTAGGAAACAATTACGAAACGACGCTGGTGGTGGATAAATCACACACTTGGGAAATTTTTAAATTGCATCACAAGATAAGTAGTAACTCAAAATTCTGAAAACTAAACAAAAAGAAATAGACCAAAGAACACAGTGAGCCGGAATATGAACGCAGACGTGCAAAACATAACTCTCATTTAAATTTACATGGACTTATATTCCAACATAGACGTCTAAATACATTTGACAACTAGCTATCAAGACTTAACCTGATACAAATTAAATTCGTCATCTTATAATATTTGTGCATATAAACTTAGGTTTAATTGGTGGCCTGAATTGTCTTTAACTGTACTTAATATAAAGCCTTCAATTATAATCGCCCTTTTTATTTAGACGGTTGGTTGACCTTGCATTCAGTAAACTAAGTAAGATTGTTGACAATATTCACTGAATGGGTCTCGTAAACCTTGACATTTTAAAATAGTGAGTGACCAACGAATGCCATCAAAACTAGTAGAAGAAAATCAACCCACCAGCAGGTAGATAGCTTCTTGACAAGTATGAACAAATATCAACTAATGAATCACAGCCTGTTGTTCTTTGTAAAGCATAAGCCATCAAACAAGGCTTTCTAACTAATTCTGTACTAGGCTATTCCTTTCAGTTTTCTATAAAGCATTGTTCAATTTTTTTATGTCTGTCACAAATTTTCAACCCAATGTGCTTTTTTGTTTTCCTCAATCTTTTGACTTTGAGGATTTCAAGTTAGCGATTGCCGTATGGTGTAATTATTATTATCAATTTCGCGATATGTCCTTATCACTTTCAGTGTCTAACCCTATATATATCCCTGTCAAAAATTTGGTTTGTTTTCTGCCACAGCAAGTTGTTAATTAGGGTGTCTGACGCACAAATCAAAAGTATCTTTTGGGGAAAGCTGTACACAAACATCCAAATAATGGTTTTCGTAGATATCTATGTTTCTGCTTCATACAAAAAAACTGTTTTGACTTTTTAAATGAAATCTGTGATTTTGTTATTGGCTGACTGTTGTTCTGAATTTTCTGGCGTTCTTTACTGGTAGAAATGCTGCTCCTAACCTGTAAAATATGTTGTAACGTATGAATCGGATCTTTCTTGATTTTTATTGATGCTGTCTTAGTATGTGAATTTTTTTACTTCCCTAAGAGATTCTTTATCTAGTGTGATTTGGTTGTTGCTCACTTCAGATACTGCTGCTGCAATGATCGTTTTTATTTGTTGCCGGAAGTTAGGCCATCTGCCAAGACCGAATCGTTTAACTACATCAAAACTAGCCAATGTACTTGTTGACTTGCTTGAAATATAGCGGTTTCTGTATTTTCAGTCAACCAGCAGATAAAAAGAGTGTGGTGTAAGTATGCAGTCATGTCTGACATCGATCTTCACGTGAAATAAATCTTTGTGCTGTTCTCCATACACGATTCTGCAATGTAGTCTATTCGTATCATATGCACTATAGAGTCGAAGCATGTTCAATATTGCTATCCTGTATACTTCATTATATGATTGATCGTATTCGGGGAAATCGATGTTAAGTGATAAATTTTATTCTACTAATTGTTCGATACTAGTTAATAGAGTCGTAATTTTTCAGTACACAATCAATCTTTACTGAATCCTGTGTGTTGATCTTGAAGTAGGACGATTATTAAATTTTTCATTTAGTTCAGTTAAATCCAGTTAAGTTTTTTTCCGTGCTATTGATAATACAGTAGTGTCTCTATAGTTCTTGCACTCGTTAAGGTCTCTTTTCTAATGTATCTTTATGAGTTACCGTTTTTGTCAGTCTGTTGGTATTTGTTCTGACTCCAAATTCTTTTCAAACAGAACGTATTATATCACTGTAGTTTATTATATATCCGATTTTAGTGTCTTCGCCTGTTTGTTGTTTAGCCCAATTTGCTTGTAACAAGTGATTTGTCGAATAGTCATTTTAATTTATTGGATTGTTGGTGAGTTTACATTTATAGAAATGTCTGTTGGTGTGGCATCAATGAATGATGAATTTAGTGAAATTGCTCTATACAAAAGTCCTACAAAGTGTTCTACCTACCTGTCTATTTGTTCTATTATCTCAGTGATTATTGTGCAGATTCTGTTCTTTAATAGCCAATCAGTTTTACTATGCAATCCACTAAGTTTCTTTAATATGTTTTACTGGTAACGTTGGTGATCGCTTATCATTGAATGACGTTCGTTGTGATCCTCAACTCCACCGTTATGCATGATGCTTTTGTAAGCCCAGGTTTACGAGATTCTCATCGAATAAATTTATTACATCTTTTTTTAGGACAAAGAAAATTTGTTTACGTATTAATACATCTACTGTTATCTTGATCATCAAAAAAACACATGCACCGTGGCATCAGAAGAAACTCGGCTTTTACAATGATGCGTGGTAAAGTTTCCTAATGCATACCTTTCAAATACTAGGAAAATGTTCAAAGGATTTTTATTATCTTCTATAGTCATTATTATTTCTCAAGATTGTTTCGGTGTAAGGTTAACAACCTCAGGCCGAATCCTCATCATCTATCCAAATATATGACAGGCAGTCCCCCCTAGGAAGACTCCAGGCGAAGTTAACTACACCAAATTACAAAACATGATAGACTGATTTGCTTGAGAAATACGAAAATGTAAAAAGCCAATCTAATTGACTAGTTTAAAAAATTGTTGGTAATAATTATGTGGAATCAGAGGAAAATAAATTAGAAAAAGGAAAAAATATGAAATTATTCATGCATTTGTAGGATGGGTACAACATAAGATACAGAAAGTAACTTTTCAAATAAAGGCAATAACTTTACTGCGTCATTATCTAATGAACGAAGCTTTTAAGTCTAAGAATCCTTACAAATTCGTTAATAAAATCTGACATTTTACACAGTGGGATATGTCACAAATTGATTTTGGCAGGGTACCATTGATATCCTAGGATTAGTGAATAGCCATTTTATTCTAGTATGGAACTCATTTAAAGAGTAAATGTCGCGCAATAAAAATATCCCAAATAGAATTAAGGATAATTTCTTTCATCGCATGCCCGAAAAGTGGTGCTAATAGTTAGGCTTTAACCATAAATCTGTTGCCCCTAGTGCCAGATCTTTAGTGTGCATCGCTAAATAAAAGCACGATATAATCAACACTTGACGACTGTAATCAATAAACATCTTTATCTTACCTGCTTCCAAACATACTACACACGACTTTGTACATTAAAATAATAATCTACGGCTAATTTAAAAGGTTAACTATTTACATCGAATTCAGCATAATGGTAGACTATTATTATACCTTGCTGTCTTACTTTCAGAAAGAACGAAAATTTTGAGTGAAGTGGGTCTTTGATTTTGAATGGTTTTATTATAGAGATCAGTCGTTTATATGTGACTTTGTCGAACGTATGACTGAAGTTATGTAGTCGTGTTCTACATACGGAAGTCAAATTTCAGTGTGAAGTAGTCTATCAGAGAGTGGGAAGTGGTAATGAACAAGTCGAGAAACAGTATCGTTTTCAAGTAGTTTTATTAGGAGGGAGTAACATGACAGGCTGCTTAAATGGACCAGAAGCGGCTATAGGTTCATCCCCAATAGCATCTTTGTCATTATAGGAGAAAATTTAGTTCTTTGTGTCAACAATAAAATATAGTACACAGAGGTTACAATTGACGAATTGATCGTTACTGGCTCGCTACATAAGCGTTCTTTGAGAAACATGCATTTCAACACAAATGCCAAAATTTATGTAGAAAATACTGCTGGATAGTAGGCGATCATCAGTCAAAGAAAATAAAGTCTTTTCTGACAGGCGGATAAATAAAAAAATAGGAAATCTTATTTAGCATATAAGCGATGGCGAACAACCAGTGTATGGATTTTCATAACTATATGTTTACGCAAACATATTTTTCCCCAAATGAAGCTACTTCTTTACTGTTAGCCACAGGTAGGTGGAATGCAACTGTGTGTTTACGATCAGGTGAAATTGTGGGCGAAAATTGATTTCTGCGCTAGTGTCGACGTTGCAGCAAACCTTCATGAATATACTGTTGATGAGTAATAGGCTGTTTTCTCTGCCAGTTACGGTTGCCACTAACGCGTAACGGCAAAACTGTTTCCCTATGCGTTGTTAGTAGATTTGTGGCTAAGTAAACAACAGGAGTACCTAGACATTTTTGGGGCTATGACATTGGTGTTGTAGTACTAACACGTATGTGCGTTTAAAATTCATTAAGATTCAATTTCGTCAGTAAACGTCGACGTGTAAAATTTTTGTCAGTAATTTCTCTAGTGCAGGTCAACAATTCTGTCAATAAAACGCCACCATGTTTGGATGTGTGGGACAATTTGTCAAGACGCCATCTCCCAGATAAGCCTCCTTGTTTAAAAGTCGACCATGTGATTCGGTTGTAAGGTTCTACGTAGTCGAGGCTCAAAATAAAAGAAGCGACAAACGTGAACGTGTTATCGACCCAAGTAAGCCAGGGAATTCAACGCGTCGACTTGTCACGCCGTGGTCTTAAAACTCGGTTTTCGAGCAGCAGATCCTAACTTCTATATTTTCGGCCGATAAAAGGAATGAGCTTCAGGTTTAGAGGTAAAAAGGTCTCAATCCTATTTAGTTTCGTGCATAGATAATTCAACTTTCGGAATCAGTGCACCTGGATTCCATCACCACGGCGATATATGCCAGTATGTACGTTAAGTTGTTACTCCCATCCAAGTTTTAATACACTTGTTTATTTACCGTTTCGTGATATGCTCTATGATTTATTCTGTTTGGCTACCAGAAACAGACAAGCACGGTTGTTTGTCAAAAGTGTTCAATGATACAAGTTACATCTATGGTATCCTAATACTGTAAAATATGTTGTAATTGGCTTTAATTTTAACTAATATCTTCATATGATGCGAATTTCTAACTAGGATTATTCAATGAGTTTATTAAATGTAAACATACATATCATTCTAATTATCCCTATAAAACAAAATGCACTTATGCACAAAATGCCACTTTATAATACTATTAATTTTATTATAAAATAATACAGCAAGAATTAACAAATCCACTGCCTGGTGTAAAAAATATCAACATCCCGTCACTACTAACAAATGTACCTAGATCAATAAAGGGTTCTGCAACATAAATTTTTATTTTGAAGTAGATGAGGAACAATTGTCCTAAACTGGAAAACGATTCTGAATCCAGGCTTAAGATACTTTATAGATCTAACTTTCACGAAACAAACAACATCTGTCATCTTCAAGGTACACTGAATTATACGTTTCACAACCCATGATTTCCACCAACGTGAGTCCGAAATGCAAGGTCTGTGATCGCTCATTGTTTAAATACTGTCCACTTATATTAAACAGCCTCCGAATAGGTGATAAACTACTAATCAAATAAGTACAGAAAAACTTCACAAAGTAGTTATTAAAGAATGATATGTGAACCAAACTACACAACATGGCGTAATACTTTTGGCCTAGAAACACTTTGCAGAAGGCGAGCTGAGCTCAATCTGACATTTTATTGCAAAGTTGTACACCATTTAGCATACTCTTCTATGACTATTAAAATATTGATCCAGACATCTGGTTACAGTCTCACAAACCACACAGGAATAATCCAGGCAGAAAATTGTATGACTAGAGTACAATCTGATTTCTTTATGCACAAATTCACTGCCATTTAGAACAGTCAATCGGCGGAAATCCATGCTTTAAAGACTGCTTTCTAATTTATATGGGCGATAAATCAACTATTTAATGACTTATGATTATGTGAAGTCGATACTAAATAGTAGTATTTGGAATAATATGAATCTAAAATACTGCTATTCCTATGAACACAGAAGGTGCTAATCACTTCTATATATAATTCTACAACAACTTTTGTTGTATGAATATAACCCTCTTTCCTACAGATGGATATAACACTTGTTTTGTCTTGAATATCCAACCTATATCCTATTCTTCTTTTAATATAGACAGGTATATTCACAGTCAGGCTTAACCAGAATAATTCCTTTCTTTAAAAACACAAATCCTGTATATCCTGAATATTCGCCAGTGCCTCGTCATGCAAACGTAAAAATTAATACACCTAACAGAGCACTTTTCAAGAAAAGCAGCATCTTAAATTCCACTTAAACTCATTCCTTTTTCTTACATATTCAGCTATTAAGTTTATTAGTCGTTCCTACTGATTTCAACATTTCATATTTGGTAATTACTTACGTAATTGCTATCTATCTATTGCTCGCAACATAATTATCATTTTATCGATTTGACAGTCATTCGCTTGATTTAATCATCCCATATTACCTTCTATTTATATTGCATCACTACGTTCTTTTTACATGCACACTGTTACAATATCGTTTAGTCATCTGGTTTCTACCTTGCAACTTCAGTAATCTGTGAAGTCGTTAATAAGATTCTTGCTCAAATAAGGTTAATTTAAACTGAGTAAAAGACACAGATCAGCGAGTATATCACTACAAATATCGTTGAACCGCTAAATATAAGAGCCCAACATCACAAAAGGTGGGAAAATGAAGATTCATGTCAGTAGACATGATGGTGTTAATGAAAAGTTTTACCTCGCCTGTTTGTATTGTGGATCTTGTTTTGTGTTTACGACTACGTACAGTGGTTTACCCTATGGCGGTCAAGCAGCATTAACACATCAGTTGCTTATATGTTTGTGCATATAACATTAAGTCGACTCTAATTATCTATTAATGTATCTTTCTATAAGGCTAACCAGACTGCTTGACTGCTGCCTTTGATGTTAATATCCAACAAATAGCATCAAAGTTCAGTCGTATGTAAACACTTACTACACTATATTCTAATCCATGAATTTTGCGTTTTTCTGATTGTTGATATCCACAATTTTTCTACCATTTTAATAACCCGTCAATTTATTTTAATTTTCACAGTTAACCATACTGAAAATTCTCAAAATGATCCATAACACTAGTTCACCTGTTAAATGAAGTAAATACGCTAGATAACTGTTAGGGATTCATAATCCCTAAAAATACAATGGTTGACTAATTAGGTGAAAGAAGTTGTATTGATTTTTTATAAGACTGATTTGTAGACTTTCATCAATTATTTTTATTTCAATGTGAGTTCTACTCTTAAATACAGTTGACAGTATTTCATTGTATTAATTAAATGTTAATGATTTTACTTGATGAATAATCATTGTAAATTGATTGATATAAAAATTGATGTATTATGTAAATACGATTCGCTAGTTCGCTGGTTCATTAGTCTCGTCTCAGTTTTGCTTCATAATACAATCTTCCTACAAGCATAGTCTTTTGTAATAGCTGTTGGCTGAGAAGGAAACAAGTTGCGGTATACGTCTGAGGTACAAGTATCCAAGATAGCGTTTGCTCACGCAATACTCAAAAATCTAGCTTCATAACAATAACAGAACTGACACACACACTAAAACAAACAAATAACAAAATCAATTTATGCTACTTTGTTTGCATGCTAGTCTACCACTTAGTTATTTATTCTTAGCAAACACTGTCACAATGCATTCAATATGACGTCTGACATTTGCACATAGTAGGAATTAAGAAACAACTATTTCAGTTGCACTCTTAATTACAAGTGCTTGAATCATTAGTATCTTGAGCTTGCTTTTATTTGTGCTTATTACATGTATGTCAATTTTGTATGTTTTCTCTGCCGAAAACTAACACTTATTATACATCATCACTATCATGCCTGTACACTGGCATGAAATCCGTACAGTTTTATAATATTTAAATAATCTATAAACTTTCTTACTTCAGTAATTTGTATGATGTCAATCAAGAATAGAGATAAAAACACAATTAATTATTTAAATTAAATAAACAGAAACAAAAGAAAAATGTGTACTTATACTAAGTTCATCTTACAGATGAAGCTGATAAGATTTCTTTAAATAAACATTCTGTCAAATATCAATATAGTATGAATTCATATGCACAACACGTGTTTCATCGATTATACTAGAATGCTGATTTTATCATTGTGATTATAATGTGAACAATTAAAAAAAGATTTTAAGTTGTAAATATGTTTACCTTGATAATTAATTCATTACACTACTACAAATGTTTTAAAATTCACTGTCAACCGAAACATTTTAGCTTATGCCTCCTTTTGTATTCACTGTATATATTTGAATACCCAAGGAAGAGCAGTTCTTTATAGCGTCGTTTCGTTATGGGATCGTTTAATGTTTGACTTTTTGTTCAAGTAAAATTTGAGTTCGCAGAAAATGCTCGTTTTCGTCTAAATAAACCTTATTTGATGACTTTACATAGTGCGTGTGCATCTTATTAGTATATATTAACAGGTTTGATCGTGTTATTCTACTGTTGTGGCCCACCTTTACTGCTGTATTAGTAAACTCTTTGAATCCAATAACTATACATCTTGTCAGTAAATTCGCCATCGTCAATAATCAGACTTATACACGCACAACAATCACCAATCACGCATATAATCAAGAAGCCTTGAAAGAAGTTGCGATAGATATATACATGAACCAACAGAACCTAGCGTTCTAAATAGTGCAACCCGCTGACGTTAAGTTGTAAAATGCATTTTAACTTTTTAGTACAAATATCAATAAATAACTACGCATAATAACTATCATAGTATTAGGGGCAACAGTGGGCTTGACATTAACCTCCCACTCAGAATATAGATATTTATTTCTTTAAAAAAGTGTCTGTGTTCGTAAAGCAGATAAATAATGATGATAAAATATTAACGCAATTATCACAAAACATAAATGTGATTATAACATAATAGTGCTTACGTACCTTACATTTAAAAAGTTTATGAATATGAAAATAACTATATATTAGAAAAGAATAGCATGAACGAATGTAGAATATGTATGTTTCGCAATTTTTGTATGTTTTAAAAACATAATAAATTTTCACAAAATGTACAAACATGTGATGACACTGCTTACTAAATATATAAATGCATAGGTTGAACAACAGTGTTTAAACATTTTGATGACATGTAAAAAAACGACAAAAATTAAATTGCAACTATCCGTGTTCTGATACTTCGCAATTAGAAAAATATCTGTTGCAACTTTTTAATTCAAATGCATGGTGCCAAGGAAATAATAAGTAATTTGAGATATTAAGTGTCAAATAACATGTTTTACACGTAACAAATATAAAATGGAACAATACTGTGCTGCAACTGATAAGAAAGATACTAAGATATGAAAATCGTTTTTTGTATATATTTACGACCAATGTACTGTCTTCTAGTAACGTGTCGTACGATTGATAACGTCTGCGTTGTTGCTGAGGTTTCTGGCTTCTCACTTTTAGTGAATTTTTGTTCTAACTTTAACCGTAGCTGTGCGGCGAGTCAAAAGTTATCACTTTCGATGAGTGCCGGCTTAACTCTATCTATGCTTACAGTGTCACTTTTTTTAGAATGTTCGATGGTGATTGTTTTGTGGTTTCCATGTAAAACTTTGAATGGGCTTCTACACAGATGCTGTAAGGGCCTACGAACATGATCAATCCTGACGAAAACGTGAAAACAATCTTTAAAGTTTTAAGGAAAAATGCCATGAACAACAAGGAGCTTGTGATCTTAACTTCTCAGGTTGTGTCTTTTTTATCGATAGATATAATAAAACTTTTTCATTATAAACGTCTACTGATAAATTAAATTACTCTTCTGGTAACTTTAAGTGGGCTCCATAGACCAATTAAGCAGAATAATGACCCAAATTTTGCTTAATTGTCAAGTATAGATAATTATTTGGTAAATGGATGATTTATTTTTATTTAGCATAGCATTGAAAGACAATTTACAGTTGATGACAATAATTTTTGCCAAACAATACCAGGTGACATGTGTTTACAGCTGCTGTTTAATGGCATTTTTCTACACAACAAATTAAAGCTAGTCTTTGAGCCATGCATTTCTGTATTGTGTTTGCAATCTTATTCTAATGAGAATGACGTGCTGTTATTCTTACAAACCTCTATACTTGTGATTAGCTATGTGCCTGTTTGCCAATCTTTCTATTTTTTTGCATTACATAGACTATTTGCACAATTATAAACCCCACAAACGCTCTCTATTTGGGCTTGTCTAATCGAGTCACAGCTAGTGGCAGCTAGTTGAAATTTACTGAGTATTCATAAAATACAAATAGCACCTCGTTAAGCCCAATCATCAAAGATCATTTAATTTACTTATGCAAAACTCCAGGTACAACACTCTGTACCAGTTGATAGATTAACAATTCAATCATTGCCAAAACGCTGAAGACTAAATTACTTATTCTAATAAATAGAGATGTTAGCTTATTTAGTATAAACTAACATGTATTACTTGTTTAAGTTGATCCGTATGGTTTATCAACAACATAACAAGTTATGATAGTCATCTAAATTAGAAGAAATTGACTCACATGCGGACGAATTACTATCAGCTAATAGAAAGGTAATCACAGTAGTTAGAATTTCTACGTAGTTAATTTGTTTGATCTGTAACACGACACTCATTTAAATAGGTTTTTTGGAATGATGGATAAATACTTATACAGATAGTTACATTTTACACTGATTCAAATACACAAATACAGTATAATCACACATACATGAAAAAGATTAGAGTGTTGACATTTTTAATAAATAATTTCAATTAGGTATATCACAAGCAGAATTTAAAAGTGATTCCATGTGTGCCCAACATGAAAAAAAGATAAATAAAATGATGAAATAAAATAAATGTGTTTCTTAGAATTTAAATAAAGCAGTGTAATTTTTATTAACATCTAAGTCTTTGTTTTGACATGATCAACGTGTTTTCATTTTAATGGCAAATACATGAATTTTGAACGGATGGATGTATACGGTTGAAATGTTTTTTACTTTAATTATGCAAAGTGCAGTCAGATAGATATTTCACCGAAAATGTTCTACATTCCGATCACTTGGTTGCATGCGTGGCATTAATCAATCAAATCAGCATTTCCAGGTATTAAATTACTATTATCTGCAGTGTATCGCAGAATCATGCATCCGATTCTTTTTACTATGTAAACAACATCAACTGTGGGAGTGATTGCAGACAATGATTGGCCTTCACGTTGAACTGGTTCAATGTTCTAATACAGTTAGTGGGGGGCTGTTTAGTTTTGTGATATCACACCTATTCATCACAGAAAAAGACTCATCTAAAACGTTTGACACTAAATTAACAAGAACAACTGTCAATGTTTAGACTTTTCACACTCATTTTATTGACAACAGGGTTTTCAGACACATCTAAAATATATATTGATTTGTGATAGTGAATAATATTTGGCAGATAAAAAAATTCAAACTGTGGCGATTCTATTATTATGATTAAATTGCAACTTCTTGTGATAATCATCCACGCGTCATTGATAAGGTCACAATTTAGTAAATACAAATGTATCTTGTATGCAAAATGTTTATTCAATACAGTTTTAGGTCAACTTGTAATATTATGCAGCATTTATTGTGATTTTTTATTATCTTTTTTACAATATTAGTGTCACTTTATGTTGCGAATTACTGTATGATTCATAGTTGTTTACTACGAAAGAGTTTTCAATCAGGCACTTTTCTCTCTCTTCTTACAACATGCATAATCAACCACTTGACGTTATAGTCAAAACTTCTGCATAACAGATATCGGGTCTTTGCAATGTATGAGTTTCAAGTACTATGCATTGAAGCAACACTATTCTGACCATTTTATTGCTTTTCTTGACAAGGGCAAATATGTTATTATGCTTACTAATGCTCACTACTAAACACACCTAAAATAAGCTACGTTTCATATGTCAAGAAAGCTAACGCATTGACATTGTTGAATATTATTCAATCGCATTGTCATCCGTTGTGGTACATCCATGATTCCCAAGTAAAAATGGTTGTGGCGTTTTTGAAAGAACATGGTAGACAACTTCATTAGATTATTGATGAATGATTCCAGTTAACGTGATACAATTGACTTTGAAGCCTTAGTAAAAATGTCTTCCTAATTTGTATTTTTTATTTTAAATGAAACAGAAAATGACAAAACGCGTCTAATAAATTCCGCTTACCAGACACATCCCAACTCAAACATTTATTATATAACAAATGTAATAAACGCATTTACTAATAGGATAGAGTACTGTATACTCCACCTACCGGTAACAGCGACTATGCACACCATTCCATATAATTGCATAGGCACAATAAATGCAATTCTGCAATTAATAGAATCTAACGATAGTGCAATATATGTTCACAAGTAATTATTCGATCATCGTGTCAGTTTGCCAACAGATATTAGAACTTTATTTTAATGGTTATTTTACTATCAGTAGAAACAAGTACACGGAATTCCATGTAATTATTTACAACCAAAAGGTTTGCGTACTTCATAAAAAATTAAATTACGAAATAGGACATTTCAAGTTTTATTTCATTGATTTTACTTGTTATATATTATTGTGTCGAATAATTTCAATGTAATCAGGATGCAAGTTAAATAAAATTCACAGCTACTCTACTCACATATTTGCAGGAGCTCAACGTTATACTGGATTAACAGGACATAATTGTAGTATTATGCATAGGTAGGTTTAGCTATTCGGCTTGCTGTTAAGCAACATAAAAATAAGTATATTTAATTTAACCTTCAATTTATGGACCAAACTCACCTAATATGAGCTACGTACCATCTGTCAGGCAAGCTAGCGCATTGACATTGTTCAACATCGTTTGGTCAAATTGTTGTGCGTTGTTGCACGTTCATAATTCTCACGCAGAAATAGCTGTAGCGTTCATAAAATAAACTGTTAGACAACTTCTTTAGATTATTTACGAATAACTTCAATCAACTTAGTACAGGTGACTTGAAAGCTTCAGTTGGAATGTCACCCTTATTAATATTTCGTTTCAAAAGAAACTGAAAATGACAAAACGCGCTCAATAAACTCAGCTTATGAGCCACAATCCAACTCAAGCAATTACAAAATAACAAATTAAATAAATCCACTTAAGAACATAATAGAGTACTATATACTTCACTGACCAGTAAAAGTGACCGTGCACACAATTCCGTATAATTGCGTCGGCACAATAAATACAACTCCGCAATTAATAAAATCGACCGATGATGCAATGTAAAAACATACAAGTAATTGTCCGATCATTGTTTTAGTTTTCCAACAAATATTAGTACTTTATTTTAATGGTTATTTGATTGTCAATAGAAACAAGTACATGAAAATCCGTGCAATTAATCGCCATCAAAAGTTTGCGTAATTCATGAAAGATTAAACTACAAAAGTAAAAGTTTCAAGTCTAATTTAATTGATTACACTTGTCGCTTGGCATTTTGTCGATCAATTTGATTGTAGTCACCTATACCGCTCATATCTCTGCAGTAGCCATACTGGATAGACAGGACATAATTCCAGTATTATAGATAGGTGGGTTTAGCTATTCGACTTGTTGTCAAGCAACACAAACATAAGTATATTTTATTCAACCTTCAATTCATAGACTTAAGACTAGATGCATTCGAACAGAGTACTACCATTTTAGACAATGCAGGCCCTGATTCAGTATTCTAACCGCGATAATTCTTTTTTGTTCGCTGTGGACTTTTGCATGTTACAAATAATAACCACAAAAATACTTCAGTGAAACTTTTAGTGTTTAATATTTGCTGCGAAATCTCAAATCAGACACTTTGAAAATTAATAATTTGACAAAAAAGTGTTTGATTAGGCTTAGAAAACAAAAGCAGACAGTTGAATGAAAATTGATACAATGAAACATTGAGACAAATATCTGTTATCAGTTTCATTCATCTCTTGGCCTCCTCACCTGACTGTCTCATAAGTAAAATGTGTTGACAATAATGTAAACAATACTAGACAGCGGAGTGAATAGGCTAACAGACTGATCAAATAATAACATATTTCTGTCTAGAGTTTACAATGCGCTAACACAATGATGCTAAGACTCTGTGTTTCTTTATTTCAATAAAATCGTAACGTATTCTCTGATTATGTAGCCTCATCTGATAAGCATTTAAAGTGACAACTCATTTGAGTTGTCATCGTACATCATAATTTCCTATCACTGACAGACTTTTGAATGAACAAAATAGCTGATTTATACACAGAGTAATTTAATGTGTATTTTGTGCAAACCTACATATTTCACTTTCACCCTGATTCATGGATCTAAACACAGTTTCGTTGATCAAGATTAGCCATTATTGAATCTCTCCAACTATGATCTTCTCTATATTCTTACTATAATGAGGGTTTTATATAACTGGTGTAAATATCATCATCAAATGATTCTGAATAACTTATTATTCAATTCACTTAGTTAGTCAGTAACAGTAATTTAGAATGTTTGACACTGGTGTTGAGAAGCGTTTTAATGCATGTCATGTCAGGCAAGATAGTTATTCTGAAACTGTCAGTATTTCAAAAAAAATGCTGATGATATGACTATAAAAGTTGTTATGTCTTATGTGTACTATCAATTAATAAATATGGTCTTGCGCACACAATGTCAAAATAACAGTCGCTATTGATTGCCTAGCTTGTCCCTGTATTTGAGTCAGATATCCAATCGAATTAAGATCAGGATAGGAAAGGCACAAGCGGATAAATCAAACAGAAATGTCATGCTATATTTCAGTCATTACTTTGTATATACACAAAACCAGTGTACATAACCAAATAACTGTTGTTCATAAATAAAAGATAATTCACAAACAGTAAATATGTTAAACAGTGGGTTGAAGCACGAGAGACCTAATGATGGATAAGACAAAATACCTAAATTACACACAATTAAAACAAATGAAGTGTTTTCCTGTGACTTTGTTTGAAATATCAGTCATTTTTCATTAGTCCCCACACATAACATTCAATATAGTTATACTCATTACATAGAAACAACCACAGTAGCTTCGCAATCATAAGCATGATAATAGTTGTCTTTTGAGATTAAAATAGCTAGTATTCAGAAGTTATACTATCGTGACAAATCAAGCTTGGTCAAACAACTGACTTGACGTCTTTTCTAAAACAATGCTCATACAGAGGCAAACGCCACTACTAAAAATGTATGTTTGACTTGTCACTAGATGTCATTTCTTGGACTGCAAGTTTACGTTTACTGATCTTAAAGGTTATCTATAGACCAGATTTCACTATGTTTGATTACGTTTATCACTTCAGAATGTTCTTGAAATTTAAGTGAGTAGTCATTACTAGTGGAGTTCAAACTTGTTAAAACACAATGTTTCTACTAATATGAATGTTTGATCATTGCTTGATACTAAAAAATTCATGTAGGTCGGAATTGTAACGTTGGATACTTCACCAGTGATACAGAGGATCAGGCGGCTGATAGCCTGAGGCTCCTAGTGCAAATTCAAGAATACATACTGATAATAAGCGACGTAATAGGACAAGACTGCTCTCCAGTATCTTCTCGTTAACAACGGTATTCTATCAATATTAATCAGTTTGGATTGTGTTTCTATGCAGGCATCACAAATCTCATCCTGATTATTATTTATTTTCATTATAATTCGTGAGCATCACATGCAGACGCACCTTTCAGTTCATCTCAGCACTTAGCTCACTGATTTTTGCGAAAATGTAGCTTGAATTATGTGTAAGAAGAGCAGTTGCTGTTAGCTAATTAAGATAACTAAATTAGTAAATGAATTAGCTTTTACTTACGTATTTTATTACTCAAGATGTTAACAAACACACTGAAATGTCGGGTGCAACTTACTTATAACAAGAAGCAAACCAATTCTCACGCAAACTGCTATCAAAGATGTTCACCATCTAAATTCATTTCTTATGGTCGCTATTGTCTGTTACGAAAGAACAATACATTTTAAAGCTTAATTTATTTCCATGGAATTATGTTCAGCCCCTAATCGCTTTTGTTGTTTCATTAATAATGTACATATATTTGTATGAAATATTGAAAATCAAATGTATGCACTGGCAACGTTATTAACGTCGTGCTAACTGTATATAATTAAAATGTGTTTGATGATTCAAAATAATCAAATAATCAATGTAGATTGATCCAGAAATGACAGTCGTCACTAAAAAGCTTAAGTATGAAGATAGCCATTTCGGAAGATATCACACTTGTCACAAACATTCTCATAGCTAAGTCGAGTTCCTAACATTCAACGCTATATTTGATTTAGACATTGGAATACCAGAAGACGTGAAGTTTAGGAAAAGTGCAACTCTCATTTTGTAAAATTTCGAACATTTGATATGCTTAATGTTCAAGTTGTTTATCATTCAGTTGGTCAAACTGAGACTGTTAAGGGCATAGTTACGTCCGACGTTACAATAACCACACCTTTCTGTTTACTACTGTTTGCTTTCAAACATTACTACTTTTAAGTCAAAACTATCGTCTAAAGGCCGATAGCTAAATTATTTTCAATCACATTATAGTGGCTCTAACCCTACTGAGCTAATAATGTATCGATTCACGTTAATCAGTGGGACTGCCATCAGTAATTTTACACTTAAACTTCGCATTGTATCGTCAAACACTTGATCTTGGTTGTAAACAAAAATCGATCGATTAGTCAAATGGAACCCAACGACTGTTAATTAACCCATCTGCAATCACCTTGTTGATTCTTAGCTTTAAAACTAGAAATATGTAGAATATAATTAAAATACTAAGGAAATACGCACAAAAATATGTAGTCTTTATCTGACGACTGTGAAACAAGCTTCACTTTTCAAAAACATGCACTTATTCTAACAGACGATTTGCTTAATATATGGTTATTACTTTTGACGGTTTTATTCTGTGGTTGACTCAGAATTTCAGTATTTGTATAATATGACATTTGTAGAGTGGTTTACTCTGCTGATATCTAAGCCTTACCGACACAGGTTGCCGACTACGTAATATTCATAACTATGATTCCAGTATTAGGTATTTCAACATATGTGTCCGACTGTTACTAGGATACTTTTATTCTCAATAATGATAATATTCTAGACTATAAAACTAGGTGCGCTTATTTAGGATTAGACACTCTTTGATAAAGAGTTCTTAAGTTAAATCACATTTTTTTCTACTGGAAAAATCAGCTTTTGCATCGTCTGTTACAATTCAGTATCCGGAAATTTCTTGTAATAGCCTTTGCACTCATAAGTGGCACGTTCAACTTTTATGGTAACTTGTTAAGTGTTCCTCAAGAAAACGCCAGCAATTGTTTCACTTAGTTAAATTTGGTTGACAATAATACCTCTGATAGCACACATTGACTACACATATTTACTCATGAATCGTCTCTCTTAAAGCAAGCTTGCCAAAGTCCACAGTGCTTAGTTGATAACAACTAATTCATCGAATCAATTTTCAATCTAGTGATTCCAGGTTTAAATGATCCACAGATGCTCGATTTCCCAACAATAATTTAACCGTTAAAAGTGTCTGATAGCATTTACAAATCTACGTAATAGAACAGTGGCATGAAGAAGTTTAAACGTTAACTATACCATCCAACTCAACAGCTAGCAAAAATACGTTCTCAAACGGAGTCATTCTCAGTTATAGCATGTGACATTAATCAAGAACTTGTCACAGTCACATTTTAATCAAATACTGACCAAGAATTCAAGTTTACTTGTTGTTGTTTACGTTATGAAGGTGGAAACCATAATCAATTTCATTGTTACAGAAGTTACTAGGCATATGAGATCCCATCAGAACGTGGTTGTCTATAATATATCGAATAGGGTTTCACTGAGCATTGTTAGGAATTCCATGAAAAAATTGCAGCTTATCTTGAAAATTATTTGTATCAATTACTCGCCTTAACAAGAAATTTGAAAATACTCATACTCTCTCCTCTTCCGCTAAGATTCTCAATTCGCAGCAGATCAGGTAAAACAGGCTGAGTTATTTATAACTACATCTACCATTTATATATAAGAAGGCCTGTGTAGTCAAGAATAAGGCTAATGTTAAATGACATGCGAAACCAGAAACTCGACACTCAGTTAAAGCTGAGCAGAACACCAATAATGTCAATGCCTCACTACACCACCTAGTACTGCTACAGAATACTCGGATGATACCATCAATCAACTAACAGGCTTTATGCTACAAGACGTACTAATATCAGGTCAAACCTCAGACAGCCTTTCCTTTTACGTGATGCAGATTTGGACCTCCCAGCCTTCAATTTTATGCCCTCTTGTTGTTCACTAGGTAAAAAATCGAACTTCCAAAGAGAAGGTCAAATGCCAGTATTAGCCCAATAAACGACTTAAGTATAATAAAAAGGAAGACAAGATCGTCGAAACTAAAAGCAAGCTTCAAGAGGGATTTTGTGATCTCACCTACACAAAAAAGGCAATAATATCACTGTGCCTACCACATCATTATTTAGCAAGGCTAGATTCAAGGTCTTATTTTCTAAAGGTAACCGTTCGCGTAGACATAAAGGTCGTGTGCACGTACAAGCTGAACGCAAAAATTTAGAACATGGCTCATTTAACTACTAGCGTAAGCCACTTGGCGAACAAGTACACAATACTTTTTAATACTGGGATGCAAATAACTTTGTAAGAAATTCTAGGTCACCAAATACACACTAGTATGCTCAAAGCCCTGTTAATCCTACACTACGCCCGACCTACTTAAGTAGTGTAGGCAGTTTTATTCTTCCTTCACACTATTGTAATTATACTACTGATGAGCTATTAGGACATATTTCATTTTTTTCACATCATCAACAAACTGTCATGTCACCTAGCACAAGTTGCCCTGGATATCCTAATATCTCTGATTTTTATAATAATTTTTTATAAACGATTAGTCACCCGTTCTCTAGGCAAAACAGCTTACTCAAACATTAGCTTAAATAGTCAAATCGCACTCTTAAACCAACATCTAGTTATATCAAAAACAAACAATTAAGATAAAAATATTATTCAAATCTTCACAAATGACTCATGTTTTAGTTAAGGTTAGACACTTTATGGAGGCGTTGACTCAGGCTAAACCACATTTTATTTTCAGGATATTGAACAAATAGGAATTTTCACTGTCTAGCATAGTTTGGCTCGAAAAACCTTCTTGCAATAACCTACGCAATTCAGCTTTGACTATGAAAATGTCACATTTCAAATCTACTAATTGTATAAATTGTTTCACAAATAATTTTTCAAGAATCTGGAACAATTTGCCCTAAGCCATTCGATGAACGGACTCATCTTATTTATTTATACAATATGTTGGTAATTTCATCATTTGTGATATCTTATTGGAAAAAGTGTTCACACAAACTATAATTTGTCATATCACTAGCGAAATAATAGAGACTTCAAACGTGTGAGGATTATTTTCTTGTCTAAGTTATATTCCAGTGTTTCCCTCCTTAAATCTATTTATAGACATTAGTGATGTGTTGTGTTCTTCAGTGCCTGCATAAACACTAATTTTTGTCTGTTCGTTTCAGTATTTCAGTGCTGTTGTTTTGCTTTTGTTATCTCTTTAGTTGTGAGTTATAATATATAAGGCAAGTAAGGAACCCAGTAGCAAAATACAACTGACTTTGCTTCAACGCCCAAGTTTCAAATGCTCTTAATCTGATCTCGCATCCGGACACGCTCAAAAAGGCATTCTGCTCACCCAGACGTATCCATGAATCCAAACGACCTGGACAAGAAGCATCAAGCTTTAAATCATTATTTACAATGATAAAATACAAATATTTGGTGTCCGAGTAGTGTAAATTTTGATGCCATTAATTCAGTTTTCAATTTGTATCTTTATATAATAAAAATGTCCTGACAGTGACAATTTATACAAATAATTGCATGTATGTTAACCCATATGATTGTGATCATGCCTGTGGACTGACATGCTCTTATGTATAAAATGATACTTGAGAATGAAAGCTATTTATTTATCTATTTATTAGTTTTAGCTTCGGAAACAAAGATGTTACATCATAAGTTGACTCTTTGCATGAATTATTTCACTAATACATTACAGAGAAAGCACAACAGTTTACCGTGAATCATTCGTGAAACTTATGCGCTTGACGTATTTGTGCGACATATTGATGACTACTCCTGTTTCGGTGACAGGCTAAAAGTGTTTACGCCAACCGTTTTCTTTTACTTCCCGTGTAGTTTCCTAAGTCATAACTACATCCCACAATTACTGGCTGTATATAGCAGCAACATTGCATGATTGTTTACCATACAATGATTATACGTTGATAATCGTAACCTGATATATGAAGACCTAAATATATTAATAAGAAACTAAAACTCCCTTTTAACATTATTTTACTAATGTTGGGCAGTTAAACAACATTTTGCGTTTTCGGTCTACTCTGATATGTCTAAACTATTTCTTAATACTAAGCACGTATTTTCGCACTATCTTTCAAGACAAAATAGAAATTGCAGTGTTATCAGTTGGATTGCTATTGAAACAGTATTAGTTTCCAATGTAGATGGATAGCTGTACGAGTTATATGGATGACATTTACACTATTCATTATTTTGTCATTACACAATGTTTATTGAAAAGATGAGATTACGAATTCGTAACTTGTCTTAAATTATGTTAATAATGCAGATGCAAGAACCAGTGATAATGTAATTAATTTTAATTTACGAAAGTAACACAAAACATGAAGTCATCAAAAATCATATTAAGTATTTAAATGTTCAATTTTGAATTCATATTCAATATTTCCCATTTCTTGGTTTTCTTATAATCCATAGAAATTATGTTCATTGGAAAATTTTAACGAAAGCAAGATTACGTATGTGGAAAATAAAAGAAAGTTATTAATGACAAATTTATAAACGATACACTAAAATGCCTCTAGAAATTCACTACTGAGTCGTCAAAATATGCATAAAACACTTTAACACACTCATTCATTAGGAATCATATGATTTAGTTTACAGACGTTCATTTGTAATGCCCTGTATGAGATAGTAATGCAATTGACTACGCAGAGTAATTCTGACGATGGATAATGTACCGCATTCCGACACGTCGGACATCAATGTACTTATTCTAGTAGATACGAATATCATTTTATTTAACAGAAATGAACGTGTATTATTTATTCACGTTAGTCGGTTTGGCTCATTAATACCATGATAAATTTTGGATGATCAACTGCATTGAAGAGGTTAACTTACATGTAGATAAGTCAGAATTAACTACAAAAGTGATCACAAAAAATGGTATATGCGCCGAATTGGTTTATCTAATTTATAGTATCTGTGAAACTGACTTCATCCTGTACAACACATGTTCACATTTGATTATCAAAATGTTGAATGATAAAATAACGATACAAAGATGATTATTTTTTGTAAGGAGTGTGACGAGCGAACACAAAGTGAAAAAAACTACAATCAGTGATTTTAAGTCAATGAAATCGATTTTAGATACAAGTTTACTAGTATTGGGTCTAGTTTTGGAACAACCTTGAATACATATGTCTGTCTGTATAGACCCTTACTAATTTACTTGGTTAGATTTTGTCATAGAACTATTTAATTTGGGTAAAGTAACAGAGTTCTTGCACTAACGCTGTTTGATTCAATATGGTCAACTCACAGACTAACTATGTCGTCAATGTAAGAGTGACATTCATAAATACAAATTTGTCTTTATTAAAAGTTGAAACGTAATTAAGCTCTAAACTATATTAATGGGAAAATAAATTTGCACTTGATAGGCCTCCTTAATTCACAATCATTTATGTATAATTTATTCGGTAAAGATTGATACACTTTCATTACCAATATAACAGTACAAAAATCTTGTTCAAGTTTCACGTTAATTGAGTAAAATGTAAAATTTGTGAATAACGAATTTGTTTATTGAAACTTACTTAGGGACGATAACATTCTCACTGTGAAAATTTATCGTGAAACAATTTAGAAAGGGTCTCATTTGAACGTAAATTTAATTTACAGACTCAAGTTATGTAAAACTGAAACATTCCATTATAAATGATTTGTTATTGAATGTGTCTCCGACCATTCGTCTACAAAGACAATAAATGTTCTCAACTATCCTAAAAAATAATGTCTAATGAAATTATGAATTTCATAACTACTGAACAGATTACAAATCATCACTTTCTAAACTTATTCCACTGGATATAAAATTCATCTTCTGTTAGTATTAAACAATGTCAATGTAAAGTAATCATGTCATTCAATATTCATTGATTAATTTCAATTAAACAACTTACCGACAACTGACCAAAAGCCTTCTAAGCATAGTAAACATCAAATGTGTATAAAAATCACGATGAAATTAGAAAGAATGCACAGAATGAAAGCTGGTTAGTTTAGAACACTCTCCACCTACATTTTAAATACTAATTTGTACACGACACAAAGTTGTTTAACATCATTTTTAATTTTACTTAGCCCCAATATGGATAAATATATATTATGCCTCACTTCTTTATTACTGTATTTATGATTTAATTCATATCATTTTAATATTCTTACAACGTCGAAAGCCAACGCTAGTTACTATTTGTCTCTGTTTCATACATACGTTAACAAACAACTATCTATAGGCTGAACGAACAACTAACAATCATTGAATATTGCAGTTATACAAGTGAAATTTATTAGTGATTGTAGAAGCACTTACGACGTATTTCAGGCATATCTATATTATCTGATTTTTCTGTAAGAAAAAAGACAATATATCAATATCATTAGTGTTTGCTTTCATATATTTACGTAATAAATTACAAACACATTAAGAATACTTGATCAATTAAAGCGACCAACGACTTTGTTATAAGAATCATTTTGTCATGCTGAACAAATTTTTAACGATATTTTCTACTTTGAATACTTGATTTGGTTGCATGTTTCACGCATAATACAATTAGTATTGAAGGCTGAATTTAAATCGAGAGTTTTTTTAATGTTTCAACCATGAGTGCATATTAATGAACACAGAAGTTAATTAAAGCTGGAAATATCCTCGTTCAAATTGAAATCACTCGATATAATTCAAATCATGTTCCTTATTAAATTTCTACTATTTACACTTGTCTTTGGTATGACATTATGAACAACATATCATAGATTAATTGTATAAATAGAAGACGTTTATAATTTCATAATAAGACATAATCAAAATGATGATTCTCAATCAGTAAAACAAAGAAGTATTTCTTAACGAATAGTGATAATGTGTTCACTATGGTAGCATTATTATTGATGCAGGAAGCACTTACGACGTGCTTTAGGTGACCCTCTATAACCTTATAATTATGCAAAAAAATAAAATTAAAAAATGACAATACTAGTGTTTGCACACACATATATACATAGCGAATCTCAATAATATTATAAATACTTGAACATTTGAGCCAATCTACAACTTTGTTATGAGTGTTGAGTATTTAATTATTATTTACTCGTTAAAATAACAGTCTCAAAATCTGCTTTCATCAAATCACCAACATTCATAGTAAATAAATACTTTTTAAGTTCTGTTTTACTCATATTTATATTGTCATCTAAGTAGAGTTGAGACAAATATTGAGTTTCTTAGGTTTTGTGTTAATTGTCATTTTTCTGTTCCTTTTATGTATGCAAAACTGATATTATTAACCGGATAATTATGCATTTTAAGACTCTGATAGCGTAGTTGTTGTGCTGCCTTAGTAATTATTGTTCGAAAAATATATAATGTAACAAAATATAAAAGTGTATAACACTTGCAAATAGGCCTGGATAATCTTTCATTAGATGACGAATCTTCAATAGTTTAAAAAGAATTGTAATTTGTTTAGATAGTGATTAGCTCTCAGTATATCAAAAAATATCATGTTATCAAAAATTGAACGGAAATTACATGATTATTTATGTGTGTTATGAATGACTCTGTCAACATCTAAGCCAGCTATATAATGTCAAAATGAATATTACCAACTGTGAGATTGAGTTACATTGTAGTAATTCAGTGTTTTTTTTTCTCACATATTTGGCATAGTGCTAGATAAAATCAAATTTACTATCGTTTGGGTAGCTATATGCTGTAAGCTAATACTTATCTACAACATTACCCGGTACATCAAGTCAGTAATTAAGTTTATAAAGAGTTTAACACGCTTACTAGTTGTATTAACGACGAGACTGTCAGACACATCTGAAATGTAAATGAATTCTCTTTTTTATAGATACGTTTTTATGTGAAGTATTCGAGATGCAATGATTTAAATTCTTAAAATATAATCAAGTGTTTACATTAAACAGTAATTCAACTTGCGAATTGTTAACAGCACTCGATTATAGTCAACATTAGCTAATTTGTAGGTCTTTGTGTGAAGAATTATTCAGTGAATTTCAACTATATCGGGCATTTGCATTTATTTTCTAATTACAATGTCTAAACTGTCTTATTCTCATGCGTGGACTACATTTTGTAGATTATCTTTTGTATATGTCTATTTAATAGTAAGAGGGTTAACAGTTGTAACGTTATTTTAAGTAAGTTGAATAGACATGTGTTTGAAACAGTGATGATCAAATTCGTCGAAAATGTTCGAAGTTATCTTAATGATGTTGTGTCTACTTGACATCAATACCATTGGTAAGGCTTATCGAAACACATGTGTAGAATTTACGTGATTTGTTTTATACACTCTGATAATAAACACTTACTTATAAATATCATATAATGTTTTTCAAGTATTAACTTACTCATTGATATAACTGCTGTAATGATCACTAGTAGAAAAAAAAAAGTGTAAGGGAGATTCATTTTGTCCTGATAATTTTCTGGGGTTGTTCGGTGGTATTTATACCGTTTTACTCCTATATTATAGCCAATCAATAGAACTGTGTATTTAACGTATCCTGTGATTGGTCGAATAAAATGTTACATGTACACTGGTGTAATTAAGTACACTAAGCCGACGTAGAGTATTAGAGTTTTTACTTTCATCAGTTTTTATTTTATGAAAAGATGCTACATTTTTGGTCACAAAAAATAAAATTCATTCACGTAATTTGCTAAAAAATTTATATCATTGACAATTAATTTCATAATAATAAGAAGCACTAAAGCATAGACATTTGTCAAACAGTTTAGTAGAAAGCACAATGTTAAGAATGAAGGGACAGACATTTAGGAGTGTAACACCAAATGTAAATTTAGGAAGTGACTTACGAATATTCATTAAATTTAATCACAGTTCTAACACCGTTGACTTATGTCAATAAAAGTAATTGTTGTGTGCAAAAATCTAATAAACAAATTTATGTCAACCATAGTAATTAATTACTATTTTGAACAAACGCTCGTTTTACAAACGGCTCAAATTTGTGTGTGATTCATATGTTAGAGTTTTAAGGTGAAAAAATGTTGTTAGATGATTTCCGCCATTACTAAAAAATGATGTGGAATAGTGAAATTGTCATTTTTTGTGTCTAATCGGTAACAGTTGTCATTTTCAGTTTGTATATAACGTTATAACTCTACAATGAAATCCTGCTTTATAAAATAAGTTTGTTTAGAAAGGCTCTTTTTCTGTCATTTTATTGAACTCACTTCAAACTCGATAAGGTAACATTTGAATGACTATTGTAAACCGTATTATGTAGGTAAGCCACCGGATGAAATTTATAAATTCGATTTTGTTAATAAAAATAAAGTCATTATTTTTGTAACCTGCATAAACTAGTTCAGATGTAACCAGTCACGAGACTAAGGTATAATCACGTAACAAGTCTTTTGTATGAAAGTAATCTTCATAGGTGGGACATTCACTATTTCTTACGCTTATTTTAAAGTTCTCTAGTTACAGACCAGAAATAATTCATCCTAGTTACATTACAATTAAAATTGTAGTCTGTGAGAGTTAGCAATCGGCTCACATTACATAAATCATTTCTAAAAACGTGGTTAGATATTTTTACTATTAAGCACGTTACACAGAGATTTATAACCCATCATTCAAATGACTTACAAAACAGTTGAGCTCGCATTTAAATTTATGAGGTGTTATACATTCGTTCGTCATCTATTATTATTGATTAAGGGAGGATTGTTGTAGTAGTATTTCAAAAAAAATAATTGTAAGTATATAATAATCCTGTCCATTAATATTTGTAATGATACTTACAAAGCAAGAGGCTAAGTGGTTAATAAACTACTTTGCATTCATGCAAAATGGATAAAGGCTTAGAAATGACTTACAGGTAAACAGATAAAATGTATCAAAAGATAAACGAGTAGGTCAATATAGCGGTTGATGTATTGAGTGTCAATAATTTCTACATGATCATAAGAATTAAGTAGATATGTTAAGTTACAAAATCAAAACAGATTTTGCACCTATACATAACAGTCCAATGAAAACATTCAATTTATTGAAAATTTAGTGTAATGAAAAAAATATGTCAATTTATTAAAGGTTGGAGTCATGATATATGAACCATAGAATCTTAAATATCATCACCAATGAAAGATGTAAAGGAAAACTTCAATATATCTTTCAAAAAAGCCACTTTTAAAAGAAACCATTTAAAAAAGCTGGAGGTTGTAATTTTCAGTGATTCATCATACGTAATCCTTAACGTTAAAATTGTGATTATTTGTTATGATGGCGATAAAGCAATTTATAATGTGTCAAACTAACTAGACGACAATATGTATTGCAATAATTTGTTAATAATAGTTCTAGGTTAAGCACACTACACATACTATACAAAACGTTTATTAGTGCGATTCGAGATAGCTCTATCTTACAAAGTTAACAACTCTATTTAAACTTCAATTCTGATGTTTTCACTATTTTTAAGCCCGTACAAAAGTGAAAGGTTAGGCATAGTTTCAGAAACCCTATTCTTGAAACAGCAAACCTGATTAATAAGCAACACCTAGGTAAAAGTATTTTGAACATCTTAGCTTTGTCAAGTAGATATGAGGGTCTTTATTTCAAAGAATTATGACGTCTCATGATAAATCCAAGTTTTATTGATAGTCTTTGGGAGACTGATGCTTCTACCGAAAATTAGGAGTACAAAATTATGAAGGTATATAAAATGTTCTCACAATGACATTGGTTACAAGCTGAACAGCAATAGTAATTTTCGAAAAAAAGTATTGTCATACTTAAGTCACGTGGACGGAATTGCCTAACACACAGGAAATTGCAATAATGCTGTCTCGAGACGCAAATAAACACTGATTAGGTAAGAATCTCATAGATCTGGGATTTTCAAAGCATCCGGCTTGACAAAGAAGGAAGGGATTACAATGAATGTTATCGAGTACTATGTGTCAAATAACGACAACCAAGTAGACGACAAAGACCAGTTCTAAGCGACGCTGATATCGATCAACATGGAAAACGCAGAACTGATAATTGTAATCAAAAACCTAATTTTCAAGGTCGAGACTGAACAGCGTCGAATATGAAGACATCGTAGCACGTCATGAAATCGGCAAAAAGTAATTAAAATCTTATGTGGTTGGTGGACTTGTACGCCTTCAACGAAATGAATATAGTTGGCACCATATTTCTTCCATAAATGCAGTGCACTAAGCTATATGTGTTTTACCGAACAATAATACGGGCAACCAAATTTACAACATTTACGTAGATAAGAAGTTTAGAAGGACCACGAACAACGTGAGGACAAAAACAGTAGCTGAACTTGCTTTAGATCATCACCTGCTAATAGCCGTAGTAGAACTGAAACTTAAGTAACACCGAACAACTAAAACAACGTGATTATGAAAGTTAGGTAGGACATTTTTTTAGGATATTGTATGACTCAACGAATTTAAAATAACTCTTGAAAATAGCTTCATAGCATTTTATGATTTACTAGAATAGGATGACACTAATATAAAAAAACAAACTAGTAATAATAACAATTACTACTTTATTCTCAAGTAGAATTGCGTAAACAACAGCATGCAAACTCAGTGACATAATTAGAATGATATTGGTTTGTCTACATACAAAAGTTTTGGTAAAGAGTCATCATTATGGAATTCACACTATATGATGATACTAGTAAAGAAAACAAAGCCAACGGTAACAACGGCTGTAGTGCTAGAGTAACAGAGGTATATATTTCATTATAGTGCTCTTATGACAAACAACCGCTAGCATTTTGTCTCTGGCTCTATGATTCCAGGTAACGGCTGGGCTTAAAACTAAACAGACTATAAAGAATATTCCCATGAGGGATCAGGCAAACAGCATTGAAATCCCAGAGAAGAACACTGACCAAACACATATTTGGTGTAATTGTTACATAGTTGTGGAACCAATGTGGATTTATTTTGATTCGTGTGTTATTGATAAATTAAGTATGTTGCTAATCAGTGTAAGAAGTAAGTTGCTTAAAGTAGACTGACTACTGATCAAAGCAGCCTACAACCTCATGAGAAACATGATATAAAAGAATATATCAAACAGACAAAAATTAATTAGTGGTAATAAAAAATATCAGTTATAAACCAGAATTTTTTTGTTTTTTTCTACTACAGCGCCAATAATTATTATGTTTTCAGTTTTAGAACGTTAATGAGCCATTACTGACTGATTTTACATTAAATGTTAAGTCGTCGAAGATTTGAGACAAATTTCAGATTTCAGATATGGGTTGATCAGTGTTTTAATCTTAGAATAGGATCAGCAGTGCGAATATTTGTGGTAGTCTATTTTCTAATTTGCAGTAAATACTTTTTCTTTATTCTCAAGTATTATTTTGTACATGAGGCAAACCAGTTTACAAGCATGTTTAGAATAATATGAGTTTACATACATACAAGGGTTTCGATTATTAGTCACTGTCAGGACATTTATGACTTATGAATATGTGAACTGAAAACAAAACCAACAGCATCGCAGTTTGCAGTACTATGATACCAAATATATGTATTGTATCATGGTGCTTATATGACTAAGGAACCGCGCAATTCTCAATCATCAAAATACAATTCCAAAAATCTTACAATGATTTTGCATTCGGAACTTACCTGAAAAACAGTGTTGACTTGTAGTTCTGGGGATTTACATCCATTTCTTTTATTCGGGTTACTGTGTGAAACCTTTTAACACAACTTTCACACCTATCGTAACTATAGATGAGCATTATTTAAGTGTAGGTTATATAGGTTTCGTGAACAAAGTAAGTTTGGCCTCCGTTGTATGTGAGTTTTGAGAGGCAAGCTTGTTAAACTTTTAGTTTTGAACATAAAACAGGTGGCATGTTTCGTTAACTTTAAGTTACTGGAATATTTAATGCCCAAGTTTCTTATTGATTGGAGTATTTGGACTTTCAGCCCTATTCAGGTCAAATGTGAACTGAGGGATATAGTTGTTATTGTATATGATTTTACATTTGCTGTAATTTAATGATAGATCTTTTTTCGGACTCCAGGAAGACTAGACTTTCAAGGTTATTTTCGAATCAGTGTCAGTTTTCATCCAAGGTGTAAGGTTTTGGGCTGTAAACTAATTTCAGATTATTCACATAAAAAAAACGGTTGGTCATGTTTTATGACATTAATTATGTCAACTATGTAAATAGTGAACATTTGACGACCTAGTCTACCTCTCCTGTATAACAGCGCAGTTAACTGGTAAGAAATCAATAGCTCCAAGATATAATAGGGTCTTGCGTCGCAGTAAATACCTTCATAAGAAATAAATCTTTGTTTGCACTCTAAATAAGATGCAAGAAATTAGGAGCGAAGAGGAACCAATCGATGGTAATTAATCACAGTTGAACAGGGACAGAGTAAATCAAGGCACAAGCCGAAAAATACAGAAGCCAAAAAGCAGGTAAATAAGAGCTCCAAAATGAATTAAGGTAAATATGTGTAAGACCTAGCAATTAGAACAGAAAAAAGCTGCAAAAGAAAGATTAATGCGACAGTTATACGTTACAACAATGAAACAGTGAAAAATATAGTAGAACAAAATGTCTCGTCAAAAAAAAGAAAGATTAACTGATCACTGAGATAAGAGAACATCGAAACAGTTGGGTAGAACACTTTAAAAAACTTTGGTTTATTTCAGTTCCACTGAAATTGCTGGTCATCAGAGCAACACAGACAGATCTTTCTAAAAATGTCGACGCACCAACGTTCGAAAAATCAACATAGCCACTTGACAAATCATTGATAGCAAATAAATTGGACTGAAAAACATTTAGTTTGAGTCATTAAAAACAGATATAGGATAAACTGCAAATATACCGCAAACGTTTTTTATAAAGATTTAGAAGAATGAACAAGTACCAGTAGACTGGAAATGAGGACACTTCATCATAATACCTGAAGAAAGAAAACATTATTAAATGTGAGAACTACAGAGGCATTCACCTATTATCTGTAACATGAAGAGTTGTAAACCTAATGATGTTAAACCGAGGTAATATCTGTTAGAGTCTGTACTTCGAAATCAACATAATGGAATCCGTAAGGGTTGATCGTGTACTAACTAATGAGTAATAATAAGGATCGTGGTTTAACACCCAACTGAATGGAACTCATCACATTACATCCTAGATTATGAATATACATTCGACATCATGAGAAGGATAGTGTAATGGAAATTTCTTTGACACTGTAGGGCACGTATAAGAGAATCAATAGCACACAGAATTTTAACGATGAACTACACTACAAATTCGTGCATAAAGGGCATCTTACGAATTTATTTTAAATGTAGACTGCTGTCAGACAGGGTTAAATATTTCCACTACTTTTTCTTTCTTCCTGCTGTTGGCTGACTCCATTATGTAAACTTCAACTTCCTAATAGAAGTATATAACACAGTGGATAACATGGATGCAACTAGTCGACTTGGGCTTTGCAGATGACGTACAGTGTAGAAGCAGTCTTTAAAGCAGTAGTTTTCAACATACAAAAAAAGAAAAAATAAATTTTTTGATGCAAAACAATAAGCCAAACTCAATTACACTTAGTGGGTAAATTCTGAAAGATTTAAAATTTGTCCATAACTGGAAAGCGTCATCGATAAACAAGCAGCATCTGATGCAGATTTAAAGGCATGGATTGGCAAGGCAAGGGCATTATGATCCCTAACATGGTCAGGTAACTTGATATAAAGTATACACAAATGAATAAGTGGTTTGTAAACTACAATGATGTTAGTGGTCCAAATTTTTGAAGTTGGTGTCTGCTATAGAATGTACCATATATTAGCCATTAAATAATTCTGAACTGCTTCTAACCTGCAAAGTTCCATTGAAAATGTTTGATTACTTGTGAATTCTGCAATTTGACGATTTCATATTTATTTCTAATATTTTTCACAATCGTAAAGAGTCAATTATACTATTTCTTCATTTCATTTGTAACAGATTGTTCTAAGGTGGCTACAACTACAAAGCTTGGACAATCTAGACAATTGTTTGGTCCTAATTTGAGATTGATTAGCAGTCTATCTTTTCTTTGAGATCATTAAGTCAAACGCGAATCACTGTAGATCTTACGATTATCACGTGTTGTAGAAATTGTTGACATAAAATATAAATCCAACAAACAGTAAACTTCACATTATTCAACTAAAATCACCAGGGACTCACTGATAGTTACATTAAGGAAGTACTGTCAAAATATCTCGATGTGTCTAATATTACAAAATATCAACTGTTTGTTACTTATTATGTGGTGTACAGATAAAGTAATTGTCATTGTAATTACTGACAAGTGCCACAACTAAAAATAGACGTATCTTGTTAGTTTGATTTTAAATAAAAAGGAATTAGTTCTTTACATTTAGAATCTAATTTTACCATGAATATAAAATTATGAAACTATATAGCTGAAAACAGCTTTTGTAAGCTGTAAATCATGACGTATTAAGTGAGTTCTAGGTCTCATAGTCTACAGTGAAACGCTGACAAAAAGCGGTACCGACATTTGTAACAGTATTTTACAAATACCTACAGAGAAAATTCATCTGTCACATATTTGTTTCAAATAATTCATATTCAAATGTAAATGATGTGATCAACAATTTAATACAAATAGTGTTATTCATTTACAATCATTCACATGATGTAAGAATACAAATGAAGAATTTCATTCAGACAATTCTTATCAGTTTCATCTGTCTGATAAACTTTACATTAATGAACAAGTTTTGTTTGATTTTTATTTATATAATCACAATCGTAAGTTGTAAAATTTGTCTACACTTTGGATGAGTAATACAATTTTTTAAGTTAACAATGTTTCCGTATAGAGTTTTTAGATATATTATCGATGCACATGATGTACACACTGATATGCCTTACAGGTTACATTCGACTGAAGATACGGGGGGTTAAATGTCTTTAGTTTTCTGTTTGGCTCATCAATTGTTATATTATCTACACCGGCATGGGGCAGGTAGTGGAAGTTATCACGCCATTCAAAGACACTGAACACGAGTTAAATTTATTAATGTCATTTGAAATGTATGGCAGAATAACAACATAAATTTCTATATACGCTGTATGTGCAAACAACAAATATTCCCTTAAAATTCATCAAGGTTATTGATACCAACCGTTTATGACGTGATTAATGTATTCAAGAAGAAACAGCTGCACCGTAGTAAAATAGCTAGAATTTCATTACATTAGTATTAAACTATGGTTAATCTAATCACATCATTTTTTCAATTCCAAATATTTAAACTGAAGCACTATATTGGACGCTTTATTTACAAAATTTGATTCAATTCAATGTATCATTGTACCACTATTCAGAATTAGCTTAACTCATATCATAATAATTTACCTTTTATCTGTTCTTTGCACCATCATTTAATTTCAGTTCTGAAGTTTGATGTTACTATGTTGATTGACTGCGTAGAAACCTCTCCTGTTTCTTATATGTGTTTGCGAAATTCCTCTATCCATTTTTAATTCTATTTGTATCTAATCTTTCTAATATCATGCTAGAGCCTACAGCATATGACTGCCAATCCCAATGTAAAAGAAGTGCGTCAATGTGATTTTGTAAAATTACCGCATATGTTGACTTCTGCAAAGTTTATTGAAATGATGATTTACTTTGATTCATAATTCGATTGATATGGGAATACGAAAAGTAAAATAAACGAATATTCCTTCATTTTGTTAATGACTACTGGTGTTCAACCTTGTGTTTCATCAGATAATAAATCAGTCAACAAATCATCACATCAGAGGACCCAACAGATAAATTTTCAATTGTTGCTGTCAAAATCATAACAAAGATGCAATATCATCTAAAATAAAAGCCTAGTTCATCAATATCAATGAGTTTGATTCCCTTGAATGTTTGTTTAAGAGACACAAGAGGTTGTCTACAGCTGATGATAACTAGGCAGGATTGAATAAGTAATTTTATTGTAAATAACTAGTTGTTTTTGCAGTGTTCAAGTTATTAAGGGGAACAAAACGTATACAATTTTATAGTTTGTTTAATTATAAGGTGTCGAGTAGTACAGTGCATCAACAATATCAATTTTTACAGAAACCATATCAGCAACTAGTAAAATAATGCCGAATACAAGTTTACTTACATTGACACGCCAGCTGATTATCTTTCTATAGAATAGAATATAAACAAAAATGACACTACAAATATTATTCTTTCAATTAGTTAACGTAGAGAATGATTTAATTATTTAGTTTAGTATGATGCATGCAAATATAAAGCACAGTGAATAAAGAATTGTTGATTATTAATTTAGCTTGATCTATGCATAATAATAGCTGGATCAATCGATTTGAATACTGATTTATATAGGCGTAAACTAAGATAGTTTCGGTAATGAAAACTAGAAGCTTGCGAAGTTCCAATTCTGTTGCATAACCTCAACACTTACACAATTTACTAACAATATATTTGAACACGATGGTGTAAACACTTTAAAAACCTACCAACAAGTTTATGCTACAAGAATGAGCAAACCCCTATATTCGCAGATTATTGAAGATAGAGAAATTACTATCTATCAAATATCACTTTGATGTGGGAAATATTAAATATATTATTAAATGTCTGACATAGTCAAGGCAGGAAACAGCTGAATAAAATTCATCTATTTGTTAAGAACCTGTGTAATTGCAATTAATATGAATCAAATCGTATCTTGTGCAAACAAGTGTTAGATGAGTTTGTAGTAAATATTCTTATTTGATTGATGTCAATTATCTGAATATCATTTAATTTATCAGTATATTTATTTGTGTTTGATATAGGCCATTCGTAGCAGATTTTTTAGAAGATGTTAGTAAGTCGATTCATTGGAATTATCCAACAGTGCGATTACTATTGTGAATAAATAATAAGAATGCTGGGAGATGCTTTAAATAGTGTCGAATTCATCAGTATTCAACTGATCATAACACCGAATCATCTTAATGAATTTATCTGATTCAGCCTAAACTGCCTAACTAAGTTGCTTTGTGCTAATCTAATGTCACTTTCATTAACTTTGAAATACATTTTCATAGTTAGAACATTTTTATTTTTCTGTAAGTTTCAATAATTGAATTCTTCAGTCAGTATTTTAAGTAGTTCATAGTTGGCTTTGTATTTTCAGAAAACTACTGAGAAAGTTAAATACACTTTCAGCTTGAAGAATGTCAGTCTGTAATCAAGCAGATTGTAAGTGAATGCAAGATAATAATGAATGTACAATTTGATTAGAACTATACTCATACTAGCGCTTTATAAATTAGACTAATTCTATGATATTTTGATAATAATTATTAAAATAAAAAACTTTTAATGGCAAGCGATTTGAGTTGTATGCATCCCGTTAATAGAACAGATTGATTATACAGACACTGCGATTGTTGATGTAAGTATTGCTCAGCATCAGCAAAATGTATAAATACGTTAATATATTGTCAACTCACAACTCAATTTAGCTGTATTACTTATATGAAGGACAAAATTGTTTCAATGCTCGGAAATTCAGTTGTAGTAAATTTGAAAAATGTATTATCAAATCTCTGAAAATTCACTGTGTTCTATAAAACGTCACATAACAATTATATTCCGATCTGTTATTAATGGAAGTGTTGATAAACAACTGCTGATTTCTTTCCTTAGTTGCATGCATACAAGTTTGATTGTGGCTAATAGCACTAACTGGATTGAACTGATAATATCTTGGTACATCTTAGAGAAATACTTCTGACTGGATTTAAATAGACAGAAAAGCATGCCCATCAATAATTTATTCCAGTATCACGTTACTGGTTTTTTATATATCCCACTGTTGTATTCTTTCAGTCTAATGTACATCATGAATCCAGGTAGTTCATTATGATCACGTGTTCTTAGCTCGTGCACTGAAAGATGTAAATCATTGTTAGCCTAAACGTTATTTGTTGACGTAAAACTTAGTGTCTTAGTACTTCCTGGCAAATCGTATATACATTCTTACATACTTTATTTGTTTGTTCTCCTCGTATTGGAAAACATCGATATTTAAGCTTTGATTGACGTTTTTGAGTGACTGTAAAAAAGAAGACAATCAGTTTTTCAATGATAACATAGAATCTAAATGCGATCATTTTTGTGGTTAATAATTAATGGTCAACAAGTAAGTGTGATTCTGATCTTTAGTGATAACATATCATGCAATCGATAAACTAAACCGGATTACATAAAAATAAGCTGCACATTTAGTTTTTTTAAATTAAACCATTATTTTTGTCTGTTCCAATATATACATCGATCTCTGTCGTGTCTGTTTGCCGGAAATCATGAAATAGAATTGGCCTATACTTCGTATTGCTTTTAAATATTGTGCAAAGTGTGATGGCTAAACCTTTGTAAGGAAAATTATTTGATTACAAGTAAATAATAATATTCAAGTGATCTATGCATATTTCAAAAACTCAGCAAACTCCGAATGTTGATTTCACTAATTTTCTAGTAATATTTTATAGCACACGCTTTATGAATTGCTCGCAATATAATCTTTTTACTTTTCTCACTATGGATGCATTGCAAAATTAACTCACTCTGTAGTTACCAAATGTACAGAATTTTAACGGTTAACACCGATGAAAGAAATGATTTAAGCATCAATTATTTCCATTAACAATAAAAATATTTGACCGATTTTTACAAACCAGTTTGTTCTACATTTTTAATTCTATTCCTTCAATTATTCTTAATTTTAAGCGGTTTTACTAAGTTATATATGTTAGACATTTGTCAATTTCAATGTTGTGCACTCAAATGTTTCTTTACAAATCTCTAATGCACACCGTTTATATAGCATATAAGCGAATAAACAAAGTATTGCACCTTTCATTAAACTTCGATGCATAAAACATGAATATCTTTTATGAATTTTAAATACTTTATGATGTGAGTATTCAATGAAGGTTATAAATTTATCAAGGATTGTGTTTGGTAATGTACTGGCACAAAATGTAACAGAAAATCTTTATCATTGACATGGCATTTTTCAGTACTTATTTTTTTTCGGAAACACAACCGGACTAGAAAAATTCACCTTTCGTTATTACAAATGTGTGTTTGCAGCGATTTCCAAACAGGTCATTTGGGTGTTGAGTAAACGAAATCATTAGCTTGTGACATTGTGGTTGCTAGTAAATGATATAATAGTGCATGTAGCAAAGTAAATGACTACCAGATATATTTAAAGGAGGTGGCCAGTATTTTAAACAACATCCTCTTGACTCTTGTTAAATAACTTAGTGAACTTGATTTTAATTACCCTAGAACAAGTCACCTGCCATGGAAATCATAAACATTTCTAGGACTGTGATTAGTCTGTTTTGACGTTTCGTGTTTATTCACAAAATCAATAAATGTTTTCTAAACAGTATACACAGAACTTTTAATTTCCACTATGGCTTACATACAATGAATCCTCAAAAGATGCTTAAAATTAACGAAAATGTACTTGAATTGCACTCAGTATATGATAAGTGTAATGTTTTCATCATAAATTGCTTTAGGTGATAAAATAGTATAATCAGACACTAATTTTTTATTTGTCCATGGTACCATATACATTTTAATTGAATATTGTTTCAAACATCAGAAATTTATCTCATGTTTATACTACTAATGCAATATCAATGATATTACGATTATGAATATGTGCATAATAATAAGATGGTCTATAAGATAATAAAATCGTACTACAAAGAGTTGTCAGATTCATAATAAGCTTAGATAATTCACATTCCGCCTCCACATACAAAGTTCAGGTTGCAATTAATTAACTTACTAAAATTTAGAAGTTATAAGTATAAGATTATTATGGAACAATTGAATGCATATAATACGTTACATTGACAAAAAAACAACTAACGAACAACATGACGAGAACTTATAAGATAATACTGGATTGATCTGGTGGAAGATTCGCTTTTCTCTTTTTAAATACAATACAGAAATAGGTTTAGAGATAATTTGTGTCATGTGGTAAATGCTATTATTCACACAGAAGAATAGTGTATTGGAAAGAATTGGAAAGAAAGAATAGATAAGTCGAGGTGAGACGTAGTTCATTAATGTGTCGATGAATAATATGCCAAGATAAAAATATGATATGACGTTTTATAGAATTCAGTGTTGTTCTGAAAACATTATAATAATACAGTTTTGTAATTTATACGACTGAATTTGTGTGGAATTCAATGTGTTAAAACAGAGTCTTCTATTGTACAGTAGAAGCCTTTTCATGTTGTTATTCTAGCTGAAATGTGTCTCAAGTGAATCTTCTATGAAGACCCCCTTTGATAAATAGTTATCATAGTGTAGACTATTTGTTGTGATTTGTGTCACTTCTGCCCGCTGCTCTCAGTTCTTGAAGAAAAAGTACTGAATACATTTATATTTCTGCTTGATGCAATATAAGTTACGTGTTCGGTTATTATTCGTCCTAAGTTGGTTTTCCCTATAGTTTTAAACTAAATGATGAAACTGCATTTAGTTGCATTGAATATATTTCAAACATAACATTCAGTACTAGTGTGAATTGATCGGTACATATGGCGAACACTTGTAATATTGTATAGAGGTTCATTAAATGTATATGATTGTTTTCTGTTTCACAATGTAGTCTGCTTCTTTGGTCAGTCCATTGCACTTTGGATGCTAGTTGAGAATCCATATGGCGAATTTGTTTTCATACGTTCGATAACTAAATTATGAACTAATGTTAAACCTTTTCACTAATGACATTATTATCACAAACTAAACATGTTTAATGGATGCACTACAACGACTTTGCAGATTAACTAAACGATGGTTGAATTAGTGAAGTAATTTATTTTTCGAAAAGACAGAAAAGTATAAACAGTGTACACATGACATTCATTCATCTATTTGCATGTGGTTTGATCTCGTTTGTCAAAATTGATAGTAAGCCAACCTTTTTGCTTGATCTCGAGTCACCTGCATACTTTGAACACGTCATTCTCCCAACACAATATTATTCGTTTCACCAACTATTAAGTGTTGCAAATTTTTCATAACATTTTGTTTTACACAATTTTAATCTGATCTTATGAAAAACGTCTTAAACACAATCAACAACAAACCATGTTTTAACAATAATCGTTAACTTTGTGTATTAGTAAAACAACATAGATTCACCCATTTCAGTAATTATATTAATTAATATAAGATGAACTAAATACTTAGTAGTCAATAAATATTCAAAGCTTAGAGCTGTAATGAGAAATCATACTCACATTAAATTTACTATTTAAAGTTTAGTCAGTCAGTGATCATGTGAAATTTTAAGGAGGTCTGCGAAATTCATAAATATATATAGTAGGACGTAAACTAAGCATTCAGTTATGTGATATTTGATATTTCCCTGTCCATTCATCCTTTGTAGTGCCAATCTCATTAATCAAAAATTAATGTTTTCAAATTATGAAAACTCTTAGTTAATACGATCTGTAAGATGTTGGATCTAAAGAATTGTTATATTATGTTGTAAAATTGTAGAATACAACAGGTATCTTCAGATATCATTGGTAGACAAGGAGCATCTAATGTATATGTAAAGGCATAAATTTGCATTATATGAGCAGCATCTCTAAAACTGAAAATCATCTGGAGCACAAATCACTTGTCAGCCAACATTGGAGTCTTATATTTTAATACAAATGTTAAGACAGTTTTATTGTATGCAACCTCAAATTTAAATGGACTACAAAAAACACAATTTCAAAGATTTAAGTGTGTGAATGTTAACATTGTCCTCTAAACATATAAACTTTTGAATGGAACTGATTTTTGTTTCATGCCTTTTATTTTCTTCGCTCTAACCTTGCTAATTGTGATTAGTTGTAGTGTCTTTTTAGTGTGCTAGTTACTCTTATTGCTACAAGTTCGCTTTTGTAATTATATATACAGAGTTAGGATATAATAGAATTGAATCTTCCAAGTGCTACGTCCGTGTGTTTTCGATTTTGGTTTAAGGTAAATAATCAGTTCGTCTAGTTGTCCGTTATGGTTGCAAATATCAGTTGGTGTTGACAAATTAGTGGATAGAAGTTGCAGTTAGTTCTTCACGTATAACAGCAGGCGTTTTGATATGTCGGAATATTATAATAAATAATATCGTCTACTGCTATGCAGGAACTAACCGCAACTCTAGCCGGAACTTATCTGCGCCAACTGATACTAGCAACCGTGACCAACGACTCGATACTGACGTTTTCACTGATATATCAAATTCACACATTCACAAAGTTTCTAATTTGCGTCATAAAGCAAGTACTAACTTAAAATCTTGAAAGTCGAATGAAAAAACGAAGATCGAAGAACATTTCGAGCTGGAATATAGACATTGACGTGTAAAAAATGAACGACATTTGAGTAGTATGAAAAAAAATGCTGAGGATAGAACTGGTTGAGGAATGCTAGTCGGAAGTCTATGCTTCAAATAGGGTAAAAATTAACTGACTAATTTATTGATTAAAGTTAATAATGCAACCTAACTTATTGCCAAAATGTCTAAATATTATTCAAATTTACATTGTCTGGCATCCAGATGATAGACTATTACTAAACTTTGCTGTCTTACATTCAGAAAAGACGAAAATATTTAGTGAAGTGAGTTTGTGATTCCAAATGGTTTTATTTTAGAAATCAGTCGTTTATGCGTAAATTTGTCAAACGTTTGACTAAAGACATATAATTGTGTTCTACATAGGCTACACAATTCAACGCATCATCATTATTCGGCGTCTGATAAATTGCTAGTCTGAAACCCATCACGACAAAATTCGGTAAAAATAATCTACTAGCAACCACAAAATTGCTTTTGTCCTTCACCTTAACCTAATCAGATGCAGCACATAAACAACACTTTCTACAAATAGTGGTGATTCGAAACAGTCTGCATTGTATTCGTTATTAACCACCTTATAACGGCTAAGATCTCAATATCTCCAATATTTCCGATTTTTTAACCCACCTGTTACCTTCCATGGTGCTAGGTATTAAATTACTTCCCGCCGTACTTAGGTCTATCTTACAACTTCTTTGTTATCAGTTTTCCACTAACTACAATATGCTAAGTAGTAAATTAACAACCAGTCTTTTCGACAAAATAACATGCCTATACATACTTTAACATATTTATAACTTTTCATCGTTATAGATAGATCTGCAATACGTAGGGTGCTTCACTTAAAAACCGTTGTCTCACTCATCCTAATAGTCATGCAATCTTGATGTCATTCTGGTATCTTGATTGATGAATTAGACATAATCTCATACATTCATTACCGTTGTGATCAGAAGAACAAGAGAGTAGGTAGTTATTTAGTTAACTTTTACAATTTACTCTGACTTCTACACGTCTTAGCAATTCAACTCTCAACACTGTGAAAGTCTATATGAGCCGCCACTAACATGTCAAAATAATAACATTAGTTTTATTCTCAAGTATCATTTTGTACATCAGAGCATGCCAGTTTACTGGCATGATCACAATGATATAGGTTTACATGCCCACAAATATTATGACGAAGTGTCATTGCCAGGACATTTTTAACATGTAAAAGTATGAATTAAGAACCAAACCAACAGCAACAAAGTTCACAGTGTAAGGACTACAAATATTGGTGATGTATCATGGTGTCTATTTAACTGTGGATCAGGCGCTTCTTGACCAGACCGTTATAATACCAGAAAACGACTAATAGTTTGCAGAGTAAATCATTGTACATGTTCAGATGCAAAGTAAGATCAAGAGTACCTGAGACTTAGGCGTAGAAAAGAAATCAATAGTATTGTAACAGCAGGTTCCATAATTGCCTTGTACATAACCGGCCACAGCTAGATGGAAGACAAAATCAAAAATAGCATGAAACAATAGCACTGGTATCTTGAAACAATTAGGCAAAAAGTGGTGTCTATACATGCATTCGGAACACGACATACCACTTACGTTTACAAAACAAATGAAAAGATTTCATCTTTATACACCCGCTTATAAATTGACTAAAGGGGAAGAATACTAGCGTATGACTAAGACAGGTGATTAGTGCTTACACGATCAGAGTCCCTATTATTTCGCTAGTGAAGTAAGAAACAATAGATGGTGTAAGCAGTTTCAATGAAATATCAAAAAAAGATGAAATTATCAACTTGTCGTACAAATAACGAAAGTGGATCTGTTTTCGGATGGCTTGCGGCAAATGGTTCCAGATTCTTGATAATTTATTCGTAGAATAAGTCATACAAACAGTAGATTTAGAATGTGACATTTTTATTTTCCAGGTTGAATAGAATAGGTTATAGCACGAAATTCCCTGGAACTTAATTGTGTTAGATGATGGAAACGTCAATTTGTTCAGTATCTTATGAAAGAAGATTAGGTTCAACTTCAGTCGGCGCCTCCTCAAATAATCTAGTCCTTAATCAGTGCATCTAGTTTTATAGTCTATAGTGCAATCAGCCTCTAAAGAAGAATATAAAGCGACGTTGTGCAGACTGCAGTCTGAATTTATCCCTAATGAAGACATTACTGAGAATAAAGTTGCAATATTGCAGTAAAGATCTGACACAAACTTTATATAGCAGAATACAAGGATCATCACTATAAAAAGTTACGTAGTATGCAACCCAGTAGTTGATGTGACTCAGATGTCTGCACATTGATCTATTCTGTAAGAGACAGATTATTAGAGTACTTGAGTCCTAAGCCAACTACTGACTAAAGCCTACATAACTTACTACTGTTTATAGAGAGATCGAAATCGAGGTGCTTATCTCCATAACATATTCAACCACACTTGAAAGCATTAGGATTTAATTTCCTTTTTAGGCACCATACTGTGACCATGTTGAGTTTAGCAGTGACGCTACAGAATGTGTGTGAGAATTTGTGAGGAAAGAACGAATGCACTATTTTAAGATCATCTGCGTATAGGAAGGGTCTTTCTATAGTGAAGAATCTGCATACATCATTTATGTAAGCTATAAAAAGCAGTGAGTCTAACATACTTTTTTGTATAACGCCACTTGTGACTGATTCGGCCTTCGACATTATGTAGTTAATTTTAACAATTTGATGCTTTTGACAGAGGGAAGAGTTTAACCATGCAAGTAATAGATTCTTAATCCCATAAGAGAAGAGTTTGCTTATAAGAAGTCTGTGGTTAACCATGTCAAAAGCTTTAGATATGTATAGGTACAGTTCTAACACCAAGTGCACAAAGCTTTGATCAGTAAAGATTAAATTTAAAAAATTCAAAGTGACAAGTCATACAATACCTGGTTTTGAGGAAACCATGCTGGGAATTACAATCAAGTTTCTCAGAGAGTAAATAATCAGACATTTCGTCACCTACTATTTTTCCCATCATTCTAGAGATAACTGGGGTGATATTCATAGGCCTATAGTTAAGTAAGTTTGTTGTGTCACCTGTTTTAAATTAGTGGCAGATTTAAAGGGTTTTTCATCTACTAGAGTTAGTACCTGCTGTCAATGCAAAGTCAAACAGTTTTAATAAGAGGTATATACAAAAGTATTATTAATGGTGTTTCTACAGTAGTCATTGTGTTAGGGGTTCCATATATGTATCCAAAAAGTAAACTGGTTCGGAGTATTAACTGAGATCCAGACCGACTCTTGTACCTTATCTAGTACTTTGTCATCGATTTAATCAGACAAAAAACAAACACTTGCGTATATTAGACAGCCACCATTCCATCAATATTCTCTATTGCTGCGATATAACATATAATCCCGAACAGCTAATTCTGAGTCAGTAAAAAGGAGGAATACCATGTTTCTTTGACAAATATTAATGAAGATTTAGCTAATACGGCTATTGTTCTTAGGGTTGATATTCTACTAAGAAGTGAGAGAGCGTGTATTACTAAATAGTTCAAAACTGAATAGTGGATTGGGAAGAATCGAATAAAATCTTTGTTTACGTCGTTAATGTTCAACTAAACTAGATGCTGGTTTGAAACGGCAGTCTGATGGTTTGGACTAATATCTTAGCAAGCTGTATTGTCAGGAAAACTAGTGACTGCCTGATGCCAGAAAGATTATTATAGTTGTCAGAGATATTAGGATATTCTGATTAGCTTTTGTTTGGCAACATAGCAGTTTGCTGTCAACGAGCATAAGATGGGGAATGTCCTAGTAGCCCATCAGGAGTAAAATTATAAAAGTGAGGTTCGAGAGTAAGACCACTTATACGATCTGATTAGATCGTGTATGGTGTAGGATTACCAGAGCTTAAAACATACTGCTGTGTATTTAGTGACCTAGAATTCCTGACAAAGTTATTAGCGTCAGAGTAGTAAGATGTGTTGTGTACTTGTTTGCTACGTGGCTTACGCTGGTAGTTGAATTACCTATGTTATGATTGGTTACGTATGACTTTGATTACTGCGAAAACGATTACTATTAGAAAATGAGGCCTAGTAACCAACTTTGCCATATAATGATGTGATAGGCACATTGGTATTATGTCTTTACCAATGTTACTGCCCTGTGTCATAGATGTATAAACCCTGTCAACAATTTTCGGTGTTCGAATTACTGGTGTGAATTCGAGTATTAGTGTGTCTGTCGAACCCAGGGTCAATGGATTAAAAGTTTGTTCTGTGGTAGAATTGTCTTTTACTAAGCAATGTGGGATTTGACGAGCTGTTTTGTTAAAGAATAGACCTGAAATAATTTATCATTATTTATAAACATGCATCAAGTAGCAAGGCTCACAGAAAACGAGTGACAGTCAATTGACTCATCTGCAATTGAATGTTTCTTGAAAAGTATGTTTGCGAAGAAATCAACAGTATTAATAAAACATCATAGCACCAATTCAATATACAGTAGACACATTAATATTACATTTTTATTGTATTCTTATGATGAAGGATAGTTAAAATTTACACTTTATCATTCTAACTAGATAGATAAAAACAAAACAAATTATTTATCTTGTGCAAAGTTCACCACAGAGGTGAAACAGACAGGTAAAACACGCAACTTGTTGCCACGAAAGTTGAACGTACTACCGTAACACTACTGTTTGTATCATCCTTTCTAAGCCATAGAAAACACACCCTCACTTGTACATATTATTGAAATCGCTTCTTCTCTCCCATATGAACTTAAAGTTATTTGTGGTGACATTATTCCTAACACTCAGCCCGTCTAAGCGCAATAAAATTTTGTGCACCATTAATATTCATGGTTGGAGATTATGTGTCATTCATCCCACCAAAAATGACAGCATTCTGCATCATAAATTGTGACAGTATTAGTCTAATCAAAGTTCAAATAACCTACGAATTAACTACGTGTGACCACAAGGTGATGCTCTGCTCAATACCACTGTAAACATCAGCTCAACAGGCGAAAAATTTGAAATACAACAATAATATTCCACAAATATATCAACAATGACAGTGCTCGACAAGATTTGATACCTTTGAACACCTACGTATTTTAAAGAAACCCCATTCTCTGTGACTGATGATTGCCAACTTGCTGTCAGTATTTTCTACATAAATCTTAGCGTTTGTGTTAAAGTGCATGTTCCTCCAAGGAAGCTCATGAAGCGAGGCAGTGACGAGCGATTCATTCATCGTCTGCAGACGTTTCAGCATCTTACGGTAATGAAATGATATGTACAAATCATTCGACTTACTTATATTGCTCATTTCAATAGGTGCAATCGAATCTAAACAGTAGTCAATAATTTGATGAAAAATATACAGTGCTCCTGTGACACTAGCAAATAAAAATAAATTGTCTGAATCAAAGCAACTAAGCTGGGTGTGTATAAGATTCCAGTCCACATTTTAATGATCTCAATATTGTCTATTCTTCTGTGATTTACGATTATTGGAGTGATTTAAATTAATAATAATTGGAAGAGCACATACAATCATTTTGTGGTCACCGTTTATTAGCTCTTTGTTAATTTGAAGTAATAAAGGGTGACATCATGAAAGAAAACTTGGTGAAGAATGCTATTATGTCTCGTATGAGTGTGTACCTATTGTGTCCAAGAATGCATGTCTAACGTAGCAAGAAGATCTACTGCATAATATAACAGTCCTCTGCCAACATTTCAGTCTATTCAACAAGGATTACAGTCACCTGCGATGACATTCGCATAATAATTTAGGGCAGACGTATGTACAAAAGCATTAAAAATGGTGTTATGTGCAGTAGTCAATGTGTTAGTGTTTCTATATATGTATCCGAAAAGTAAGCTAATTCGAAGTATTAACTGAGATCCAGACCGACTCTTGTACCTTATCTAGTATTTTGTCATCGATTTAATCAGACAAAAAACAAACACTTGCGTATATTAGACAGCCACCATTCCATCAATATTCTCTATTGCTGCGATATAACATATAATCCCGAACAGCTAATTCTGAGTCAGTAAAAAGGAGGAATACCATGTTTCTTTGACAAATATTGATGAAGATTTAGCTAATACGGCTATTGTTCTTAGGGTTGATATTCTACTAAGAAGTGAGAGAGCGTGTATTACTAAATAGTTCAAAACTGAATAGTGGATTGGGAAGAATCGAATAAAATCTTTGTTTACGTCGTTAATGTTCAACTAAACTAGATGCTGGTTTGAAACGGCAGTCTGATGGTTTGGACTAATATCTTAGCAAGCTGTATTGTCAGGAAAACTAGTGACTGCCTGATGCCAGAAAGATTATTATAGTTGTCAGAGATATTAGGATATTCTGATTAGCTTTTGTTTGGCAACATAGCAGTTTGCTGTCAACGAGCATAAGATGGGGAATGTCCTAGTAGCCCATCAGGAGTAAAATTATAAAAGTGAGGTTCGAGAGTAAGACCACTTATACGATCTGATTAGATCGTGTATGGTGTAGGATTACCAGAGCTTAAAACATACTGCTGTGTATTTAGTGACCTAGAATTCCTGACAAAGTTATTAGCGTCAGAGTAGTAAGATGTGTTGTGTACTTGTTTGCTACGTGGCTTACGCTGGTAGTTGAATTACCTATGTTATGATTGGTTACGTATGACTTTGATTACTGCGAAAACGATTACTATTAGAAAATGAGGCCTAGTAACCAACTTTGCCATATAATGATGTGATAGGCACATTGGTATTATGTCTTTACCAATGTTACTGCCCTGTGTCATAGATGTATAAACCCTGTCAACAATTTTCGGTGTTCGAATTACTGGTGTGAATTCGAGTATTAGTGTGTCTGTCGAACCCAGGGTCAATGGATTAAAAGTTTGTTCTGTGGTAGAATTGTCTTTTACTAAGCAATGTGGGATTTGACGAGCTGTTTTGTTAAAGAATAGACCTGAAATAATTTATCATTATTTATAAACATGCATCAAGTAGCAAGGCTCACAGAAAACGAGTGACAGTCAATTGACTCATCTGCAATTGAATGTTTCTTGAAAAGTATGTTTGCGAAGAAATCAACAGTATTAATAAAACATCATAGCACCAATTCAATATACAGTAGACACATTAATATTACATTTTTATTGTATTCTTATGATGAAGGATAGTTAAAATTTACACTTTATCATTCTAACTAGATAGATAAAAACAAAACAAATTATTTATCTTGTGCAAAGTTCACCACAGAGGTGAAACAGACAGGTAAAACACGCAACTTGTTGCCACGAAAGTTGAACGTACTACCGTAACACTACTGTTTGTATCATCCTTTCTAAGCCATAGAAAACACACCCTCACTTGTACATATTATTGAAATCGCTTCTTCTCTCCCATATGAACTTAAAGTTATTTGTGGTGACATTATTCCTAACACTCAGCCCGTCTAAGCGCAATAAAATTTTGTGCACCATTAATATTCATGGTTGGAGATTATGTGTCATTCATCCCACCAAAAATGACAGCATTCTGCATCATAAATTGTGACAGTATTAGTCTAATCAAAGTTCAAATAACCTACGAATTAACTACGTGTGACCACAAGGTGATGCTCTGCTCAATACCACTGTAAACATCAGCTCAACAGGCGAAAAATTTGAAATACAACAATAATATTCCACAAATATATCAACAATGACAGTGCTCGACAAGATTTGATACCTTTGAACACCTACGTATTTTAAAGAAACCCCATTCTCTGTGACTGATGATTGCCAACTTGCTGTCAGTATTTTCTACATAAATCTTAGCGTTTGTGTTAAAGTGCATGTTCCTCCAAGGAAGCTCATGAAGCGAGGCAGTGACGAGCGATTCATTCATCGTCTGCAGACGTTTCAGCATCTTACGGTAATGAAATGATATGTACAAATCATTCGACTTACTTATATTGCTCATTTCAATAGGTGCAATCGAATCTAAACAGTAGTCAATAATTTGATGAAAAATATACAGTGCTCCTGTGACACTAGCAAATAAAAATAAATTGTCTGAATCAAAGCAACTAAGCTGGGTGTGTATAAGATTCCAGTCCACATTTTAATGATCTCAATATTGTCTATTCTTCTGTGATTTACGATTATTGGAGTGATTTAAATTAATAATAATTGGAAGAGCACATACAATCATTTTGTGGTCACCGTTTATTAGCTCTTTGTTAATTTGAAGTAATAAAGGGTGACATCATGAAAGAAAACTTGGTGAAGAATGCTATTATGTCTCGTATGAGTGTGTACCTATTGTGTCCAAGAATGCATGTCTAACGTAGCAAGAAGATCTACTGCATAATATAACAGTCCTCTGCCAACATTTCAGTCTATTCAACAAGGATTACAGTCACCTGCGATGACATTCGCATAATAATTTAGGGCAGACGTATGTACAAAAGCATTAAAAATGGTGTTATGTGCAGCAGTCAATGTGTTAGTGTTTCTATATATGTATCCGAAAAGTAAGCTAATTCGAAGTATTAACTGAGATCCAGACCGACTCTTGTACCTTATCTAGTATTTTGTCATCGATTTAATCAGACAAAAAACAAACACTTGCGTATATTAGACAGCCACCATTCCATCAATATTCTCTATTGCTGCGATATAACATATAATCCCGAACAGCTAATTCTGAGTCAGTAAAAAGGAGGAATACCATGTTTCTTTGACAAATATTGATGAAGATTTAGCTAATACGGCTATTGTTCTTAGGGTTGATATTCTACTAAGAAGTGAGAGAGCGTGTATTACTAAATAGTTCAAAACTGAATAGTGGATTGGGAAGAATCGAATAAAATCTTTGTTTACGTCGTTAATGTTCAACTAAACTAGATGCTGGTTTGAAACGGCAGTCTGATGGTTTGGACTAATATCTTAGCAAGCTGTATTGTCAGGAAAACTAGTGACTGCCTGATGCCAGAAAGATTATTATAGTTGTCAGAGATATTAGGATATTCTGATTAGCTTTTGTTTGGCAACATAGCAGTTTGCTGTCAACGAGCATAAGATGGGGAATGTCCTAGTAGCCCATCAGGAGTAAAATTATAAAAGTGAGGTTCGAGAGTAAGACCACTTATACGATCTGATTAGATCGTGTATGGTGTAGGATTACCAGAGCTTAAAACATACTGCTGTGTATTTAGTGACCTAGAATTCCTGACAAAGTTATTAGCGTCAGAGTAGTAAGATGTGTTGTGTACTTGTTTGCTACGTGGCTTACGCTGGTAGTTGAATTACCTATGTTATGATTGGTTACGTATGACTTTGATTACTGCGAAAACGATTACTATTAGAAAATGAGGCCTAGTAACCAACTTTGCCATATAATGATGTGATAGGCACATTGGTATTATGTCTTTACCAATGTTACTGCCCTGTGTCATAGATGTATAAACCCTGTCAACAATTTTCGGTGTTCGAATTACTGGTGTGAATTCGAGTATTAGTGTGTCTGTCGAACCCAGGGTCAATGGATTAAAAGTTTGTTCTGTGGTAGAATTGTCTTTTACTAAGCAATGTGGGATTTGACGAGCTGTTTTGTTAAAGAATAGACCTGAAATAATTTATCATTATTTATAAACATGCATCAAGTAGCAAGGCTCACAGAAAACGAGTGACAGTCAATTGACTCATCTGCAATTGAATGTTTCTTGAAAAGTATGTTTGCGAAGAAATCAACAGTATTAATAAAACATCATAGCACCAATTCAATATACAGTAGACACATTAATATTACATTTTTATTGTATTCTTATGATGAAGGATAGTTAAAATTTACACTTTATCATTCTAACTAGATAGATAAAAACAAAACAAATTATTTATCTTGTGCAAAGTTCACCACAGAGGTGAAACAGACAGGTAAAACACGCAACTTGTTGCCACGAAAGTTGAACGTACTACCGTAACACTACTGTTTGTATCATCCTTTCTAAGCCATAGAAAACACACCCTCACTTGTACATATTATTGAAATCGCTTCTTCTCTCCCATATGAACTTAAAGTTATTTGTGGTGACATTATTCCTAACACTCAGCCCGTCTAAGCGCAATAAAATTTTGTGCACCATTAATATTCATGGTTGGAGATTATGTGTCATTCATCCCACCAAAAATGACAGCATTCTGCATCATAAATTGTGACAGTATTAGTCTAATCAAAGTTCAAATAACCTACGAATTAACTACGTGTGACCACAAGGTGATGCTCTGCTCAATACCACTGTAAACATCAGCTCAACAGGCGAAAAATTTGAAATACAACAATAATATTCCACAAATATATCAACAATGACAGTGCTCGACAAGATTTGATACCTTTGAACACCTACGTATTTTAAAGAAACCCCATTCTCTGTGACTGATGATTGCCAACTTGCTGTCAGTATTTTCTACATAAATCTTAGCGTTTGTGTTAAAGTGCATGTTCCTCCAAGGAAGCTCATGAAGCGAGGCAGTGACGAGCGATTCATTCATCGTCTGCAGACGTTTCAGCATCTTACGGTAATGAAATGATATGTACAAATCATTCGACTTACTTATATTGCTCATTTCAATAGGTGCAATCGAATCTAAACAGTAGTCAATAATTTGATGAAAAATATACAGTGCTCCTGTGACACTAGCAAATAAAAATAAATTGTCTGAATCAAAGCAACTAAGCTGGGTGTGTATAAGATTCCAGTCCACATTTTAATGATCTCAATATTGTCTATTCTTCTGTGATTTACGATTATTGGAGTGATTTAAATTAATAATAATTGGAAGAGCACATACAATCATTTTGTGGTCACCGTTTATTAGCTCTTTGTTAATTTGAAGTAATAAAGGGTGACATCATGAAAGAAAACTTGGTGAAGAATGCTATTATGTCTCGTATGAGTGTGTACCTATTGTGTCCAAGAATGCATGTCTAACGTAGCAAGAAGATCTACTGCATAATATAACAGTCCTCTGCCAACATTTCAGTCTATTCAACAAGGATTACAGTCACCTGCGATGACATTCGCATAATAATTTAGGGCAGACGTATGTACAAAAGCATTAAAAATGGTGTTATGTGCAGTAGTCAATGTGTTAGTGTTTCTATATATGTATCCGAAAAGTAAGCTAATTCGAAGTATTAACTGAGATCCAGACCGACTCTTGTACCTTATCTAGTATTTTGTCATCGATTTAATCAGACAAAAAACAAACACTTGCGTATATTAGACAGCCACCATTCCATCAATATTCTCTATTGCTGCGATATAACATATAATCCCGAACAGCTAATTCTGAGTCAGTAAAAAGGAGGAATACCATGTTTCTTTGACAAATATTGATGAAGATTTAGCTAATACGGCTATTGTTCTTAGGGTTGATATTCTACTAAGAAGTGAGAGAGCGTGTATTACTAAATAGTTCAAAACTGAATAGTGGATTGGGAAGAATCGAATAAAATCTTTGTTTACGTCGTTAATGTTCAACTAAACTAGATGCTGGTTTGAAACGGCAGTCTGATGGTTTGGACTAATATCTTAGCAAGCTGTATTGTCAGGAAAACTAGTGACTGCCTGATGCCAGAAAGATTATTATAGTTGTCAGAGATATTAGGATATTCTGATTAGCTTTTGTTTGGCAACATAGCAGTTTGCTGTCAACGAGCATAAGATGGGGAATGTCCTAGTAGCCCATCAGGAGTAAAATTATAAAAGTGAGGTTCGAGAGTAAGACCACTTATACGATCTGATTAGATCGTGTATGGTGTAGGATTACCAGAGCTTAAAACATACTGCTGTGTATTTAGTGACCTAGAATTCCTGACAAAGTTATTAGCGTCAGAGTAGTAAGATGTGTTGTGTACTTGTTTGCTACGTGGCTTACGCTGGTAGTTGAATTACCTATGTTATGATTGGTTACGTATGACTTTGATTACTGCGAAAACGATTACTATTAGAAAATGAGGCCTAGTAACCAACTTTGCCATATAATGATGTGATAGGCACATTGGTATTATGTCTTTACCAATGTTACTGCCCTGTGTCATAGATGTATAAACCCTGTCAACAATTTTCGGTGTTCGAATTACTGGTGTGAATTCGAGTATTAGTGTGTCTGTCGAACCCAGGGTCAATGGATTAAAAGTTTGTTCTGTGGTAGAATTGTCTTTTACTAAGCAATGTGGGATTTGACGAGCTGTTTTGTTAAAGAATAGACCTGAAATAATTTATCATTATTTATAAACATGCATCAAGTAGCAAGGCTCACAGAAAACGAGTGACAGTCAATTGACTCATCTGCAATTGAATGTTTCTTGAAAAGTATGTTTGCGAAGAAATCAACAGTATTAATAAAACATCATAGCACCAATTCAATATACAGTAGACACATTAATATTACATTTTTATTGTATTCTTATGATGAAGGATAGTTAAAATTTACACTTTATCATTCTAACTAGATAGATAAAAACAAAACAAATTATTTATCTTGTGCAAAGTTCACCACAGAGGTGAAACAGACAGGTAAAACACGCAACTTGTTGCCACGAAAGTTGAACGTACTACCGTAACACTACTGTTTGTATCATCCTTTCTAAGCCATAGAAAACACACCCTCACTTGTACATATTATTGAAATCGCTTCTTCTCTCCCATATGAACTTAAAGTTATTTGTGGTGACATTATTCCTAACACTCAGCCCGTCTAAGCGCAATAAAATTTTGTGCACCATTAATATTCATGGTTGGAGATTATGTGTCATTCATCCCACCAAAAATGACAGCATTCTGCATCATAAATTGTGACAGTATTAGTCTAATCAAAGTTCAAATAACCTACGAATTAACTACGTGTGACCACAAGGTGATGCTCTGCTCAATACCACTGTAAACATCAGCTCAACAGGCGAAAAATTTGAAATACAACAATAATATTCCACAAATATATCAACAATGACAGTGCTCGACAAGATTTGATACCTTTGAACACCTACGTATTTTAAAGAAACCCCATTCTCTGTGACTGATGATTGCCAACTTGCTGTCAGTATTTTCTACATAAATCTTAGCGTTTGTGTTAAAGTGCATGTTCCTCCAAGGAAGCTCATGAAGCGAGGCAGTGACGAGCGATTCATTCATCGTCTGCAGACGTTTCAGCATCTTACGGTAATGAAATGATATGTACAAATCATTCGACTTACTTATATTGCTCATTTCAATAGGTGCAATCGAATCTAAACAGTAGTCAATAATTTGATGAAAAATATACAGTGCTCCTGTGACACTAGCAAATAAAAATAAATTGTCTGAATCAAAGCAACTAAGCTGGGTGTGTATAAGATTCCAGTCCACATTTTAATGATCTCAATATTGTCTATTCTTCTGTGATTTACGATTATTGGAGTGATTTAAATTAATAATAATTGGAAGAGCACATACAATCATTTTGTGGTCACCGTTTATTAGCTCTTTGTTAATTTGAAGTAATAAAGGGTGACATCATGAAAGAAAACTTGGTGAAGAATGCTATTATGTCTCGTATGAGTGTGTACCTATTGTGTCCAAGAATGCATGTCTAACGTAGCAAGAAGATCTACTGCATAATATAACAGTCCTCTGCCAACATTTCAGTCTATTCAACAAGGATTACAGTCACCTGCGATGACATTCGCATAATAATTTAGGGCAGACGTATGTACAAAAGCATTAAAAATGGTGTTATGTGCAGTAGTCAATGTGTTAGTGTTTCTATATATGTATCCGAAAAGTAAGCTAATTCGAAGTATTAACTGAGATCCAGACCGACTCTTGTACCTTATCTAGTATTTTGTCATCGATTTAATCAGACAAAAAACAAACACTTGCGTATATTAGACAGCCACCATTCCATCAATATTCTCTATTGCTGCGATATAACATATAATCCCGAACAGCTAATTCTGAGTCAGTAAAAAGGAGGAATACCATGTTTCTTTGACAAATATTAATGAAGATTTAGCTAATACGGCTATTGTTCTTAGGGTTGATATTCTACTAAGAAGTGAGAGAGCGTGTATTACTAAATAGTTCAAAACTGAATAGTGGATTGGGAAGAATCGAATAAAATCTTTGTTTACGTCGTTAATGTTCAACTAAACTAGATGCTGGTTTGAAACGGCAGTCTGATGGTTTGGACTAATATCTTAGCAAGCTGTATTGTCAGGAAAACTAGTGACTGCCTGATGCCAGAAAGATTATTATAGTTGTCAGAGATATTAGGATATTCTGATTAGCTTTTGTTTGGCAACATAGCAGTTTGCTGTCAACGAGCATAAGATGGGGAATGTCCTAGTAGCCCATCAGGAGTAAAATTATAAAAGTGAGGTTCGAGAGTAAGACCACTTATACGATCTGATTAGATCGTGTATGGTGTAGGATTACCAGAGCTTAAAACATACTGCTGTGTATTTAGTGACCTAGAATTCCTGACAAAGTTATTAGCGTCAGAGTAGTAAGATGTGTTGTGTACTTGTTTGCTACGTGGCTTACGCTGGTAGTTGAATTACCTATGTTATGATTGGTTACGTATGACTTTGATTACTGCGAAAACGATTACTATTAGAAAATGAGGCCTAGTAACCAACTTTGCCATATAATGATGTGATAGGCACATTGGTATTATGTCTTTACCAATGTTACTGCCCTGTGTCATAGATGTATAAACCCTGTCAACAATTTTCGGTGTTCGAATTACTGGTGTGAATTCGAGTATTAGTGTGTCTGTCGAACCCAGGGTCAATGGATTAAAAGTTTGTTCTGTGGTAGAATTGTCTTTTACTAAGCAATGTGGGATTTGACGAGCTGTTTTGTTAAAGAATAGACCTGAAATAATTTATCATTATTTATAAACATGCATCAAGTAGCAAGGCTCACAGAAAACGAGTGACAGTCAATTGACTCATCTGCAATTGAATGTTTCTTGAAAAGTATGTTTGCGAAGAAATCAACAGTATTAATAAAACATCATAGCACCAATTCAATATACAGTAGACACATTAATATTACATTTTTATTGTATTCTTATGATGAAGGATAGTTAAAATTTACACTTTATCATTCTAACTAGATAGATAAAAACAAAACAAATTATTTATCTTGTGCAAAGTTCACCACAGAGGTGAAACAGACAGGTAAAACACGCAACTTGTTGCCACGAAAGTTGAACGTACTACCGTAACACTACTGTTTGTATCATCCTTTCTAAGCCATAGAAAACACACCCTCACTTGTACATATTATTGAAATCGCTTCTTCTCTCCCATATGAACTTAAAGTTATTTGTGGTGACATTATTCCTAACACTCAGCCCGTCTAAGCGCAATAAAATTTTGTGCACCATTAATATTCATGGTTGGAGATTATGTGTCATTCATCCCACCAAAAATGACAGCATTCTGCATCATAAATTGTGACAGTATTAGTCTAATCAAAGTTCAAATAACCTACGAATTAACTACGTGTGACCACAAGGTGATGCTCTGCTCAATACCACTGTAAACATCAGCTCAACAGGCGAAAAATTTGAAATACAACAATAATATTTCACATATATATATCAACAATGACAGTGCTTGACAAGGTTTCATACCTTTGAATACCCGCCTATTTTAAAGAAACTCCATTCTCTGCGACTGATGATCGCCGACTTGCTATCAGTATTTTCTACATAAATCTTAGCGTTTGTGTTAAAGTGCATGTTCCTCACAAGAAGCTTATGTAGCGAGGCAGTGACGAGCAATTCATCCATCGTATCTTCTCTGCACTGGGTTCTATTATTGACACAAAAATCTAAATTTTCTCCGATTATGACAAAGATAGTGAAGAAGACGAACCTATAGCCCTTTCTGGTTATTTTTAACAGCAGCCTGCCATGTTACTTACTTTTAATTAACGACATTATAACAATAGTTTTCCCCGACTTGTTCATCACCAATCTTTGATAAGCTACTTCACACTGAAATCTGACTTGCGTATGTAGAACACGACTACACGACTTCAGTCAAACGTTCAACAAAGTCATACATGAACGACTGATCTCTAAAATAAAACCATTTAAAATCAAAGGCCTACTACACTCAAAATTTTCGTCCTTCCTGAAAGTAAGACAGCAAGGTATAATAATAGTCTATCATTATACTGAATTCGACGCGAATGGTTATCCTTTCAATTTAGCTGCTATGAGGAAATCGACGCCCACTACACTTTATTGAGGCTTTGCCATGAATGTTGTAGTACCAAAATGTGTATGCGTCTTACGTTTGTTGAGGTCCAGTTCTAATAGGAAGAGATGATGAAGGAATTCTTTGTCAACGTAAATTGACCAAAACTCACTTTAATGAGTGTCAAGATTTCTGTTACTTATATGTTATCGTGTTTAAAGGTATGGAACGATTCGTCAACATATTGTCTGTCAGACAAATCTCCACGTTTAAGATTAGACCTTGTTAGCTGGTCGTAAAGTTCTACGAATTTGAAGCTGATAATAATAGAAGCGACATACGTGAACAATTAAAGTAGAAGTGACCATACAACGGTAAGGAATTCAACGCGTGGACCTGTCACACCATGATCTAGAAACCCGGCTTTTTCATATGATATGATGTTGGGGATGTTAGATCCCCAAAACTCACTTGGTAAACCTGTTATTTTTGTGATTTTATTGTGTCTATTTAAATTTCCTGTTTTCGCGCCACAAAGTCCCCTTCTCACCTTTAGTTCGTGTTTCCCACTTGGAAAGACACTAAATCTTATTGGTTCATTGTTTATTTTAGTACGCTATCTATGATATTTCAAGGACGCTCTCTGTTTTTGTATATATACGCATGAGTTGTGTGTGATGATATCGTATGACAGGCTGCCTGTGGAATTAAACGCTTCTTTCTGTCTTTGGACTTTTTACACTAATTAGCTGGACTGGGGCGCTTCCTGTTACTGTGTCGCTGATCTTACGTTCATTAGAGGTTATCCAAGTGTCACCATAACTCGTGAAACCTTAGCATATAATTTTCTAACGCTGACTCTTTAATGAAACCATTGTATGTAGATAAATCCATATCATTCTAATCATGCCTGTAAAGTGTAATGCACTCATTTACAAAATATCACTTCATAATGCTATTTGAGCTATTATAAGATTATAAAGCAAGAAATAACAAAGCCTTTGTCTGGTGTGAAGAACATCAACTCCCCGTTACAACTTACAAATGTGGCTAAATTAACATTGAGTACCATAACCTAAATCTTTATTTTGATGTACATGAGGAACAATTGTCCAAATGTGAAATGATTCTGAATGCAGGCTTAAGATACTCTATTGATCTAACTTTCACGAAACAAACAACATCTGTCATCTTCAAGACGCACTGAATTATGCGTTTCACAACCCATAATTTCTACCAACGTGAATGCAAAATGCCAAGGTCTGTGATCGCTCATTGTTTAAATACTGTTCACTTATATTGAACAGCCTCCGATTAAGCGATGACCTGGAAATTAAATGAGTGCAGAAAAACTTCACAAAGTAGTTATCCGAGAATGATATGGTAACCGAACTACACTACATGGCGTAATACTTTAGGCCTAGAAACACTTTGCAGAAGGCGAGCTGAGCTCAATCTGACATTTTATTGCAAAGTTGTACACCATTTAGCATACTTTTCTATGACTATTAAAATATTGATCCAGACATCTGGTTACAGTCTCACAAACCACACAGGAATAATCCAGGCAGAAATTTGTATGACTAGAGTACAATTCTGATTTCCTAATGCACAAATTCATTGCCATTTAAAAAAAGGCGATCGACAGAAATTCGTGCGTTATATACCGTTATTTACTTTATACGGGCAATAAACTAACTGTTTTGTGACTTCAAAACACTGTATGGACTATTGATATATTCAAACTCTAGCATAACACTTGACACAATCGTTCGGCTCAATGTATGACATGCTCATGTAGATTCAATACTAATTAGTGGTATTTAAAATAATGTGTATCTACTATGCTGAAATCCCCATAAACTTCAAAAATAGCCCATTATTTCTACAGATAAACCTACATCAATTATTATGAAATAAATATAACCGACACCAGATTGAAATAACACTTTTTTTTTCGAAATTGACTTTCTATCCTATTCTTCTTTAATATAGACAAGTATATTGGCAGTGAAGCTTGATCACCATTAAATTTATATAATAACACAAGTCCTGTATATCCTGATTATTCACTAGTGCCTCAACGTGTATATAATTAGGTTCAAAGATGATGTGAACATAATGTACCGAGCAGAGCATTCCCCAAGAATAACTGCATCTCTAGTTCTACTCGAGCTCGTTTGTTTTTTTTACTCATTTAATTTAATTTATTTTTGATCATATAAAACCTATTTACAATAAGCGTTAAGGAAAACCATTTTGGGTTTCATCATATTAGTTTAAATGTACCGTAATTAAAATTGGCTTACATTACTAAGCAGCACTCATAATAAGAAGTTAATGAGAAGTGGTATATATATACATAAACGTAGTTATAGCTCAAATTTATTGTGAAAAGGATTATTTGGCAACTACTCACATTGCAACAATCCAATAAAATTAATAAAAGGTCAAATTGTCATTGAAATTATGAATCGCTATATAAGTGACGATTGAAGATGGATAATAATATATAAAAAAATTGATTGAAACACAACGAAAATTTACTTTAATAATTATGTAAGACGGATAGGAAATCAATAGAGACATAGTATATTGTGAACGCATATGATGAATTCGGACTGGCTTTACAGAACTTGGACCTTGTTCATATATTTTATTATTATTTTCTTGGTAGTTAAGAAGATTACATATGCCTTCACCCAACAGGTGTTTATTAAGTAGTGTTTAGAACTCGGTTAATGAATTGCTGCAGCGAATATGTTTGTGGAGTGTATTCCATAATGTAGGACATCTCACTTTAATGGAGTTTTGACGTAGCTGTGTGCGACATCACTGTACAGTGATGTTATTTTCCTTACTACACAGCTTGTATGGGGAGAATGAATAAATTGGTAATAATGCTGAAGAGTAAGTGGCATTAACAATAATATTTAATTTTAGGCGTCGGAACGAGAGGCGTGCTAGCTCTAATATATCGTATCTTTGGCGATAATCTAGCAAGGTATCTTTCGACAAAGTTAGCCAGACTGCTAGACTGCTGCCCATAATGTTAATATCCATAAATAGCAATGAGGTACAGCCATATATAAACACTTACTACATTATTTTCTCATTTATAAGTTTCACGTTTTCCACATAGTTAATAACCACAAGTTTTCTACCTGTCGATTCTTTTAATTTTTACAGCTAACCACGCTGAAATGTCTCACATTGATCCATAACACTGGTTCACCTGTTAAATAAAGTAAATACCCTGAAAAACAGCAATGACACACACACTAGAACAGCCTTATGATATCATTAATTTATGCTTCTTTGTTTTTTTGCTTGTCTTTCTTTCAGTTGAATAATCTTAGCAAAACACTGTCACAATGCACTCAATATGACGCCAGATATTTGCACACAGTAGGAATTTAGAAACAACTACTGTAGTTGCAATCTAAACTACAAGTGCATGGATCATTGATGTATAAGGCCTTGCTTCTATTTGTGCTTATTATATGTATCTCCATATTGCATGTTTTCTCTTCGAAATTCTTTCACTCAATATACATCATCATGATCATGCTTGTACACTGGCATGAAATCTGTACAGTTTTGTAATATATTTATCCATCTATAAACTTTATCGATTCAGTGATTTGTATTATGTCAATGTAGACAAGAGGAAAAATAACAACTCATAATTTTAATTACATAAACAAAAACAAACAAGAATCGTGTACTTATATTAAGTTCATCTGACAGATAAATCTGATAAGATTTTTCTAACTGAACATTCTGTCGAATTCTTAAGTAAAATGGATCCATATGTATTTAACGTATTTTACTGATTTCACTAAAATGTTGATTTGATCATTGTGATTAAAATGTGAACAATTTGAAAACTTGTAAGTTATAAATGTGTTTCAATTGATAGCCTTATTATGACACTACCACAGTTGTTAACCGAAATTCACTGTCAACAGAACATTCTTGCTTATGCCTCTTATTGAACTCACTGTATATATAGTTAAATACCGATGATAGTGCAGTCCTCTGTAGCGTCATTTTGTCATGGGATCGTTTAATGTTTGATTTCTTATTCAAACTGAATTTGAATTAATGCCAGTTACTCGTTTTTGTTTGAATCAACCTTATTTGATAAATTTATCCAGTGTTTGTATTATATTAGTATACACTAACAAGTTGTATGGTGCTATTGTACGCGCGAATCCTGTTATGTTTGAAATGAATATTGTCCTATAATGAACAGACACCCTAAGAGTTAGCGACTCAGTTCACTGTGTGATTATCATTGGGTAGTCGTTCGAGTTGTAACAAAACGTAGATAACGAGCCTACAGTTTCCTATGTACGGTAGGTTGTAAAAACCAGGATGGTAAATTTCATTTTCAGTTTTTATAATAACAAAATTGAATTCACGGTCTGCTGCTTCGAAGAGATAAATATATTATTAGGCGTTTGTTGTGCAAACAATGAATTGGTTAATGGTCAATTTATTTTTGCTTAGCATAGCATTAAAAGACATTTTGAAGTTAATAACAACAACAATTTGGGCTAGACATTACCAGATGTCATGTGTTCACTGCAGCAGTTTAATGACATTTGTCTACATAACAATTATAAGCTAACCTGTGAGCCATGCATTTCTGTATTTTGTAAGCATTCTCATTCTCATGAGCACTACGTGCTTTTATTTTAACAAACCTCTGTACCTGCAATTATCTATGTGTCTGTTTGCCAATCTAACTATTTTTTCATTACATCGACTATGTGCACAACAATAAACTTAATAAACGCCTAATAATCGAGCACGACTAATCGAGTCACAGTTAGTAGCAAACTATGGCTAGCCTCAGATAAGGCGCATCAAAATCGTCTCTTTCTTGCTTTTTGTTTAAGTTTGTTAAAGATGTTTTTCTTTTCAAAGTTATACTTTTCGAATTTGACTGGCGAATTATGCTTGGTCTTATAATTAAATCATACACATAGTAAATTATATATTTAACCAAACTTACTATAATAATTGCAGTTCGATAATAGAAAAAAACACAATCAATTTTAGTTCAAGCATATAAATTAAAAAGTAAATTTTTACGAGTTGTATTGAATGTTGAAATGTTCAAATGTAAAGTCTTATTTAAAAATAGCACGTTTTGTTAATTTCCTAATAGTCCATTGTTTTCTGAATGTAATCGAAAAATGCGGATGCAAAAAAAATGAATTTACAAATGAAACTAGGTTTCATTAGTGACCAAATAAAATCTTATAAAATAAAAAAAATTTACTAGAAATTTAGTACAATAGCAATTCGGAATTTACTGAGTCTTCAAAGCATGCCAATAACACCTTAATTTGGCTCAATTTTCGAAGATCTATTGAATTATTTATGCGAACCTCCAGGTATAGAACTTTGTATCAGATGATAGGTGAAACAACCAATGATTACCATTACGTTGGAGACTAAAGTACTTATTCTTATAAATGGAGATGTTAGCTAATTTGATAGAAACTAACATGTATTTTCGGTTTAAGTTGATACGTTGAGTTTGTCAACAACATGACAAATTTTCAATGGTCATGTGAATAAAAAAGAAATGACTTAAATGTTGACAAATGACTACTAACTACGTATAAGGTAATCACAGTAAAAAAATTTCATATAGCTAACTTGTTTAACTTGTGATAACAGCAGAGCCTAATTATTTCTGTACGACACTCATTAAAATAAGCTCATTGGAATGGTGGATAAATTAGTTGAGAATTGACAATCACTATTTGTTGACAAGATTGTAATCTATGAACACTAAGTATCAGAAACTATAATCAAAATAACAAATATATAAGGCCCTCATATAGTTAAACATTTAGATTTTTTTTTATGCACACAGAGTTTAGGTCTACAGTTTTAAAATTCTTGCACCATTACGGTATATATTACGGTAGGACAACATATTTAAAATATGTGTTGAAATGTTAAAAATACTATATAACAGTGTTGATAAATGTATTCATTTTACGTTTGCATTACTCTAAAACATTCCTAATCAATTCATATTTAGAAGGATTATTTCAACCAATTAATGCATGCGATCCATATGTTCCTACTGACAGATTAGTCATATACTGTTGAATTTATGCCTAATCGCGTATTATTAAACACACATATTAACACAAACAAATCACTACACAAGTAGATAAAGTGAAAGACACTGAGAAGTCACTAATTGTTGCAATGAGTCGCATCAAATGTCCCAGTTAGTAGATTTGAACTAACGATCTGCTACTGGCTCATGAACTAGGAAACAATAGGTAGACGTAAATGTAATTGGTAACATAATAATAATTTTACATAAGAATGTATCATATTGAATAATTAAGGGAGTCTACATTAACAGAATACCCTGCAATAAATATCATACTTCATTTTAGTTTTTGGCAGTCAAACGGCAACGCGAAGTTTTCTGCAATAAACACTGACATTTATGGCCGAATATGAAATCGAATTCAGATTTCAAACATCTGCATCTAGTATAATTTATGAACAGATCAAATATAGAGGAGTTGATAAATTTGACAATTTTACACGAAATGATGAATCTACAATATTTTAAAAGAAATTGTATTTTGTTAGTATTGTCATTGACCACTAATATTTCAAAATAAATATCACGTGACTGTTTAATGAACGCGAAATCTGCTAACACTTCTGTGATATTTCAAATCGCGAATCGTCAAGATAAGTTACTCAATATAAAATGTTCTACTTTCTGAACATTTCATTGCATGCATGACATCCATCGATTTGATCGGTAATTTCAAGTATCAGATAACCATTACTTGAAGTGTACTATTGAATCATGTATCCGATCCGTGTGACTATGTATATAACAATAATTGTAGGGATAATTGTATACAGTTAATTAGCATACTTTACGATAAACTAATTCAATGTTCTTATCAAGTTAGTAGAGGGCTGTTTAATTTTGTGAACTCGTACCTACTCATCATGGGTTTCGCACTCATTTAAGACGTCCAATTGTTAATTATTCATCAAAACGCTTGAGGTAAAGAAAATCTATCTGAGAGTATAATTGTTGTGAAGGCATTCTGCCATGTAGGTTTCTTAGGTTTAACATAAATTTCGACAGGCTAGTTAGACGTGTGCCACAACAGTAATTCTAGGTTGACTTGAGAATGTCGTTTCCAACCAAGTGTTTGCTATCACCTTCTCAGCATAATGATATTGATTAACTTAAACAAATTCTTCAAGTGTTAAGTTTACTTGATTCATTACATGCATCTTTATAAATAACTGTTATTGTTTATTATCATGAAATACTATCAACATATTGGTGGATAATATTCTTGTTAATTTGAATGAGAGAAAAAGTGAATTTGAGTAGGATGCATCTTGTCTGTATAATTTTGTCGAGTTATTCACTTGATCGTATGCTGCTACAATTGTGTCATTCGGTCAATCAGAAATGTCGTGTAATAAACAAGGCCTGTTGTGATTGGCATAACAAGGAAGTGCTTCTACTCTGTGAATGATACGTACACAATATCATAATTACGTGAAGTTTTATGAATGTGGTGATTAGTTACAGTCGAAATGCATTGACATGTTTCGTTGCATTGTAATTATTGGTATGTGATTAGTTTGAAGTCAATTCGATGATGATCAGTATGACAAGATGATGAAAGCATGTGATTGTGATACGCAATGAACAAAGCATTGAATAACAGCTTGTCAAATGATAAAATTTTACCAACTCAAAGAACTAGGAGAATATGTCTATGAAACCAATTGCTAGATTTAGAAGTGAGTTGAAAGTGTGAATTTGGTTGAATAACTCAAGGAGAATTCAATTAAAGCGGAGAAACAAACAATCACCAACTTGATGTGTGGTGAATATGACTGACTAAATTTCATTATTTTACTTTAAACAGTTCAATCAATTCATACAATTAGCCAAAATAGTTGAATTAAAACAATTGCAATATGAGTTGCTTGACATATATTGAGTTTACCACAATAATAATTTGGCATTAATAAGCAAGGAAACTTCAGTTGCATTCAACTACAGCAAACTTAAGTAAAGATTGTTCGCTAATATTCGCTTTGATATTGATTTATAATGAAACCAAATGTGATCACTGTATCTTGACCAGAAACAGCAACAGTGAGTATAAATATATTCGAGTGTAAAATTACAATCATAACACGAAATTCAATATGAGAGAGGTTGTGCAATGTGTTGAGAATAGTGTGTCTATAACACTTCTTGAGACGTTTAGACCAGTCACACTCGTAGATAGATCACAAAGTTAAAGTGTTTTCACCCTTCTCAGCTTGAACGTTGTTGTAAATAACTCGTGATGGAGGTTGTTGACTTCACTTTGACGTCAAGCCAATTTTAAAGGTCGAATTCTTGGATGCAGGTCAAGAAATTTACGCATGAGAAAGTGTCAGCAACTACTTAGTTGACTTCAGGCGGCAGATTTGCACCATTTCAACTTAATTAATTGCTCATCTGTTATATGAAACTGATCTTGGTCAACTATTTAATGCGTCATGCTAACCAATATAGTATGATATCCACGATATCTGACGTTTGATACTTTATCAACAAACTCATGTATATTGACGTATTGGATTGCGATTGTTTTACGTATCATTATTTGTATTGTCGAAATAGATGCAAGCTTTTATAGATAATTCTTTCCATAATATTCCAATTTCATTGAATTCCGTAATCAATTAACGATACAGTAGCATGTGACTGCATACAGAAAACAATATTGTGTTTGTAGGGCACATTATGTTAACTATAAATGCATTTTCTTTGAATGCAAAGTAAAAATTCTCTGTATAAGCTGAGATGTTAATACATATGGAATAAATTCTGAGGTTACGTTCAATCTTAAAATTGATATTCGTTACTAATTGAGCTATAATCAGATGTAAATTCGCTTTTTATTTTGCTAATTTGAAAGTTTTACAATAAAACATCTGGAGTGTTATACATCAAGTACATAAGAGTAAGATTGGTGACGTATATGATTTAGAAATTAATAACATTTAAAGGAATAGCTTTTGAATAAAGAATTTGACACTAATGTTTTTTAAAAATTCTTGGTGTTAAAGTAATCTAGTTAAAGAGTAACCACTTGTAATAATTATTTAATGCGTCAATGATAAGGTCACAAATCAGTAGAAACACATGTATTTTTATACGAGAAATTTAGTTAATATACTTTAAAATAAATTTGTAATATTTGATACATTAGACTGCAGAAATTGCATTTATAAATATTTTTTTCACAATATTAGGCCTTTCTTCCAAATACCAAATACTGGGTCTTTGCAATATAGAAGTATTCAATACTACATACACAAGCCATACTATTATGCTAAATTTCGTTTCTTTCATTGACAAGAGCAGATATGTTATTATACTTGCTAATGCTCACTACCAAACTCACCTAATATGAGCTACGTACCATCTCTCAAAGAGGCTAGTTGAATGATATTGTTGAAAATTGTTTTGTCAATTTGTCGTGCGTTGTTTAACCACCATAATTCTTACGTGGAAATGGTTGTGGCGTTCGTAAAACAAAGTGACAGACAATATCTTCAGAATAATTACAAATGGTTTCAATTAATTTGATACGAGTAATTCGAAAGCGCTATTTGGAATGTCACGCTTATTTATATTACGTTTTAAAAGAAGTCAAAGACGGCAAAAAACGCGTCCTTGATTCCGCTTCCCAGCCACGATCCAACGCAAACAATTACAGAAGAACAAATGTTATAAATGCACTCAAGAATATGGTAGAGTAATATATTCTTCGCCTACCAGTGAAAGTGACTATGCACACAACTCCCTATAATTGCATAAACACAATAAATGCAATTCTGCAATTAATGGAATCTAACAATTATGCAATATAAGTACATACAAGTAATTGTCCGGTCATCGTGTCAGTTTGCCAACAGATATTATAACTTTATTCTGATGGTTATATTACTGTCAGTAAAAACAAGTATATGAAATTTTGTGTAAATACTTACAACTAAAAGTTCGCGTACTTCACGAAAGATTAAATTACAAAAGTGAACGTTTCAAGTTTAATTTCCTTGTTTCTACTTGTCATTTGGCATTTTGTTGATTAACCTGATTGTAATCAGGCCTAACACATAATGCGATTCACACTTTCACTACACATATCTCTGCATGAGCTCAACGCCATACTGGATAAACAGGACATAATTCCAGCCTGATAGATAGGTGGGTTTAGCTATTCGATTTGTTGTCAAGCAAAACGAACATAGCAAACTTTGAGTGAACCTTCAATCCATGAACTTTTGACTGAATGCATTCAAACAGAGTATCACTATTTTAGACAACCAAGGCCCTGATTCAGTTTTCTTACTGCGTTAATTCTGCTGTGTTCACTGTGTAAGTTTCATTGCTACAAATATTATTCATTAAAAATACTTCAGCGAAACGTCTAGTGTTTATTATTTGCTACTTAATTTTAAAGAAGACAATTCAAAAATTAATAATTTGAAAAACGTGTTAGCGCAGACCTAGAGAACAAAAGTGGACAGTTGAATGAGATTGAATACAATGGAACACTGAGACAGAAATCTGTTATCAGTTTCATTCATCTCTTGGCCTCCTCACATGACTGTCTCACTAGTATAATGTTTTGACAATAATATAAACAATACTAGACAGTGAGGTGAATTGGCTAACAGACTGATCAGACGATAATATATTTCTGTCTAGAGTTTACAATGCGCGAAAGACAATGGTGCTTAGACTCTGTGTTTCTTTATTTCACTATCATTGTAATATATTGTCTGATTATGTAGCCTCATCTAATAAGCATTTAGAGTGACAACTCGTCTGAGTTGTCATCGTACATCATAAGTTCCTTAGACTGACAGACTTTCAAACAAGTAAAATAGCTAAATTATACACAATGTGTTTCAATGTGTGTTTTGTGTAAACTTACATGTTTCACTTTCATCCTGATTCATGGATTTTAACACAGTTTCGTTAATGAAGATAAGCTTTTATTGAATCTCTCTTCAACTTTGATCTTCTCTATATTTACACTATAATGAGGGTTCTATATAACTGGTGAGAATATCATCATCAAATGATTCTGAATTACTTATTTTTCGATCAACTAAGTTAATCAGTAACAGTAATTTAAAATGCTTGACACTGGTGTTTAGAGAAGTTTTATTGCATTTCATGTTAGGCAAGATAGTTATTATGAGACTGTCAGTATTCCCAATAAATGCTAATGTTATGACGACTAAAATTGTTACGTCTTATGTGTACCATCAATTAATAAATATGTTCTTGTTCACGTGAAGTCACAATAACAAACGCCATTGATTGTCTAGCTAGTTTCTATATGTGAGTCAGATATCTAATCGATCCCAGATCAGAATAAGAAGAGCACAAGCCGATAAATCAAACAGAAAAGCCATGCTATATTTCAGCCATTTCTTTGTATATACACAAAACCAGTGTACACAACCAAATAACTGTAGTTCATAAATAAAGGATAATATACAAACAGTGAATATGTTAAACAGAAGGTTAGGGCACGTGAGACTTAATGATTAAAGGAATAAAATACTCAAATTACACACAACTAAAACAAATGAAGTGTTCAGCTAAGACACTGTTCGACGAATCAGTCATTTTTCTATTAGTTTGCACACATAACATTCAATATAGTTATACTTAATACATAGAAACCACTACAGTAGCTTTGCAATCATGAATATTTTATTCGTTGTCTTTTGAAATTAGAATAACTAGTATTCTAAGTTATACTATCGTGACATATCAAGCTTGGTTAAACAACTGACTTGACGTCTTTCTTAAAACAATGCTCATACACAGGCGAACACCACTACTAAAAATGTATGTTTGACTAGTCACTAGTTGTCGTTGCTTGCACAGTGAGTTTAGGTTTTCTGAACTCGAATGTTATCTTTAGACCGGATTTTATTATATTTGATTACGTTTGTTACTTCGGAATGTTTTTGAAATTTGAGTAAGTAATAATCACTTGTGAAGTTCAAACTTGTTAGAAGGGCAATCTTTATACTAATTTTATTGTTTGATCATTGCGTGATATCCCGAATTCACGGAAGTGGGAATTTTGCCATCGGATACTTGACCAGTGGTACATAGGATAAGGCATCTGACAGCCTGGAGCCTCTAGGGTAGAATCTCGGATTCACACGAATGAAAAGTAACATAATAGGACAAAACGGCTCTACAGTGTCCTCTGGTTAACAACATTATTCTGCCAGTACCAGTATTCTTGAATTATGTTTCTATACAGGCTTCACAATTCTCATCCTAACTATTTATTTTTATGATAGTTCGTGAGCATCACATGCAAACGAACTTTTTATTTTATCCCAAAACATGGCTCACTTATATACCAAAACTTACATACACTGTTACAACTATTAAGAGAACTTGAGTATAGTGCATCTGGTATTTTGTGTCACAGTTTATTTCAGGTTGCCTAAGATAATACATAACAAGACAAAACATCCTAGTTTCCAAAAGCTTGATATATCTTAAGAATGCCTGCCATTGTGTCTAAATTTTTATTTTCACTATTATTATAACTAATGTTATAATTACTTCAAAGAATATCGGTTATATATCAGGCATTCAGTGTTCATGCAATGCTGTCTGATTTCTGTGGAATTTGTAGTACCTTAATCAATTCAGATTACTAACACTTATGCATACCAGAGCTGTCCTCGACGCGCATAAAATAAACAACATACTTTCACGCAATCTAAATTATGACGTTAATCACGGTCCTCTAATGAAACATTTTCGACCCTAAATCTACCGAACTAATTTAATTAAGAAGATACATATCACGTAAATTATGATGCTACGGAAGAAGTTGGTTTCAAATTGTGCGGAAATGTAGCTGGAATTATATTTAAGAGTAGCAATTGCTGCTAGTAACTAAAATAAATAAAATAGTAAATGAATTTGTTTTTACCAAGGTATTTAATTACCCAAGATGACAATAAACACACTGAAATTTCAGGTCCAAGTAACTTATAACAAGAAGCAAACCAATTTTCACGCAAACTGATATCAAAGATGTTTACCATCTGAATTCACTTTTATTGGTCTGTATTCTCTATCACAAAAGGTTAATACATTTTAAAGCTAAAGTTATTTCCATGGGATTATGTTCAGCCTTTAATCGCTTTTGCGTTTTCATAACTCATATACATATACTTGTATAAAATCTTGAAAATCAAACTTATGCACTGGCAACGTTATCAATGTCGTGCTAACTGTATATAATTAAAATGTGTTTGATGATTTGAAATACCCAAATAATCAATCTACATTGACCCAGAAATGACAATTACCACTCAAAATCTTAAGTATGAAAATAGCCATTTTGAAGAATAATGCGTTTGTCAAAGACAAAATCCAAAGATAAGCCGAGTTCCGAACATTCAACGCTATATTTGATATTTAAATTGGCATACGAGTAGTCAAAAAGTTTAGAAAAAGTGCGACTTTATTTTGTAAAAGTTCGAACATCTGATATGCTCTATGTTCAAGTAGTTTAACATTATGTTGGTCTAGCTGAGACTATTGAAGGCATATTTTCGTAATTCGTTATAATAAATAAACCTACCTGCTTACTGGTGTCTACTTTCAAACATTAGTAATCTCCAAACAGTACTATCGTCTGAATGTGGATAATTAGATTGTAGTAGCTCATACCCTACTGTGTTAATGATGTACCAATTTATGTAAATCAGTGAGACTTCCATCAATAAATTCACACGTGCAGCAACACTGCAAGATTGTTTACCATATGACAATTATAAATCGATAATTGTAACTTGTTATATGTAGACCGAAATATATATTTGAAAATCTAAACTGCACTTACAACACTATCTTGGTAAATCTAGGCAGATAAACCACATGATGATTATTGAGTGCTAAGATGCGTTTCGATTAATTCTAGGTTCTCAGCACGTATTTTCACGCTATTTTAATTTTGGAAATAGCATTTACAGGGTTTCCGAAAAATTGCTATTTAAACAGTAGCCCTATTCAATAGAGACGTAGGGCTATTTGTTTTATATGAATGTTATTCACACAAATCATCAACCTTTCATCACATGATGTCTAATAAAATGATGAAATAAAATTTGTGGCTTATATTGAATTTTAAATTAAATGAAATACATGAACTAGTATTACTACAATCAATTTTAAATTATGCAAAATAATAGAAAACATGAATTTATTAAGAATCATATTGAGTATTTAAATGTTCAACTCTGAAGTCTTATTCAATATTTCACAATTTCTCGATTTTCTTATAATCCATTGAAATTATGTTCATTTGAAAGTCAAAGCAAGTGCATGTTTTCGTATATGGAAAGTAAAAAGGGTGATATCAACAACAAATTTATGAACAATACATTAAAATGACTCTAAAAATTCAGTACTGAGTCGTCAAAATATGCTTAAAACACTCTAATATATACTTATTCACTAAAAATCATATGGTTTAGTTTACAGACGTTTATTTGTATTGCCCTGTATGAGACAGTAATGCAAATGACTACACACAGTAATTCTGACGGTGGATAATTTACTGCATTCCGACACGTCATACATCAATGTACTTATTTTAGTAGATAAAAATATCAGCTTATTTAATAGAAATGAACGTGTATTATTTATTCACGTTAAACGGTTTATTTTATTTATAACGTAATAAATTTCGAATAATCACCTGCATTGAAGAGGTTAACTTACTTGTAGATGAATAAGAACTAACTATAAAAATAATCACAATAAATGGCATGTGCCAAATTAGTTTATCTAAATTGTAGTACCTGAGAAACCGGCTTCATTCTGTACAACACTTATTCAAATTTGATTATCAAAATAATAAATAATGAGGTGACGATACAAAGATGATTATTTTTTGTTATGAATGCAACAAGTGAATACTAAGTTAGAGAAACTACAATCAATGATCTTCAGCGAAAAAATGTATTGTACAAACAAGTGAACTAGATCGGGACGAATATTCAAACCACCATGAATACACTCGTCTGTCTGTTGTAACCCTTGCTAAATCACATGCTAAGAGTATGTCATAGAATTATTTCATTTAGGTAAAGTAACGGAATTATAGAATGGTCAACTCATAGAAAAAGTATGTTTTCTACATAAGAGTGACATCATTAAATACAAATTTGTCTATCATAGAATTTTGTACCTAAATGGGTTGTCAACAGTGTATAATCTGTTTGGTAAACATTGATACACTCTCGTTAACAATTTATTCAAACTACACAGAAATTTTGTTGAATTTCCACGTTATACGCCGATATTGTTAAGTTAATGGAATAAAGAATTTGTTAATTGCAACTCACGTAAAAATGAAAACATATCGACTATAAAAATGCATTGTGATAAATATTGGGAAGAGTATCGTGTAGATTAAAAATGGATTTATAAATCGATTTATGCAAAGTTTAAATATTTCGTGATAAATAAAATGCTAATAAATGTGTCTGCAACAATTCGTCTTTAATCGCAAAGAATGTTTACAACTAACCTGCAAAATAATGTTACATGAAATTACGGAATGTTGTGACTACTAAGCAGATTACAAGTCATCTTTTTCTACACTTATTCCATTGGATATAAAACGCATTTACTGTAAACATTACAATATCATTGTTAAGTACTAATGTCATTGTATAATTACCGAATAATTTTAAAAAGAAAACTTACCGACAACTGACCATAAGCTTTCTATGCAAGGTAAACACCAAATGTGGATAAATATTACAATAAAATTAAAAAGAATTGACAGAATGAAAACTGAATAAATCAGAACATTTTTCCCATGCATTTTAAACACTAATTTGTGCACGATACAAAGTTGTTTAGCATCGATTTTGAAGTTACTTAACCACAATATGGATAAATATGTTTTATGCTTTATTCCTTCATTTTTGTTTTCATGATTTAATGCATATTAAACTGACATCCTCACTATGTTGTAGGTCTACATTAGTTTTTGGTTGTCTAAATTTCACCCTCACATCAACATCTAAATGCTTATAGTCTAAACAAATAACACCCAGTCATTAAATATTTGAGTCAAAATAGTAAAATTTCTAAGTAGATGTAAAAAGTACTTACGATGTACTTCAGGCACCAATTTGTAACCTGATAATTATGTATAAAATTATATTGACATAACTAGTGTTTACAATTACATATAAACATAATAAATCACGAACATAATAAAAATACTTGATTACTTGAAGCCATCTATGACTTTGCCATATGAATCATTTTGTCACGTTAAACAAGTTTAAATGATATTTTCTATTTTGAATATTTGATTTGTTGGCATGTTCTTTGCCCAAAATAATGATCATTGAAGGTTTCACTATAGTCAAGAGTCTATCATTATGCTTCAACCATAAGTGCATATTGATAAACACAGAAATTAGTGGAAGCTGGAAATATCCTCGTTCAAATTGCAATCACCTGATATAATTCAAATCATGCTCCTTATTAAATTTCTACTATTTACACTTGTCTATGGTATGAGATTACACACTAAACATCAGAGACCAATCGTATCAACAGAAGACGTTTATAATTTCATTATGATAAAACATAAGCAGATTGCGCTTTCTAAACAGTACAAAAATTATGGAAAATAGAACGGATTGCAATAATTTGTTTACTATGTCAGCATTAGGGTTGATGTAAGGAGCACTTACGTCGTATTTCATGCATAGATTCATCGTCTAATTTTTATGTAAGAAAAAAATATATATCGGCATTATCAGTGCCCACACTCACATATATACATATAAAATCACAAACATAATAAAAATACATGATCACATGAAGCAATCAATGACTTTGCCATATGAATCATTTTGTCACGTTAAACAAGTTTAAATGATATTTTCTATTTTGAATATTTGATTTGTTGGCATGTTCTTTGCCCAAAACAATGATCATTGAAAGCTGAATTATAGTCAGGAGTCTGTCATAATGCTTCAACCATGAGTGCATATTAATGAACACGGAAATTAGTGGAAGCTGGAAATATCCTCGTTCAAATTGCAATCACCTGATATAATTCAAATCATGCTCCTTATTAAATTTCTACTATTTACACTTGTCTATGGTGTGAGATTACACACTAAACATCAGAGACCAATCGTATCAACAGAAGACGTTTATAATTTCATTATGATAAAACATAATCAGATAGCGCTTTCTAAACAGTACAAAAATTATGGAAAATAGAACGGATTGCAATAAATTTTTCACTTTGACAGCATTTAAATAATCGCAGGTCTTTGAATAGATATACGCGAATGTCATCGTACAGCCACCTAATCTTCGCTGGACGGTGATCAGTGATTTTGCGGCTGTGATATTTCGTAGCTGTTAACATTATTAAACATTTTCTAAATAAGAACTAGAATTGAAAATTATGCGATTGCATGTTGTGTTCCAAATCACTATTAACACGTTAAAATTGCATTTTCGAATTCGGCTTATATTCTTTCATCTATATGCAGACTAGATAAATTTATATAAAGATCTGTTAAACTCAAATTTATATTGTAATGTACGTGTAGTGGAGACAAAATTTTAGTTGTGATTTTTGTGATATTTTTTAATTTTTTGTCTGTGCATCTTTATAAATCTGATTTTATTAACCGGAGAATAATGTGTTTCAGGATTATGAAAACTGCAGTTGGTTTGCTGCCTTAGTAATTTGGTTTACATTAGTTAACAAATATATGATGGGGTGATATGTTGAACTATATAAAACTTATGAGTAGAACTAGAAAATCTCTCATTAGATAATGAATCTTTAATAGCTTGAAAAGAGTTGTAATTTGTTTAGTTAGTGATTAGCTCATAGTATGTCAAATAATACCATGCAATCAAAAATCAAATAAGAACTTTTATGTGTATTACGAAATTGCACAATGACACTGTCAACATCTAAGTAAGCGATATAATGTCAAAATGAATAATTTTAGCTGTGGTATTGAGTTACATTGTAAGTAATTTAGTGTTTTTCTCACGTTTTCGTAACAATGCTAGATAAAAACGAATTTAATTATTGTTAGAATAGCTATATACTGTGAGCACGTTTTCATTTAAAACATTTTTCAGTTTATAGATAATCAAGTCAATTAAAAGCTCAACATGCTTACTAGTTGTATTAACGACAAGACTGTCAGACACATCTAAAATATAGATGAATATCTCTAGTTATGAATGCATTTTTCTGTATAAAGGATTCAGGATTCAATCATTTTAATTTTCAAGACATAACTAAGTGTGTACATTAATTATAAAATTAACCCGCAAATTATTCACAGCAGTTAATTAACGTCAAGACAATTAACACTTATCTATAAATACCATAAAATGTTCTTCAAGTATTAACTTACTTTTTAGTATCATCGCTGTTGTAACGATCACTAGTATAAGAAAATTAATGTAAACGAGATTCATTTTGTCCTAATAATTTTCTGGAGTTGTTAAGTGGTTTTTATACCGTTGCATTCTTGTAATATAGCCAATCAATAAAACTGTGTCTTGAACATACTCTGTGATTGGTTGAATGAGACGTTACATATACGTAGTTGAGTACACCATGCCGACGTACGTAAACGTTTACTAGTATAACGAATATTATATTTTTTTGTATTAGTGCTTTGCTAATAAGCACTGTTAGCACTGTTTGAATGTATCATTGATTTATCAGCACACACATACCTACAATGCCTATAGCGACGTGCACGTTTGTTGTCCGGAGCCCCAACATACAACAGCTGTACTAATTCTCGTTCTAAACCAAATCCCGTTCATTAATTTAATAGATTATTATTTGCTTATTGTTATAACATCGTAGATACACAATTATACGTCTTTGAGAGTTCTCTTAGCTAAAGCTTTTATAACAAATCTATTGGACACCCGGATTAACGCATTCGACGTGTGATAGTCATCAGAAAGAAATAATCGTTAGCCACAAATATAACTGCCAATCAAAGTAAACTAAATTCTAAGAAACTTTGCACCTATTCTATGTACTAGTTTTAACTGTTAAATATTGTGTCTATTACAGTTTGTGACTGTGAGATGTTGTTAAATCGATAGTGTTCTGAATCAGCAACATTTTATTATTAGACTCACTAAAACGCCGTCAAATGTAACTTCAACTGATAAACTCTAAGCAGTTTATTTCATTCAGTTCTATGTGGTCATTTGATATTCTGTATATAAATATTATCTACCATCTATATAATGTGTCATAAACTGAAATGCAGTATTGTGTCGTCGACTATCTCCTTGCTGATAAATTATCACTTACTCTATCATACACAAACTACTTTTACAAAAATTGTACTGTCATTTAGGTGTTAAACTTTAAAGGTTAAAAATGCTGTAGATGATTTCTGACATTACTAAAAAATGATTCGTGGAAGAGTCGGTTTGTCATTTATGTGTCTTTAATTGGTATTATTTGTCACTTTCAGTTTGTACAAACAGTTAATAACACTATAATAAATCCTGCTTCATGAAAAGTATATTTGTTTAGAAAGTCTTCTTTACTGTAATTTCAGTGAACTACCTTAAAACTTGATAAGGTAGCATTTGACTAACTACTGTAAACCGTATTGTGTAGGTAAGCCACTAGATAAAATTTATAAATACAATTTTGTTAATGATATATAGTCATTACGTTTTAAATCGTATACATTAGATCAGATGTGACAAGTCATGCGACTAGAGTCTAACAACATAAATCTTAAGTATAGAACCGTTCCTTATAAATAAAACATTCACTGTTTTGGTTATTTTAAAGTAATTCAGTAACAGACTAGAAATAATTCATCTTAGTTACATTACAATTGAAACTGTAGTCTGTATTAGTTAGTATTTGGCTCAGTTAACATAATTCATTTTAGTGGTAGTATTTTGAAAGAAGAATTGTCAGTATACAGTAATCCAGTCCATAAATAGTTATAATAATATTCACTAATCAATAGGCTGAAGAGTAAATAAAATCTTTTGATTCATACAAAATGGATTAATACTTAGAAATGACTTACAAGTGCATCGAAAAAAAGTATTGAAAGGTAAACGAGCGAAGCAAATTTATTGATAGATGTAATAATTGTCAATAATATCTTCATAGGCATGAAAAATGAATGGATATGTTTAGTTCAAAAGTCAAAACAGGTTTCTCCATTTATACATAAGAGTCCAAGAAAAACATTCAATTTACTGTAAAAATCAATGTAATTAGAGAAAATATGTCAAATTATTTAGGTTGTCATAATGATATATGAATCACAACGTCACGTACAACAACGCCGAAAAAAATGTAATTGGGAAACTCAATATATCATTCAAGTTAAAGCCATTTTTGAAAGTAAACCATTTAAGAAAGCTACAGGTTGTAATTTGTACTGATTTATTAAACATATTCGTTTCTGATAAAATGGTAAACGACTATAGCAATGGCTCCAAAGCGGTTTTCTTATGTGTTAAGCAAACAAGACAACACTATGTATTCCTGAAAATTGATGTGATAATTATTTTATGTTCAGCACTCTACATATATGATACGAAATATTTGTTGATGCAAATGGTGATGGCTTCATTTTATAAAATTTACAGCTTCATCTTAACTGTTCTTCTAAAGTTACTACCGGTCCGAAGCCCGAACAAAAAAGGAAGTTTGAGCTTGGATTTAAAAACCCTATCCCAGAAAAAACAACTTTTGCTAAAAAACATTAGCAAGATAAAAATATTTTTAACATCTTAACTTTGTCCTGTGAATAAGGGATCTTTATTTTAAAGAGATATGACGTCTTATGGTAAACCCGAATATTTTCAAAAGTATTTGAGAGACTGATTCCCCTTCAGCAAACGAGAGCAACAATTGATTTTGGTACATGGAATATTCACACAATGTGGCAGACGAAATAGAGCGTCCAGGGAGCTAAAGATATAAAAATAAACGTTCTAGAGCTATTCGGAATAAGAGAAACTAATTAGTTACAAGCTTAACAGTGAAGCTCATTCTCAAAAGAAACACTGTCAGACTCTGGTAACGAAGAAGAAAGTATACCTCACGGAAAAAGCTGCGATAATGCTAGTTTGAAAAACAAATAAGAACTGATATGGTGAAAACCTTATAAACCTGAAATTATCAGGGCACCCCACTAGACAAAGAAGAATAGGATAACATTAAACGTCATCCAGTTCTATGTATCAAACAACAGCAGCCAAGAAGACGGCAAAAACCAGTTCTAATCGAGACTGAGGTCAATTATAAAGAAATGCTCAACCACAAATATGACCATTTTAATCAAAAACCTAAACGTCAAGTTTGAAATAGGCGGCACAGGATATGGAGACATCATGGGACATCACAAAACTGAAAAAAGAAAGGAAAATAGTGAGTCGTTTGTGAATTTATGCACCTTCAACCAAACAATTATAGGTGGTACCATTTTATTCCTCAAACGCATGCATTAAGCTATATGTGTTTCATCTGACTATATTGCGGAGAGCCAATCAACAACATTCACATTAATATGACAGTGGCTGATCTGGTTTTGGTTCACCACCTGGTAATGGCCGAAATAAAAATAAAACTTGAAAAGCGCTAAACAACTAAAGCAACGTGACTAAAAAAGTTTAATAGTACGTTTCCTTAGGATGCTGACAGACTTGGTGAATTCAAAATAACTCTTGAAAATGACTTCCAAGTATTTCATGATCTACTAGAATAGGATGACACTAATATACAAAAATAAATTAGTAATAATAACAATAACAACTTTATTCTCGAAACTAATTTTGTACATATGAGCAAACCAGTTCCCCAGCATGATTAAAAATGGTATGGGTTTACTTACATACAAGGATTTCCATAACTAGTAACAGTCAGGACATTCATGACTTATGAACATATGAATTGAAAACGTAACAAACAGCGTCATATTTTACAGTACTATGATATAAAATATACGTATAGTATCATGGTGCATATATAAATATAATTCGCGCTCTCTTTGACCATACAGGTACGACTTCAATATTGCTTTTAGTACTTACTGGTAAACAGTGTTAACTCGTAGTTTTGGAGATAATGCTGGTGGCTGTTTTATAAGCTTTAAGTTACTATAATATTTAATGCTTAAGTCTCTTTATGATAAAAGTATTTGAACTTTAAACTCATTCAGATAAAACGTGAAATGAGGGTTATAGTTGCCAATATGCATGATTCCACGTTTGCTGTAGTTAAGTGGTAGTTCGTATTTTGGCTTCAGGCAAATAGGCTCTCAAGGTTCTTCTTGAATTACGGTCACTTTTCATCCTAGATGTCAGGTGTAAAGCTATATACTACTTTGTGATCATTCACATATAAATAGAGTTGGCCATGTTTTATAAAATAATTTGCATCAATTATGCAAATAATAAACAATTAGGGACCCAGTTTACATCCCTGTATAACGCCACTGGTAATTGATAAGAATTAAATAATATCAAGGTATTACTAGGTTTTAGGTCGCTAAGAATACCTTTATGAAAAATAAATCTCTATCGGGACTCTGGATAAGATGCCAGTAAGGAGAAGCAAGAATACACCAATCGACAGTAATTAATAACACTAAACAAGAAAAGAGGAAGCCAAGACACAGGCCAAATACACATAAACCGAGAGAAAGAAATATAAGACAGCTATGTGATTACAACAATGAAACTCAGTGGCTAATATTGCAGAACAAAATGTTTAGTCAAGAATAAGGAAGGTACAGCCAATCACCAAGATGCAAGAACATCAAGACAGATGAGTAGAACACTCTGAAGAACCTTCATATATTCAAGTCCACTGAAACTATTAATCATCAAAGCGACACAGACAGACCTTTCTAAAGTTGTCTACGCACCAACAGTCGAAGAAATCAACTTTGCCATCCGATAAATCAATGGTAGCAGATAAATTGTGTCAAACAACATACAAACTAAGGCATTAAAATCAGACAAAATGAACTGCAAATATGCTCCGAGTACTCTTCACAAAGACTTAGAAGGATGATCAAGAGCTAGTAGACTGGAAATAAGAACGCTTTGTCGTAATACCGAAGACAGGAAATCTTAGTAATTATGAGAACTACAGAGGTACTCCTCTTTTATCTGTACCAGGAATAGTTTTAAACCGATTAGTTTGAATTGGATACAAGATTTAGTGGAGTTTAAGCTTGAAGATTAACATACCTCATTTCAGAAGGATTAATCGCGTACAAACCAATATGTAACAATAAGGATCGTGATTTAACTACCAAATTAATGGAACTCATCACATTGCATCAAATTTCTTGACTATGAGAATGCATTTGACATCGTGGGAAGGAAAGCGTTACGAAACTTTCTTTGACACTATAGGGCACATATAATGGAAATCAATATCACACAGAATTTTCACGATGGACTACACTACAAATTTGTGCATGGAGGTGGGCTAATAGATTAATTCTAAATAAAGGCTGCTGTCAGACAGGGACGCATATTCCCACCACTTTTCCTCTCTTCCTGCTGGTTGTTGACTTAACTATGTGATTTTCAAATTTCCAATACAAGAACATAACACAGAAAACATAATAGATGCAACAAGACACCTTGGACTTTGCAGATAATCTGGCTCATTTAGTTTACGCACAGCGGCAAAAGTGAATGACGCACAATGTGGTAGCGATTTCCACAGCAGTAGCTTTCAACATACAGTAAGGGTAGCGCTAAATTTTTCCAATACAAGGTGGCAACAGTCACAAAACCGGGACAGCCTGCACTATTCTTCGATTTCGATTCGGTATTAGTTAGCAGTCTGCCATATCTAAGATATCATACAATCAAAAGTAAAGATTGTGCATCTCACGATTATCACCAGATGTTGTAGAAACTGTTGACGTAAAATAAGGAATGAAACATATAGAAAACTTGACATTACCCAATAGGGAACAGTGGATCTTAAATATATCGCAGCTATTAACTAATGGCTATAATTAAAGTTAAACAAAATATCTCGACGTGTCTAATTTCGTAAATATTAACTGTTTGTTACTGGCTTCGTGGTGTACAGGTAGATTGATTGTCATTGTAATTGATGATAAGTACCTAAACTAACAAATTGACGTATCATATTAATTTGATTTTAACTAATAGGAGCGAATTCTCTACATTCAGAATCTAATTTAACCAGAATTCGAAAAAGAATGAAACTATAAATTCAAAAACTGTTTTGATAAGTTGGACGCCATACTGTATAGAATGAGTTCAAGGTCTCGTACTCTTGAGTAAAACGATGATAGAAAGCGATACCAACATTCCAAACTATATTTTACTTATATCTACAGGGGAATAATATCTGTCACATATTTGTATCAAATAATTCATATATATTCAAATGTAAATGATGAAATCACCAATTTAATACAAATAGTGTTATTCATTTACAACCATTCACATGATATAAGAATACAAATGAGGAATTTTATTCAGACAATTCTTATCAGTTTTATCTGTCTGATGAACTTTACGTAAGTAAACAAGTTTCGTTTGTTTTTATTTATTTAATTAAAATCGTAAGCTGTAAATTTTGTCTACATTTCAAAAAAGTATTACAATTCACTGAGTTCATAGTGTTTTCGTATATAGTTCTTCAATATTTTATTGACACACATGATTTACACACTGTTATGCCTTACAGAAAACATTCGACTGAATGTGCGTTGGTTAACTGTCTTTAGTTTCTGTTCGGCTTATCAATGTTTGCTTAGAATATCCCGGCTTGCAGACAAGTAGTAGGGGGCCAAACATTATGTTTACTGATTGGCAATTAACAAGGGCACTCTGCATTTTCACAACACATAATAGAATGCAACACCTTTAGGCAAGAAAAAAAAAGACTTAGCTCTATGTATGAATTTTTCATCACAGAAATGTATGTGGTATTGTTTTCATTCAAAACGGTGCTCCACATTAACATTCATATTATATTTTTAATATTCCTATTCGATTAAATAATCGTCTATTGGTGTTTTGCCTAATTCGCTTACATAAGATAGTGGACAGGAATGATGTTTAAAAAATTTACTCATTCTTGAAAGAAATGATGAAGTCTCAATAATTATCCTGTTGTTACTGATGCTTCTTTTGCAGGAATGTTGGTCAGTGATTTGTCTCGCAAAGCGAACAATTGTTGTTATGCAAAAACCATTTTCAAACTCAGTCATTTGCACCGATGGTAAATCCGGATATTATAAAGCTCAATAAACACCTGTTTTAATAGTAGTTCTCTATTATTATTGAGATCATGTAATTCTAAGATTGTTTTGAATAACGAATATATAGTTGACGCGCTTTTTTGGTAACTGAAATTTTAAACATACAAGGTATTGAACCGAAGAGTCATACCCAAGTCGGTTAGGAAACAAAACATCAGCTTGATTCTATGTTTGTTATAGTCTATGAACTTATCACAACAGTGTTTGTTTCTCATTCTGACAAAATTGTAAGCCGTAGATAACCACTACACATTAGATTTTAGCTGCATGTAACGTGCTCAAATCGTTTATTGAGCATCTGACTAGAAGTAAAAACTTGACAAATCGAAGAATTAGGCGATGTTAGGAAGTTCTAATCACCAAAAATACAATTTAAACAACGTCATATCATTATCACTTCCAAGAAGTTGAAAGAAAACCTGTTTAGAGAAATTCAGATGTCTTGCTTAATGAAGCGTTATTTCTGCAAACATCCAGTCATCACACAACTTAAAGACACTGAACACGAGTTACATTTAATATAGTTATTCAAGATGTATAACAGAATAACAACATCAGTTCCTTTATATGCCCTATGGGCTAACAACACACAATCCCTAAAAATTGCCCAAGGTTTTTACAACAACCGTTTATGACGTGATTAATGTATTCAAGGAGAAACAGCTGCACCGTAGTAAAATAGCTAGAATTTCATTACATTAGTATTAAACTATGGTTAATCTAATCACATCATTTTTTCAATTCCAAATATTTAAACTGAAGCACTATATTGGACGCTTTATTTACAAAATTTGATTCAATTCAATGTATCATTGTACCACTATTCAGAATTAGCTTAACTCATATCATAATAATTTACCTTTTATCTGTTCTTTGCACCATCATTTAATTTCAGTTCTGAAGTTTGATGTTACTATGTTGATTGACTGCGTAGAAACCTCTTTTGTTTCTTATATGTGTTTGCGAAATTCCTCTATCCATTTTTAATTCTATTTGTATCTAATCTTTCTAATATCATGCTAGAGCCTACAGCATATGACTGCCAATCCCAATGTAAAAGAAGTGCGTCAATGTGATTTTGTAAAATTACCGCATATGTTGACTTCTGCAAAGTTTATTGAAATGATGATTTACTTTGATTCATAATTCGATTGATATGGGAATACGAAAAGTAAAATAAACGAATATTCCTTCATTTTGTTAATGACTACTGGTGTTCAACCTCGTGTTTCATCAGATAATAAATCAGTCAACAAATCATCACATCAGAGGACCCAACAGATAAATTTTCAATTGTTGCTGTCAAAATCATAACAAAGATGCAATATCATCTAAAATAAAAGCCTAGTTCATCAATATCAATGAGTTTGATTCCCTTGAATGTTTGTTTAAGAGACACAAGAGGTTGTCTACAGCTGATGATAACTAGGCAGGATTGAATAAGTAATTTTATTGTAAGTAACTAGTTGTTTTTGCAGTGTTCAAGTTATTAAGGGGAACAAAACGTATACAATTTTATAGTTTGTTTAATTATAAGGTGTCGAGTAGTACAGTGCATCAACAATATCAATTTTTACAGAAACCATATCAGCAACTAGTAAAATAATGCCGAATACAAGTCCACCCACATTGACATGCCGTCTGATTATCTCACCATAGAATGGATTATAAATGATGAAGAAACTATAACGATTATTCCTATCAAATATCACTTTAATGTGGGAAATATTACATATTTTAATAATTGTTTGGCATAGTCAAGGTAGAGAACATCTGAATGACATTCATCTAACTGTTAAGGAGCAATGTAATTGCAATTAATATGATTCAAATTGTATCCTGTACAAACTTATGTTAGATATAGGCTATTTTAATGGTGTTTAGTAACACTAACGATATAAAACTAATAATATTTTAATACATTTTTGAGAAATAATTTGATTGGATTTTGATGGAGAGATAAGCAAGTCCATCAATAATCCTATCCAGTATAACCTTATGGGCTCTCAGTATAATTATACCACTGTTAAATTCTTTCAGTCTAACGTACTTCATGAATCCAGCCGGCCTACGAAGATCACGTAATATTTAGCTTTCGCAATGAAGGATGAGAATCATTGTCAGCCTAAACAATGTTTGTAAACGTAAAACCTTATGTCTTAATACTCATTTGCAAATTGTTTATACATTATTACACACATTATTTGTTTGTTGTTCTCTATTTGAAAAACATCGATTTTTACGCATTAATTTTTTTTAGTTTTCGCGAATTCGTTGATCGTTTTTGACTGGTTGTAAAAAGGAAAACAATCAGTTTGATTATGATATTTATCGTGTAATCGATAAACTAAACTGAGTTGCTTAAACCTGTACTACACATTTTGTTTTGTTAAATCAAACCAATATTTCTGTCTATTCCAATGTATGTATCGATCAATGATGTGTCTGTTTTATGGAAACCATGAAGTGGAATTGTCTTCAACGTTTGGTTCTTTATGACATAATGCAAGATGTGATGGCTAAACGTTTGTACGGGAAATCATTTGATTACAAGTAGATGATAATATTTGAGTGTTCTGTTCTTTTTCAAAGACACAGCAAACTCCGAATGTTGATTTTATTAAATTTTCAGTAAATACAATAAACCTTATTAGAAATTATGGAACTCCATATCTGCAGAAAAGAAGGTTTTTTTTAAAACAGTAATGCTTTCGAGTATTCAATGAAGCTTATAAATTTATTAGGGATTGTGTTTGGCAATGAACTGGTTTAAAATGTAACAGAACATTTCTATTTTTGACAATGCATTTTTCAGTACTTATTTTGTCGAAAACACAACCTGACTAGAAAAATTTACCTTTCGTTATTACAAATGTGTGTTTGCAACGATTTACAAAGATGACATTTGGGTGTTGAGTGAAAGAAATTATTAGCTTGTGACATTGTGGTGGCTAGTAAAAGATATAAAAGATATATAACAAAGTAACTAACTATTATATATCTTTAAAGGAGATGGTCAGCATTTTAAAGTACATACTACCGACTCGTGTCAGATAATTTTTTAAACTTGATTCTAATGACCTCGGAACAAATTACCGCCATGCGCATCATAAACATTCCTAGTACCATGATTAGCTCGTTTTGAACGTTTTGTGTTAATTCACAAAATCGATAAATGCTTTTTGAACAGTATACACAGAACTTTCAATCATCATTAAGGCTTACATGCAATGAATTTTCAAAAGATGCCTGAAATTTGTTAAAACGACCTAGATTTTTATCCAGTCCATGATAAATGTAATGTTTTTATAGTGAATTGCTTTAGGTAATAAACTAATATCAACAGATACTACTTTTCCATGTATTCATGGTACCACATACATTTTAACTGATTATTGTACAAACATCGATATTTGTGATATTTATTTCAAGTATATACCACTATTACAATAGCAAAGGATATAAAATAAGAAATATGTACATTATGTAAACATGGTCTTTTAGGATAATCTAATCATAACACAAAGAAGTGTCAGGTTAACAATAAACTTAGAGAATTCACATTCCATCCTCACATACAAAGTACAAGTTGAAATAAAATGACCTACTAAAATGTAAAAGTTAAAAGTATGAGATCAATTATAACCAACAGAATATATGTAATGCATCACACTGAAAGAATACAACTGTCAAACAACATGACGAGAACTAATAAGATGATACTGGATTAATCTGATGGAAGACTTGCTTTTCTTGTTTTAAATACAATGAGAGTATTTTACAGAAATAGGATTAAAGATGGTTTGCGTCATATGGTAAATGCTATTATACACCCCGCAGAATAATGTATTGAAAATTCGGAAATATATTTCGAGGTCAGACGTTGTTCATTGATGCGTCGATGAATAACATGTTGGGTGGGTGGGTTAACATTTATAGAAAGGTTTGTCGGTGTGGCACCGATGAATAATGGGTTCAATGGAACTTTTCTTTACAAGAGTCTTTCAAAATGATCTACTTACCTGTTATGTTGTCCTTTCATCTCAGTGATTGTTGTGCCTATTCTGTTCTTTACTAGCCATTCACTTTAACTATGCAATCTACAAAGTTTCTTTATTCTTTTTTGCTGATATCGTTGTTGATTTCTTATCACTGGATAACATTTGTTGTCACCCCTATCTCCTCCATCATGCATGATGTTTTTGTATGCCTTGGTTCACGAGATTCTAATCATATGAATTCATTCCGTCTTATTTAGGACAACGTAAGTGCAATTACATATAGATATATCGACTATTGTTCTGATCATCAATAGAAACACATGCACTGTGACACCAGAAGAAACTCAGCTTCTACAATTAGGTGTGATAACGTTTCCGAATGCAAGCTTTCCAAATACTACGGGAATGTTTGAATGATTATTATGACTTCCACTAGTTAGTGTTCATTATACCAAGTTTCTTTCTAGGTACGGTTGATAACATGTTAGAAATTCATAATCCTTAAAAATATATTAGTTGATTAATTATAGAAAAAGAAGTTGTATTAATTTAATATAAGACTGATTTGTAGATTTTCACCACATTGATTTCATCACAAAATAAGTCCTACTCGTAAATTCAGTTTGACAGTATTTCATTGTATAATTAAAATGTTGATGATTTTACTTGATGAATAATCACTGTAAATTAATTAATATAAAAATCGATATATTTATGTAAATAGAATTCGCAGTTTGTTACCGTTTTTTTAATAGCTTGTGTTCTTTCTAAAGTATTACGCCATGTAGTGTAGTTTGGTTCACATACCATTCTCCACAGTTTACTTTGTAAAGTTTTCCTGTACTGATTTAATTTCCGTCTTATCACTTATTCAAAGGCTGTTTTTATAAGTGGGCATTATGCAAGCAACGAGCCATCACAAAGCCTAGCATTTCAAACTCACGTTGGTAGAAATTATGGTATATGCAACCCATAAGTAAGTGCGCCTTGAGGATGACAGGTGTTGTTTGTTCTGTAAAAGTTAGATCAATAAAGTATCTTAAGCCTGTATTCAGAATCGTTTCACATTTGGACAGTTGTTACTCATCTACATCGATTCCCCACCGTTGTATATTCACTTCTACGTTAATTGATCACGTATGTCGCTTCATTCATTTTCAGCCTCGACTACGTAGAACTTTACGACCAGCTCGCAAAGTTGAACATCAAACATGGAAGATAACTCGACAGACAACATCCTGACGAATCGTTTCATATATTCAAACATGATAGCACTTTAGGGACAAAAATGTTGACACTCATTAGAGAAATTTTCGGCCAACTAACATTGACGAAGATTTCTTCCATCATCACTTCAAATAAGAACTGGACCTCATCAAACATAAAGCGCATACACATCTTGGTAACAAAACACCCGCCAACTACCCACAATACAACGGCTTAGTGTGCAGGTTTCATCAACAGCTGAAAGCATCACATTTAGCCACGAAAATTTCTTAGTGAATCGACGTCCTACTGTCAAATATATTGATAATTCGCGGCACTGTGAAGGCAGATAATAGGTGCAGTGTTCTGAAATCGACCTAAAAAACCACACTTCGACACTCAAATAAACTTGTTTAAACCACTGTAACATCGATAAACCTGAATCAAAAATCTGATGGAACTAGCTTACAAATGATATGAGTTTAGTTGAGCTAGTTTAAAGCCAAATGCAATCAATAGTCGTTTTTATCTAACCTGCTTTGAAACATAGTGCACACGACTTTATACATTGAAATACTCTACACCCACCTGTCGACGGAACCCATGAAGGGCCATACAAGATCTGGAAGCGACAATTAAAGTACTATACTATCGACATAAAATGGCCACAAAGAGAAAGTTGGCACTGATCATCTCTAAGCAGCTAATTCGAAAGAATAACCATTCACGTCGAATTCAGCATAATGATAGACTATTATTATACCTTGCTGTCTTACTTTCAGGAAGGACGAAAATCCTGAGTGTAGTAGGTCTTTGATTTTAAATGGTTTTATTTTAGAAATCAGTCGTTCATGTGTGACTTTGTTGAACGTTTGACTGAAGTCATGTAGTCAGTGTTCTACATACGCAAGTCAGATTTCAGTGTGAAATAGTCCATCAGAGAGTGGGTAGTGGTGAGATAATAAACTTGAATACCGCTATATGTAAGGAATTCTGCAGCACAATCGGAAAAGCAATCTAATCTGTAAATCTAACGCTATGTATGGCTGCAGCACGCTACACAATTCCACGCATCATCATTATTCGGCGTCTGATAAATTGCTAGTCTGAAACCCATCACGACAAAATTCGGTAAAAATAATCTACTAGCAACCACAAAATTGCTTTTGTCCTTCACCTTAACCTAATCAGATGCAGCACATAAACAACACTTTCTACAAATAGTGGTGATTCGAAACAGTCTGCATTGTATTCGTTATTAACCACCTTATAACGGCTAAGATCTCAATATCTCCAATATTTCCGATTTTTTAACCCACCTGTTACCTTCCATGGTGCTAGGTATTAAATTACTTCCCGCCGTACTTAGGTCTATCTTACAACTTCTTTGTTATCAGTTTTCCACTAACTACAATATGCTAAGTAGTAAATTAACAACCAGTCTTTTCGACAAAATAACATGCCTATACATACTTTAACATATTTATAACTTTTCATCGTTATAGATAGATCTGCAATACGTAGGGTGCTTCACTTAAAAACCATTGTCTCACTCATCCTAATAGTCATGCAATCTTGATGTCATTCTGGTATCTTGATTGATGAATTAAACATAATCTCATACATTCATTACCGTTGTGATCAGAAGAACAAGAGAGTAGGTAGTTATTTAGTTAACTTTTACAATTTACTCTGACTTCTACACGTCTTAGCAATTCAACTCTCAACACTGTGAAAGTCTATATGAGCCGCCATTAACATGTCAAAATAATAACATTAGTTTTATTCTCAAGTATCATTTTGTACATCAGAGCATGCCAGTTTACTGGCATGATCACAATGATATAGGTTTACATGCCCACAAATATTATGACGAAGTGTCATTGCCAGGACATTTTTAACATGTAAAAGTATGAATTAAGAACCAAACCAACAGCAACAAAGTTCACAGTGTAAGGACTACAAATATTGGTGATGTATCATGGTGTCTATTTAACTGTGGATCAGGTGCTTCTTGACCAGACCGTTATAATACCAGAAAACGACTAATAGTTTGCAGAGTAAATCATTGTACATGTTCAGATGCAAAGTAAGATCAAGAGTACCTGAGACTTAGGCGTAGAAAAGAAATCAATAGTATTGTAACAGCAGGTTCCATAATTGCCTTGTACATAACCGGCCACAGCTAGATGGAAGACAAAAACAAAAATAGCATGAAACAATAGCACTGGTATCTTGAAACAATTAGGCAAAAAGTGGTGTCTATACATGCATTCGGAACACGACATACCACTTACGTTTACAAAACAAATGAAAAGATTTCATCTTTATACACCCGCTTATAAATTGACTAAAGGGGAAGAATACTAGCGTATGACTAAGACAGGTGATTAGTGCTTACACGATCAGAGTCCCTATTATTTCGCTAGTGAAGTAAGAAACAATAGACGGTGTAAGCAGTTTCAATGAAATATCAAAAAAAGATGAAATTATCAACTTGTCGTACAAATAACGAAGGTGGATCTGTTTTCGGATGGCTTGCGGCAAATGGTTCCAGATTCTTGATAATTTATTCGTAGAATAAGTCATACAAACAGTAGATTTAGAATGTGACATTTTTATTTTCCAGGTTGAATAGAATAGGTTATAGCACGAAATTCCCTGGAACTTAATTGTGTTAGATGATGGAAACGTCAATTTGTTCAGTATCTTACGAAAGAAGATTAGGTTCGACTTCAGTCGGCGCCTCCTCAAATAATCTAGTCCTTAATCAGTGCATCTAGTTTTATAGTCTATAGTGCAATCAGCCTCTAAAGAAGAATATAAAGCGACGTCGTGCAGACTGCAGTCTGAATTTATCCCTAATGAAGACATTACTGAGAATAAAGTTGCAATATTGCAGTAAAGATCTGACACAAACTTTATATAGCAGAATACAAGGATCATCGCTATAAAAAGTTACGTAGTATGCAACCCAGTAGTTGATGTGACTCAGATGTCTGCACATTGATCTATTCTGTAAGAGACAGATTATTAGAGTACTTGAGTCCTAAGCCAACTACTGACTAAAGCCTACATAACTTACTACTGTTTATAGAGAGATCGAAATCGAGGTGCTTATCTCCATAACATATTCAACCACACTTGAAAGCATTAGGATTTAATTTCCTTTTTAGGCACCATACTGTGACCATGTTGAGTTTAGCAGTGACGCTACAGAATGTGTGTGAGAATTTGTGAGGAAAGAACGAATGCACTATTTTAAGATCATCTGCGTATAGGAAGGGTCTTTCTATAGTGAAGAATCTGCATACATCATTTATGTAAGCTATAAAAAGCAGTGAGTCTAACATACTTTTTTGTATAACGCCACTTGTGACTGATTCGGCCTTCGACATTATGTAGTTAATTTTAACAATTTGATGCTTTTGACAGAGGGAAGAGTTTAACCATGCAAGTAATAGATTCTTAATCCCATAAGAGAAGAGTTTGCTTATAAGAAGTCTGTGGTTAACCATGTCAAAAGCTTTAGATATGTATAGGTACAGTTCTAACACCAAGTGCACAAAGCTTTGATCAGTAAAGATTAAATTTAAAAAATTCAAAGTGACAAGTCATACAATACCTGGTTTTGAGGAAACCATGCTGGGAATTACAATCAAGTTTCTCAGAGAGTAAATAATCAGACATTTCGTCACCTACTATTTTTCCCATCATTCTAGAGATAACTAGGGGTGATATTCATAGGCCTATAGTTAAGTAAGTTTGTTGTGTCACCTGTTTTAAATTAGTGGCAGATTTAAAGGGTTTTTCATCTACTAGAGTTAGTACCTGCTGTCAATGCAAAGTCAAACAGTTTTATTAAGATTGATGGTAATTTAGGTCAACTGAGTTTGAAGTTAATTTATGTCATGCCATCTACTCCATAACTGCTTGAGGTCCTTAATAAGTTGATGAATTTACGAGTGTCGTCATAAGTGAAGGCAAGGGATTCCATGTGGTAAGTAGCCGTGTTGATCATGTCTACCTCAATATCATCCACGAGCTTACCTCTGTTAGCAAAGAAAAGGCTAAACAAGTTGACTATAATATAATGGTTATTATTTATTAACTCATCTCGTTAAATGCAGTGAATATCACTACTTCGGAAAGGTATGGGGCGTTTATTGGATAGCCTTACCAAGTTATGTATCTCAAAGCTACTGTGTATTGCTGATAGCTCTTTTAATCGCCTTTATTCTACGGACTTCTTGTAGTTGATTAAAGGCAATGGTAAATTTTACGAATGCTGAAAAGTCACTTGACTTAAAATAGTATGTCTGTAGGCGTTTTAGCTTCTTATGGTAATGAAGTAGTATGTACAAATCATTCGAAAAAATTATATTGCTTATTTTAATGAGTGCAATCGAATCTAAACTGGAGTCACTAATTTGATGGAAAATATATAGTGCTTCTGTAAGACTACTAAATAAAAAAATTGTCTCAGTCACAGCAACTTAAAAGTGTGCGTAGAAGATTCCAGTCCACATTTTTGTAATCTCAATATTGTTTAGTTTTTAGTGGTTTACGATTATTGGAGTGACTAAAATTAATAATAATAGGAAGAGCACATAATATCATTTTATGGTCACCGTTTACTAGCTCTTCGTTAATTTGAAGTGATATAAGAGTAACATCATGACAGAAAACTTGGTCAAGAATGCTATTATGTCTCGTGGGAGTGTGTACATAATGTGTCCAACAGTGCATATCTAATGTAGCAAGAAGATATACTTCATCATATAACAGTCATCTGCCAACATTGCAGTCTATTCTACGGAAATTAAAGTCGCCTATGACGACTTTTGCATTATAATTTAGGGCAGAGGTATATACAAAAGTATTATTAATGGTGTTTCTACAGTAGTCGATGTGTTAGGGGTTCCATATATGTATCCAAAAAGTAAACTGGTTCGGAGTATTAACTGAGATCCAGACCGACTCTTGTACCTTATCTAGTATTTTGTCATCGATTTAATCAGACAAAAAACAAACACTTGCGTATATTAGACAGCCACCATTCCATCAATATTCTCTATTGCTGCGATATAACATATAATCCCGAACAGCTAATTCTGAGTCAGTAAAAAGGAGGAATACCATGTTTCTTTGACAAATATTAATGAAGATTTAGCTAGTACGGCTATAGTTCTTAGGGTTGATATTCTACTAAGAAGTGAGAGAGCGTGTATTACTAAATAGTTCAAAAATGAATAGTGGATTGGGAAGAATCGAATAAAATCTTTGTTTACGTCGTTAATGTTCAACTAAACTAGATGCTGGTTTGAAACGGCAGTCTGATGGTTTGGACTAATATCTTAGCAAGCTGTATTGTCAGGAAAACTAGTGACTGCCTGATGCCAGAAAGATTATTATAGTTGTCAGAGATATTAGGATATTCTGATTAGCTTTTGTTTGGCAACATAGCAGTCTGCTGTCAACGAGCATAAGATGGGGAATGTTCCTAGTAGCCCATCAGGAGTAAAATTATAAAAGTGAGGTTCGAGAGTAAGACCACTTATACGATCTGATTAGATCGTGTATGGTGTAGGATTACCAGAGCTTAAAACATACTGCTGTGTATTTAGTGACCTAGAATTCCTGACAAAGTTATTAGCGTCAGAGTAGTAAGATGTGTTGTGTACTTGTTTGCTACGTGGCTTACGCTGGTAGTTGAATTACCTATGTTATGATTGGTTACCAAAACGATTACCATTAGAAAATGAGGCCTCGTAACCAGCCTTGCTATATAATGATGTGGTTGGCACAGTGGTATCATGCCCTTCTTTATGCTACTGTTCTGTGGCCTTGATGTGTAAACCCTATCAAATATTTTCGGTGTTTGAATTATTGGTGTGAAATCGGGCATTACTGGGTCTAATAAACCCAGGGTAACTAAATTAGAACTTTGTTCAGTAGTAGAGTTGTTATTAACTAAGTACTGTGAGCATTGATGAGCTCGTTTTTAGAGAGACGACTCATAAGTAAATAATTGTGGTTGATGTAAGCTAGCAGAGGTATTAGAGTCAATTAAAACCAACAAGTGTAATGATTATTAGCGTTTTTATTACTCCCTTCAGTAGCCAAAGTAGTCCGAGACTTGATTTTAACTCCACCAACACTACAACCATACACCATCCTTAGACGAGAGATAATAAATCGTCTATCATTATCAGACGGACAAAGAATTCAAAGGCTTTTCCGAAGAGAAACATAAGGTGATAGGTCACCATCACAGTTTTAGCGTCATCTCCAAGCTTTAGTGGGTGACAATACAGTGGGTGAGGCAGTCCTAAAACATGGATGGATACAAACTCTACCATGCTACATTCAACACCGTTTGGACGCACAAGATCCTGACACCTCTCTAACTCATTCAGCACGAATTGCAGATCAGATAATGGAAAGAGGTCCCCAAACCGCATCACGTATAACACATCATACTCAAAAGGCGGAATCAACAAATGATCCAGTCATAGCACAACTGATTGCGAGTGTTAAAAGTCTCACATAGGCGGTCAGCGAAATGCAAACGAGTCGTGGAAATTAGGGCAGGTCACCACAACGACCGAGATCCAAATCACGGAACAGGTCACAATGGTCTAGACAATCTGGACAATTTTGTTGGTATCAATAAAAATGTTGTGCTCAATCAACCAGATGCAACCAAGCATGCGCCTGGCCCAAACAGACTTCGAAGAACCAGGGAAACGAATAACCCCTCCACAGGTTGCGACAACTGTAGAGGGGTGCCTAAACAGTCGCTTATTATACGTTAGGGACAAAAATTCAGGCTTAAACTTCTTGACAGATACTGGTGCTGCATTTAGTATCACTTCTAAAATTAAAACCGAGCTGGGTCAAAAAACTTCCTCAGTTACACTTCAAGCCGCCAATAAGACTAAAATTGCAACGTTCGGGCAGAAAACGATGACTTTAGATTCGGGGTTTAAAAGACGATTTCTTTGGGTTTTCACTGTAGCCGATCTAGATCTGGCAATATTAGGAGTGGATTTCTTAGAGAGATATGAATTTCTAGCTTACACTAAAATACGACGTTTGACATTTAAAGAAACTTCGAAATACACAAAAGGCACAGAAAGTCCTATCACATCTCTAAATTTTATACAAACTCCGCCAGTAACAACGGTAAAGTTCCAGGATATACTCGCGGAATTTCCAAACCTAACAAAATCGAACCCTCAAACTTCCAAAACTTAGTTAAAAGTATGCCATATAATCAAAACGGAAGGTGCGCCTGTTTTCGCTAAACTCAGGAGATTAGCACCTGATAAGCTTCAAATAGCTAGAGCCACATTCGATTACATGCTACAGCTGGGCATAATACATCCATCTGATAGTCAGTGGGCATTTCCTTTGCATATGGTTCTAAAAAAAATAAAAAAAATTGAAGACCGTGCCTGGATTACAGGGCCCTTAACCATCGAACGGTACCAGACAGGTACCCGATACCACATATACAAGACTTTACGAATGGTTTACAGGATATGAAGGTATTTACGAAAATCAACTTAGTTAAGGCATACCACAATATTTCAGTAGCTGAAGATATTCCGAAGACAGCTTTCACGACACCTTTTGGATTATTCGAGTTTGTACGCATGCCATTCGGCCTACGAAAAGCGGCACAAACATTCCAAAGGTTTATGTATAATCTACTTTGAGATATGCCATTTGCTCAGGGGTACATAGATGACATACTGATTGCCAGCCCGCACTTGAAATCACATGGACAACATGTGAGAGCAGTGTTGGGACGATTAAATCAAAATGGCATGAACATTCATCAAAGTAAGTGTGTTTTCGGTGTAGAAACACTAGAGTTCCTCAAGCATACCATAAGCCCTGAAGGAATTACACCAATCAAACATGAGGTAGACACTATTAAACATCTCCCTATACCAAGCTCTTTGACACAATTTCGATGTTTTCTAGGTTTATTAAACTTTTATCGCAGATTTATACCCGGTTGTACACAACTAATGCAACCAATGACGGATATGCTCAAGGGAAAACCGAAGGAATGCAAGCTTAACTCTGAGGCTGTCCAAGCTATAAACCAGTTAAAGGATAAACTTGCTCAAACAGCTTCATTTCATTATCCAAATTCTCATCACCCATTTGCTTTGATGGTAGATGCTACGGAAAAAGCCGTAGGCGGAACAATTAACCAACTAGTTTAAAACGCCTGGAAACCGATTGCATTCTTCTCAAAGAAACTTGCTACAGCAGAGACGAAATATTCTACATTTGGTCGAGAACTCAAAATCTACCTAACCATCAAGCATTTCCGACACATGCTCGAAAACAGGGAATTCACAGTTTTTACGGATTATAAACCGTTAACCAATGCATCAAAAGCGAAAGCCGATAAATACTCACCTCGAGAAGTCCGACACCTCGACTACATATCACAGTTCACTAGTGATAAACAAAACGTAAAAGGTCAAGACAACCAGGAGACAGACGCATTATCTCGTCTAGAAATGAATATAATACGATAGACAACATTAAATTTTGAGACTTTGGGAGATAGCCAGAAAAATGACATAGAATTACAAAACCTACTGTCAACTAAAAGCTCTAGTCTCAAACTAAAACAGCTTTCATCACCTATGAAAGATGTTATAATTTGCTGTGACACAACGAATGGCGGTGCCCCGACCTTTCGTTCCTAAAAATATGCGACGATTAGTATTTTGTATTTTTCATTCGTTGTCTCACCCTGGGGTGAAATCTTCGACCAAACTATTCAATGCCAGATACATTTGGCCAAATCTACAGAAAGATGTATTTAAATGGGTTAGAGAGTGTTCGGCTTGTCAACAATCTAAAGTTAAGCGACACACAAATCCACCCATCGAAATTTTTCCCAAACCGAATGCACATTTCACACATGTCTACAGCGACTTAGCCAGAATAAAAAGTTAAAATGTTGAGTCCGTAAAAGTGGCTAAAAGCGTTAGATGGGCACAACCGATTGTCCAGGCAGAAACGCCCACGTTTTTACTTAATTACTTACGCCTGTTACCCCTCTCAGAGGAGCATAGGCCGTTCACCAGTATTCTCCATTCAACTCTGTCCTCAGCAATCCTTCCCAGCTGTCTCCAGCTACTGTTCATCCTTTTTATGTCTGCTTCCAGTTCTCGACGCAGAGTGTTCTTTGGCCTTTCTCTTCTCCGTTTTCCAACAGGATTCCAAGTTAGTGCTTGTCTCGTGATACAGTCTGATTATTTGCGCAATGTATGTCCTATCCATTTCCAACGTCGTTTCCTGATTTTCTCTTCAGCTGGAAGTTGGTTTGTTCTTTTCCATAGTAGGCTGTTGCTGATGGTTTCCGGCCAACAGACATTCAATATTCTACGTAGATAGTTATTGATAAAAACCTGTACTCTCCCGAGGATGTTTGCAGTAGTTCTGCACGTTTCAGCTCCATACAGAAGAACTGACTTGACGTTCGAGTTGAAGAGTCTAACTTTGAGGTTAGTTGACAGTTGTTTGGAGTCCCATATATTTTTCTAATGTAGGAATGCTGCCCTTGCTTTGTTGATCCTTGCCCTTACATTCGCATCGGATCCTCCTTGTTCATCGGTGATGCTCCCCAGATATGTGAAGGTATCCACTTCTTCCAGAGTTTCACCGTCAAGTTCAATTAGGTCTGTGCTCTCGGTGTTGAATCTAATGATCTTTCTCTTACCCTTATGTATGTTCAGGCCTATTAATGCTGAGGTTGTTGCTACTTTGGTTGTCTTCACTTGCATTTGCTGTTGTGTATGGGATAGAAGTGCTAGATCATCCGCGAAGTCCAGATCATCAAGCTGCATCCTACTTGTCCATTGAATACCATGCTTTCCCTCAGATGTAGAGGTTTTCATGATCCAATCGACCACTAGGAGGAAGAGGAAGGGCGAGAGCAGACAGCCTTGTCTGACACCGGTTCTTACTAAGAATGCATTTGTCAGCTGTCCTCCATGCACAATTTTGCACTGTGGTCCGTCATAAGAATTCTGAATGATGTTGACGAGTTTCTCTGGTATACCGTAGTGTCGAATAAGTTTCCATAGTGATCTTCTGTCTACGTTGTCAAATGCCTTCTCATAGTCGATGAAGTTGATGTACAGTGACGAGTTCCATTCAATTGATCGTTCAACGATGATGCGTAGTGTTGCGATTTGGTCTGTGCATGACCGATCCTTACGGAAACCAACCCGTTGGTCTCGAAGTTGAGCATCCACTGAATCTTTCATTCTGTTCAACAACACACTGTTGAAGACTTTCCCTGGTACTGACAATAGTGTGATTCCTCTGTAGTTCTCGCATTTGCTCAAATTTCTTTTCTTTGGTATCTTGATAAGGTATCCTTCTTTCCAGTCTGCCGGCACCTGTTCTTTCCCCCAGATCCTCTTGAATAAAACGTGGAGCATCCTCGCCGTTATGTCTATGTCTGACTTAAGTGCTTCGGCTGGTATATTGTCAGGTCATGCTGCTCTTCCACTTTTGATCTGTCTGATGGCTATCTTGATTTCTTCCATCGTTGGTGAATTGACATCAATCAGAAGGTCTGTAGGCGCTGCTACGATGTCTGGTGGGTTCGGTGGAGCTGGTCTATTCAAGAATTCCTCAAAATGTTTTACCCATCTGCCTTTTTGTTCTTAAATCTCGGTAATTAGCCTGCGTTCTTTGTTCCTGATCGGTCGTTCAGGTTTACTATATTTACCTGCCAGTTTCTTCGTTGTGTCGTATAGCTGTCTCATATTTCCTTCTTTTGCAGCTTTTTCCGCTGTCGTTGCAAGGCCTTTGATATACTTCCGTTTGTCGGCTCTAATGCTCTTTTTTACTTGTTTATTTGCTTCTGTGTATTCATTTTGTGCCTTGATTTTTCTGCTCTAGGCTCGAAACGTGTTGTTGAGAGTTATTTTGAATTCCTTGAGTTTGTCAGTATGACGAAGAGAGACTGTATTGAACCGTTTTAATGCTGTTGCTCCAGTTATCCATTGCTTCTTTAGCTCCAGTTTCGTTTTGGCAACCACTAGGTGATGGTCTGAAGCTACATCAGCTCCTCTCCTGGTTCTCACATCTTCCATTGATCTTCTGAATTTTTTATTGATGCACATATGATCAATTCGATTCTCTTTAGTATGATCCGGTGAGATCCATGTATCTTTGTGTATGCGTTTGTGGGGGGAATATTGTACCACCTATGACCATTTTGTTGAAAGCGCATAGATTTGTAAATCTTTCACCATTTTCATTTCTTTTTCCCATTCCTTGTCGTTCCATGATGTCTTCGTACCCGGTGTTGTCCATTCCGACTTTAGCGTTTAGGTTCTCCATTAGGATTGTCAGATTTTTTCCTGGATACTTCGCTATTATTGACTGCAGCCGATCATAAAACTAATCTTTGTCCTCATTGTTGCCGTCGTTGGTGGGTGCATAACATTGGATGATGTTCATAGTAACCCCATTCTTCATTGTTTTGAAAGATGCTTTGATGATCCTGGGTCCATGTGGTTTCCATCCCACAAGTGCATTGCGCGCTTTCTTAGATAGCATCCGACTAACTCCTTGAGTATGTGTCGCATTGTCCTCTTCGTGCTTGGAGCATAGTAGCACATCTCCCGTGGATAATGTTTTCTGTCCAGTTTGAGTTTAATGCGTTTCGCTGATCCCGAGCACAATTAAATTGTTTCTTTTCATTTCTGCTGCTATCTGGCTGATCTTCCCTGTCTCTAACATTGTCCGAACATTCCATGTACCTATAAAAATTTTTGCTCTGGTCGTTAGAAGGGGCAGCATCAGCCTCATGACTTCCGAAGAATCTCGGCCTTCATCATGAAGCGTCATATAGATTCCTTCCACTTCCAGGGCAGAGTTTAAATGGTTAAGTTTGTTTATTCTAGTTAGCGTTTTTTTAGCAAACTTGTGTTTTACGGGATAGGGGTGCTGGCCCTATGCCCAACCCTCCTCCTTTACCCGGGCTTGGGACCGGCAACAACCCTAGAAGAGCTGCGAGCGGAGTCCCCACGTTTTTAGTTCAGTCTAAAATGTAATTACGTAATATCTGAAATCTCGATTTTTTAGACATATATTACGAAAATAAGATTAGGAAAAAATTGTATTTTTCGCGTTGCCCTATATCGACGTTGTCAACTAAGTATTAATAATAATTAGTAGTAATCCTAAGTACTATTTTACACACTTCCACGTAGACTTTATCTTTTGATATATGAACAATATAGTCAATTTTTTTGTATGCACAAAATAAATTGTACTTAAGTAATATATTCTTAAACAATCCGTTGAGTACCATTAGCCGCAAACCTATCAACGGAGGTAAGGCACAAAAACACAGAAACCTCAATTCAGATAAATGTTATGAGCAAGTTTTTTCTGCAGAACTAATCATTTTTCTTGGTTTCTCACTATTAGTAGACAATATTTACCATAATAGCACAAATGAACCCTGACAATAACGATGAATTCCGAAAACAACCTAGGCGAGTTTCACTGTTTCTACAAGTGATTCACTAGACACACCACTATTTCGCATGTATGCATTTTTACTTGGACTAATACTAAAACCATTTTCCACTTCAGATATGCAGTTTTAATAACTTGATACGACAACATACTACTACGAAAAGTGTGTTGTTTTTAGGAAACATATCATATTCCATAGTGATTCGACTATCTTTAGTTCTAATTGTTTTTGTTACAAAATATAAATAGCGCTAAGCTAACTACAGTAGGTTATTAAACGTCTATATTATCTCTTGCATCTTTCCAACTGTAGTAACATAAGTCATGTCTTAAATTTTAGATTTTGTTGGTATATATTCCTTATTTTTTAATAATTCAAAAGAACTTACACGCTTGTAAAATTAGAATCTATTTATTTATTAGTTGACTTAAGAAGGTACAACTTCACTGTTACTTGCATGCCTATCACTCATAGAGTGAGTAATTTGTAAAACGCAGATTAGTTTCTTAGCCGAATAAACTTAAGCACTCTCTCGTTCTCGGTAATTCATTTTTTTCTAAGTATTTACCATAATTTTTTATCCTAACAGTTACTATCAGTACCCACCGTGACAAACCCAGTCATAAAAGGCGGCTGTCACATGTTCAAGGTAGCCTATTCGGTCTGACTCCTAACAAGTTCAAGCACTTATATATTTTTTTTTCAATTAAATTGATATACATTTTTTTGACGCATTTGCATGCACAGGTACCTACACCATGTTTATTTTTTTCCAGGTTTCTTACCAGTCTGGAAACCGGACACATACGTAGAAACGAAGACTTGTCAATTATAATTGTACATTTTATTTTTGTACTTTAACTTTTTATACAATCAGTAGAGAAATTCTTCAGGTGTGATGGAGTTTCAACAATATTTTTTTTGAAGTAGATTCTTCTTCCATTACCTAATCACTAAACAGCCTCAATTGTACAAATTATTGAGATCGCTTCTTCACTCCAATACGACCTTATTTGTGGCGACCTTAACTTCCCCACCATTGTCTGAATTAACGCAGTAAAATTTTGTGCACCCTTCATATTCAAGATTGAGGACTATGCATCAATTATCCCAGGAAAGATGACAGCATTCTGGATTATAAATTATATGACAATATTATCCAATCAAAATTCATTTAAAACACGAGTTAACTAAGTGTGACCATGAAGTAATGCTTTGCTGAATACCGCTGTCAACATCACTTCAAAAAGTAAAAAATTTGAAAAACAACATGAAAAATCCATATATATATCAATAATGAGAGTGCTCGATAAGATTTCATTCTCTTGATAAACCGCTTGTCAAAATGAATTTTATTTACTGCAAATGATGATCGTCGACTTGCTATCCGTATTTTTTAAATAAATCTTGGTTTTTGTGTTGAAGTGCATGTTCCTCCAAGTAAACCAATGTAGCGAAATAGTAACAAGCAATTCAACCATCGTATCTACTGTGCACTGGATTCAATTGTTGACACAAACAACTAAATTTTCTCCTATCATGACAATGATACTAATGGGGGCGATCCTATAGCCCCTTCTGGTCCATTTAAGCAGCCTGTCATGTTACTTCCTCCTAATAAACGACTTGAAAACAATGCTGTTTCTTGACTTGTTCATCACCACTTCCCACTCTCTGATAGACTATGTCACACTGAAATCTGACTTCCGTATGTAGAACACGACTACATGACTTCAGTCAGAGAGCAAGGTATAATAATAGTCTATCATTATGCTGAATTCGACGTGAATGGTTATTCTTTCGAATTAGCTGCTTAGAGATGATCAGTGCCAACTTTCTCTTTGTGGCCATTTTATGTCGATAGTATAGTACTTTAATTGTCGCTTCCAGATCTTGTATGGCCCTTCATGGGTTCCGTCGACAGGTGGGTGTAGAGTATTTCAATGTATAAAGTCGTGTGCACTATGTTTCAAAGCAGGTTAGATAAAAACGACTATTGATTGCAGTTGCCACTGAACTATCCTAAATAAACGCATCACATAGGATAACAGGAACTTACCTAATAATTTGTTAAAGTTAATAATGCTGGTTTACTTCTAGCCAAAATGTCTTATTATTATTTGAATTCACATGGATTGGCATCCAGACATAGTCGTTTGAAAACATTTTAATATAAGCTATAAAGACTCAGTCTGATACTTATTTAATCCGTCATCTCATAATATTTGTGTGTGTGAACTTTTGTTTGATTCGTGGCTTAATTTCATTTTAACTGTATTAATTGCTAAGCTATCCATTATGTTCGCATTTAGTTTAGACGATCGGTTGACAGGCATTGAATAAACTAAATAAAAATGTTGACACTATGTTCTAATTAGACCAAAGGAGCGTTGACAGTGTGAAAAGATGAGTGTCTTATGAATGCTATCAAAACTGGTAGAAAAAACTCAGCACACCAGCAGCTAGATAGTCATTCTATAAGTATGAACAATTATCAACCAATTAACTACAGCCTGTTGTTTTCTGTGAAGCATTAGCCTGTGTAGTTCTTGCACTTGCCAAAATCTCCTCTCTTTTATATCTTCATGAAGTATCCTTTTTTCAAGTCTATTGGTACTTTTTCTTACTTTTAATTCATTCTGTAAAGAACGTGTAGTATCATTTCACATATCACCTCGTTCTTAGTAATTTTCAGCGTCCAAAACATCCTTACAATCTAGATAACATTATAAAAATGAATTTTGTGTTCATACTGCTGTTTCGGTATATAAATAAATGACGACTACATTGTTTACGTTACCTACAGTAATTTTATTATACAGACTTGTAATCCTTTCACTTAGTGACTTGATAGATGAATTTCGATTGCTTCACTTCCTATTAAAACTCCTTGAAACCACGCGATTCAAAACAACTGCCTACAACTCACAATACAACGACTCAGTGTGCAGGTTTCATCAACAGCTGAAAGCATGACATTTAGCCACGAAAATTTCTTAGTGAATCGACGTCCTACTGTCAAATATATTCATAATTCGCGGCACTGTGAAGGCAGATAATAGGTGCAGTGTTCTGAAATCGACCTAAAAAACCACACTTCGACACTCAAATAAACTTGTTTAAACCACTGTAACATCGATAAACCTGAATCAAAAATCTGATGGAACTAGCTTACAAATGATATGAGTTTAGTTGAGCTAGTTTAAAGCCAAATGCAATCAATAGTCGTTTTTATCTAACCTGCTTTGAAACATAGTGCACACGACTTTATACATTGAAATACTCTACACCCACCTGTCGACGGAACCCATGAAGGGCCATACAAGATCTGGAAGCGACAATTAAAGTACTATACTATCGACATAAAATGGCCACAAAGAGAAAGTTGGCACTGATCATCTCTAAGCAGCTAATTCGAAAGAATAACCATTCACGTCGAATTCAGCATAATGATAGACTATTATTATACCTTGCTGTCTTACTTTCAGGAAGGACGAAAATCCTGAGTGTAGTAGGTCTTTGATTTTAAATGGTTTTATTTTAGAAATCAGTCGTTCATGTGTGACTTTGTTGAACGTTTGACTGAAGTCATGTAGTCATGTTCTACATACGCAAGTCAGATTTCAGTGTGAAATAGTCCATCAGAGAGTGGGTAGTGGTGAGATAATAAACTTGAATACCGCTATATGTAAGGAATTCTGCAGCACAATCGGAAAAGCAATCTAATCTGTAAATCTAACGCTATGTATGGCTGCAGCACGCTACACAATTCCACGCATCATCATTATTCGGCGTCTGATAAATTGCTAGTCTGAAACCCATCACGACAAAATTCGGTAAAAATAATCTACTAGCAACCACAAAATTGCTTTTGTCCTTCACCTTAACCTAATCAGATGCAGCACATAAACAACACTTTCTACAAATAGTGGTGATTCGAAACAGTCTGCATTGTATTCGTTATTAACCACCTTATAACGGCTAAGATCTCAATATCTCCAATATTTCCGATTTTTTAACCCACCTGTTACCTTCCATGGTGCTAGGTATTAAATTACTTCCCGCCGTACTTAGGTCTATCTTACAACTTCTTTGTTATCAGTTTTCCACTAACTACAATATGCTAAGTAGTAAATTAACAACCAGTCTTTTCGACAAAATAACATGCCTATACATACTTTAACATATTTATAACTTTTCATCGTTATAGATAGATCTGCAATACGTAGGGTGCTTCACTTAAAAACCATTGTCTCACTCATCCTAATAGTCATGCAATCTTGATGTCATTCTGGTATCTTGATTGATGAATTAAACATAATCTCATACATTCATTACCGTTGTGATCAGAAGAACAAGAGAGTAGGTAGTTATTTAGTTAACTTTTACAATTTACTCTGACTTCTACACGTCTTAGCAATTCAACTCTCAACACTGTGAAAGTCTATATGAGCCGCCATTAACATGTCAAAATAATAACATTAGTTTTATTCTCAAGTATCATTTTGTACATCAGAGCATGCCAGTTTACTGGCATGATCACAATGATATAGGTTTACATGCCCACAAATATTATGACGAAGTGTCATTGCCAGGACATTTTTAACATGTAAAAGTATGAATTAAGAACCAAACCAACAGCAACAAAGTTCACAGTGTAAGGACTACAAATATTGGTGATGTATCATGGTGTCTATTTAACTGTGGATCAGGCGCTTCTTGACCAGACCGTTATAATACCAGAAAACGACTAATAGTTTGCAGAGTAAATCATTGTACATGTTCAGATGCAAAGTAAGATCAAGAGTACCTGAGACTTAGGCGTAGAAAAGAAATCAATAGTATTGTAACAGCAGGTTCCATAATTGCCTTGTACATAACCGGCCACAGCTAGATGGAAGACAAAAACAAAAATAGCATGAAACAATAGCACTGGTATCTTGAAACAATTAGGCAAAAAGTGGTATCTATACATGCATTCGGAACACGACATACCACTTACGTTTACAAAACAAATGAAAAGATTTCATCTTTATACACCCGCTTATAAATTGACTAAAGGGGAAGAATACTAGCGTATGACTAAGACAGGTGATTAGTGCTTACACGATCAGAGTCCCTATTATTTCGCTAGTGAAGTAAGAAACAATAGATGGTGTAAGCAGTTTCAATGAAATATCAAAAAAAGATGAAATTATCAACTTGTCGTACAAATAACGAAAGTGGATCTGTTTTCGGATGGCTTGCGGCAAATGGTTCCAGATTCTTGATAATTTATTCGTAGAATAAGTCGTACAAATAGTAGATTTAGAATGTGACATTTTTATTTTCCAGGTTGAATAGAATAGGTTATAGCACGAAATTCCCTGGAACTTAATTGTGTTAGATGATGGAAACGTCAATTTGTTCAGTATCTTATGAAAGAAGATTAGGTCCAACTTCAGTCGGCGCCTCCTCAAATAATCTAGTCCTTAATCAGTGCATCTAGTTTTATAGTCTATAGTGCAATCAGCCTCTAAAGAAGAATATAAAGCGACGTTGTGCAGACTGCAGTCTGAATTTATCCCTAATGAAGACATTACTGAGAATAAAGTTGCAATATTGCAGTAAAGATTTGACACAAACTTTATATAGCAGAATGCAAGGATCATCGCTATAAAAAGTTACGTAGTATGCAACCCAGTAGTTGATGTGACTCAGATGTCTGCACATTGATCTATTCTGTAAGAGACAGATTATTAGAGTACTTGAGTCCTAAGCCAACTACTGACTAAAGCCTACATAACTTACTACTGTTTATAGAGAGATCGAAATCGAGGTGCTTATCTCCATAACATATTCAACCACACTTGAAAGCATTAGGATTTAATTTCCTTTTTAGGCACCATACTGTGACCATGTTGAGTTTAGCAGTGACGCTACAGAATGTGTGTGAGAATTTGTGAGGAAAGAACGAATGCACTATTTTAAGATCATCTGCGTATAGGAAGGGTCTTTCTATAGTGAAGAATCTGCATACATCATTTATGTAAGCTATAAAAAGCAGTGAGTCTAACATACTTTTTTGTATAACGCCACTTGTGACTGATTCGGCCTTCGACATTATGTAGTTAATTTTAACAATTTGATGCTTTTGACAGAGGGAAGAGTTTAACCATGCAAGTAATAGATTCTTAATCCCATAAGAGAAGAGTTTGCTTATAAGAAGTCTGTGGTTAACCATGTCAAAAGCTTTAGATATGTATAGGTACAGTTCTAACACCAAGTGCACAAAGCTTTGATCAGTAAAGATTAAATTTAAAAAATTCAAAGTGACAAGTCATACAATACCTGGTTTTGAGGAAACCATGCTGGGAATTACAATCAAGTTTCTCAGAGAGTAAATAATCAGACATTTCGTCACCTACTATTTTTCCCATCATTCTAGAGATAACTGGGGTGATATTCATAGGCCTATAGTTAAGTAAGTTTGTTGTGTCACCTGTTTTAAATTAGTGGCAGATTTAAAGGGTTTTTCATCTACTAGAGTTAGTACCTGCTGTCAATGCAAAGTCAAACAGTTTTATTAAGATTGATGGTAATTTAGGTCAACTGAGTTTGAAGTTAATTTATGTCATGCCATCTACTCCATAACTGCTTGAGGTCCTTAATAAGTTGATGAATTTACGAGTGTCGTCATAAGTGAAGGCAAGGGATTCCATGTGGTAAGTAGCCGTGTTGATCATGTCTACCTCAATATCATCCACGAGCTTACCTCTGTTAGCAAAGAAAAGGCTAAACAAGTTGACTATAGTATAATGGTTATTATTTATTAACTCATCTCGTTAAATGCAGTGAATATCACTACTTCGGAAAGGTATGGGGCGTTTATTGAATAGCCTTACCAAGTTATGTATCTCAAAGCTACTGTGTATTGCTGATAGCTCTTTTAATCGCCTTTATTCTACGGACTTCTTGTAGTTGATTAAAGGCAATGGTAAATTTTACGAATGCTGAAAAGTCACTTGACTTAAAATAGTATGTCTGTAGGCGTTTTAGCTTCTTATGGTAATGAAGTAGTATGTACAAATCATTCGAAAAAATTATATTGCTTATTTTAATGAGTGCAATCGAATCTAAACTGGAGTCACTAATTTGATGGAAAATATATAGTGCTTCTGTAAGACTACTGAATAAAAAATTGTTTCAGTCACAGCAACTTAAAAGTGTGCGTAGAAGATTCCAGTCCACATTTTTGTAATCTCAATATTGTTTAGTTTTTAGTGGTTTACGATTATTGGAGTGACTAAAATTAATAATAATAGGAAGAGCACATAAAATCATTTTATGGTCACCGTTTACTAGCTCTTCGTTAATTTGAAGTGATATAAGAGTAACATCATGACAGAAAACTTGGTCAAGAATGCTATTATGTCTCGTGGGAGTGTGTACATAATGTATCCAACAGTGCATATCTAATGTAGCAAGAAGATATACTTCATCATATAACAGTCCTCTGCCAACATTGCAGTCTATTCTACGGAAATTAAAGTCGCCTATGACGACTTTTGCATTATAATTTAGGGCAGAGGTATATACAAAAGTATTATTAATGGTGTTTCTACAGTAGTCGATGTGTTAGGGGTTCCATATATGTATCCAAAAAGTAAACTGGTTCGGAGTATTAACTGAGATCCAGACCGACTCTTGTACCTTATCTAGTATTTTGTCATCGATTTAATCAGACAAAAAACAAACACTTGCGTATATTAGACAGCCACCATTCCATCAATATTCTCTATTGCTGCGATATAACATATAATCCCGAACAGCTAATTCTGAGTCAGTAAAAAGGAGGAATACCATGTTTCTTTGACAAATATTAATGAAGATTTAGCTAATACGGCTATAGTTCTTAGGGTTGATATTCTACTAAGAAGTGAGAGAGCGTGTATTACTAAATAGTTCAAAAATGAATAGTGGATTGGGAAGAATCGAATGAAATCTTTGTTTACGTCGTTAATGTTCAACTAAACTAGATGCTGGTTTGAAACGGCAGTCTGATGGTTTGGACTAATATCTTAGCAAGCTGTATTGTCAGGAAAACTAGTGACTGCCTGATGCCAGAAAGATTATCATAGTTGTCAGAGATATTAGGATATTCTGATTAGCTTTTGTTTGGCAACATAGCAGTCTGCTGTCAACGAGCATAAGATGGGGAATGTCCTAGTAGCCCATCAGGAGTAAAATTATAAAAGTGAGGTTCGAGAGTAAGACCACTTATACGATCTGATTAGATCGTGTATGGTGTAGGATTACCAGAGCTTAAAACATACTGCTGTGTATTTAGTGACCTAGAATTCCTGACAAAGTTATTAGCGTCAGAGTAGTAAGATGTGTTGTGTACTTGTTTGCTACGTGGCTTACGCTGGTAGTTGAATTACCTATGTTATGATTGGTTACCAAAACGATTACCATTAGAAAATGAGGCTTTGTAACCAGCCTTGCTATATAATGATGTGGTTGGCACAGTGGTATCATGCCCTTCTTTATGCTACTGTTCTGTGGCCTTGATGTGTAAACCCTATCAAATATTTTCGGTGTTTGAATTATTGGTGTGAAATCGGGCATTACTGGGTCTAATAAACCCAGGGTAACTAAATTAGAACTTTGTTCAGTAGTAGAGTTGTTATTAACTAAGTACTGTGAGCATTGATGAGCTCGTTTTTAGAGAGACGACTCATAAGTAAATAATTGTGGTTGATGTAAGCTAGCAGAGGTATTAGAGTCAATTAAAACCAACAAGTGTAATGATTATTAGCGTTTTTATTACTCCCTTCAGTAGCCAAAGTAGTCCGAGACTTGATTTTAACTCCACCAACACTACAACCATACACCATCCTTAGACGAGAGATAATAAATCGTCTATCATTATCAGACGGACAAAGAATTCAAAGGCTTTTCCGAAGAGAAACATAAGGTGATAGGTCACCATCACAGTTTTAGCGTCATCTCCAAGCTTTAGTGGGTGACAATACAGTGGGTGAGGCAGTCCTAAAACATGGATGGATACAAACTCTACCATGCTACATTCAACACCGTTTGGACGCACAAGATCCTGACACCTCTCTAACTCATTCAGCACGAATTGCAGATCAGATAATGGAAAGAGGTCCCCAAACCGCATCACGTATAACACATCATACTCAAAAGGCGGAATCAACAAATGATCCAGTCATAGCACAACTGATTGCGAGTGTTAAAAGTCTCACATAGGCGGTCAGCGAAATGCAAACGAGTCGTGGAAATTAGGGCAGGTCACCACAACGACCGAGATCCAAATCACGGAACAGGTCACAATGGTCTAGACAATCTGGACAATTTTGTTGGTATCAATAAAAATGTTGTGCTCAATCAACCAGATGCAACCAAGCATGCGCCTGGCCCAAACAGACTTCGAAGAACCAGGGAAACGAATAACCCCTCCACAGGTTGCGACAACTGTAGAGGGGTGCCTAAACAGTCGCTTATTATACGTTAGGGACAAAAATTCAGGCTTAAACTTCTTGACAGATACTGGTGCTGCATTTAGTATCACTTCTAAAATTAAAACCGAGCTGGGTCAAAAAACTTCCTCAGTTACACTTCAAGCCGCCAATAAGACTAAAATTGCAACGTTCGGGCAGAAAACGATGACTTTAGATTCGGGGTTTAAAAGACGATTTCTTTGGGTTTTCACTGTAGCCGATTTAGATCTGGCAATATTAGGAGTGGATTTCTTAGAGAGATATGAATTTCTAGCTTACACTAAAATACGACGTTTGACATTTAAAGAAACTTCGAAATACACAAAAGGCACAGAAAGTCCTATCACATCTCTAAATTTTATACAAACTCCGCCAGTAACAACGGTAAAGTTCCAGGATATACTCGCGGAATTTCCAAACCTAACAAAATCGAACCCTCAAACTTCCAAAACTTAGTTAAAAGTATGCCATATAATCAAAACGGAAGGTGCGCCTGTTTTCGCTAAACTCAGGAGATTAGCACCTGATAAGCTTCAAATAGCTAGAGCCACATTCGATTACATGCTACAGCTGGGCATAATACATCCATCTGATAGTCAGTGGGCATTTCCTTTGCATATGGTTCTAAAAAAAATAAAAAAAATTGAAGACCGTGCCTGGATTACAGGGCCCTTAACCATCGAACGGTACCAGACAGGTACCCGATACCACATATACAAGACTTTACGAATGGTTTACAGGATATGAAGGTATTTACGAAAATCAACTTAGTTAAGGCATACCACAATATTTCAGTAGCTGAAGATATTCCGAAGACAGCTTTCACGACACCTTTTGGATTATTCGAGTTTGTACGCATGCCATTCGGCCTACGAAAAGCGGCACAAACATTCCAAAGGTTTATGTATAATCTACTTTGAGATATGCCATTTGCTCAGGGGTACATAGATGACATACTGATTGCCAGCCCGCACTTGAAATCACATGGACAACATGTGAGAGCAGTGTTGGGACGATTAAATCAAAATGGCATGAACATTCATCAAAGTAAGTGTGTTTTCGGTGTAGAAACACTAGAGTTCCTCAAGCATACCATAAGCCCTGAAGGAATTACACCAATCAAACATGAGGTAGACACTATTAAACATCTCCCTATACCAAGCTCTTTGACACAATTTCGATGTTTTCTAGGTTTATTAAACTTTTATCGCAGATTTATACCCGGTTGTACACAACTAATGCAACCAATGACGGATATGCTCAAGGGAAAACCGAAGGAATGCAAGCTTAACTCTGAGGCTGTCCAAGCTATAAACCAGTTAAAGGATAAACTTGCTCAAACAGCTTCATTTCATTATCCAAATTCTCATCACCCATTTGCTTTGATGGTAGATGCTACGGAAAAAGCCGTAGGCGGAACAATTAACCAACTAGTTTAAAACGCCTGGAAACCGATTGCATTCTTCTCAAAGAAACTTGCTACAGCAGAGACGAAATATTCTACATTTGGTCGAGAACTCAAAATCTACCTAACCATCAAGCATTTCCGACACATGCTCGAAAACAGGGAATTCACAGTTTTTACGGATTATAAACCGTTAACCAATGCATCAAAAGCGAAAGCCGATAAATACTCACCTCGAGAAGTCCGACACCTCGACTACATATCACAGTTCACTAGTGATAAACAAAACGTAAAAAGGTCAAGACAACCAGGAGACAGACGCATTATCTCGTCTAGAAATGAATATAATACGATAGACAACATTAAATTTTGAGACTTTGGGAGATAGCCAGAAAAATGACATAGAATTACAAAACCTACTGTCAACTAAAAGCTCTAGTCTCAAACTAAAACAGCTTTCATCACCTATGAAAGATGTTATAATTTGCTGTGACACAACGAATGGCGGTGCCCCGACCTTTCGTTCCTAAAAATATGCGACGATTAGTATTTTGTATTTTTCATTCGTTGTCTCACCCTGGGGTGAAATCTTCGACCAAACTATTCAATGCCAGATACATTTGGCCAAATCTACAGAAAGATGTATTTAAATGGGTTAGAGAGTGTTCGGCTTGTCAACAATCTAAAGTTAAGCGACACACAAATCCACCCATCGAAATTTTTCCCAAACCGAATGCACATTTCACACATGTCTACAGCGACTTAGCCAGAATAAAAAGTTAAAATGTTGAGTCCGTAAAAGTGGCTAAAAGCGTTAGATGGGCACAACCGATTGTCCAGGCAGAAACGCCCACGTTTTTACTTAATTACTTACGCCTGTTACCCCTCTCAGAGGAGCATAGGCCGTTCACCAGTATTCTCCATTCAACTCTGTCCTCAGCAATCCTTCCCAGCTGTCTCCAGCTACTGTTCATCCTTTTTATGTCTGCTTCCAGTTCTCGACGCAGAATGTTCTTTGGCCTTTCTCTTCTCCGTTTTCCAACAGGATTCCAAGTTAGTGCTTGTCTCGTGATACAGTCTGATTATTTGTAAAAGTTAACTAAATAACTACCTACTCTCTTGTTCTTCTGATCACAACGGTAATGAATGTATGAGATTATGTTTAATTCATCAATCAAGATACCAGAATGACATCAAGATTGCATGACTATTAGGATGAGTGAGACAATGGTTTTTAAGTGAAGCACCCTACGTATTGCAGATCTATCTATAACGATGAAAAGTTATAAATATGTTAAAGTATGTATAGGCATGTTATTTTGTCGAAAAGACTGGTTGTTAATTTACTACTTAGCATATTGTAGTTAGTGGAAAACTGATAACAAAGAAGTTGTAAGATAGACCTAAGTACGGCGGGAAGTAATTTAATACCTAGCACCATGGAAGGTAACAGGTGGGTTAAAAAATCGGAAATATTGGAGATATTGAGATCTTAGCCGTTATAAGGTGGTTAATAACGAATACAATGCAGACTGTTTCGAATCACCACTATTTGTAGAAAGTGTTGTTTATGTGCTGCATCTGATTAGGTTAAGGTGAAGGACAAAAGCAATTTTGTGGTTGCTAGTAGATTATTTTTACCGAATTTTGTCGTGATGGGTTTCAGACTAGCAATTTATCAGACGCCGAATAATGATGATGCGTGGAATTGTGTAGCGTGCTGCAGCCATACATAGCGTTAGATTTACAGATTAGATTGCTTTTCCGATTGTGCTGCAGAATTCCTTACATATAGCGGTATTCAAGTTTATTATCTCACCACTACCCACTCTCTGATGGACTATTTCACACTGAAATCTGACTTGCGTATGTAGAACATGACTACATGACTTCAGTCAAACGTTCAACAAAGTCACACATGAACGACTGATTTCTAAAATAAAACCATTTAAAATCAAAGACCTACTACACTCAGGATTTTCGTCCTTCCTGAAAGTAAGACAGCAAGGTATAATAATAGTCTATCATTATGCTGAATTCGACGTGAATGGTTATTCTTTCGAATTAGCTGCTTAGAGATGATCAGTGCCAACTTTCTCTTTGTGGCCATTTTATGTCGATAGTATAGTACTTTAATTGTCGCTTCCAGATCTTGTATGGCCCTTCATGGGTTCCGTCGACAGGTGGGTGTAGAGTATTTCAATGTATAAAGTCGTGTGCACTATGTTTCAAAGCAGGTTAGATAAAAACGACTATTGATTGCATTTGGCTTTAAACTAGCTCAACTAAACTCATATCATTTGTAAGCTAGTTCCATCAGATTTTTGATTCAGGTTTATCGATGTTACAGTGGTTTAAACAAGTTTATTTGAGTGTCGAAGTGTGGTTTTTTAGGTCGATTTCAGAACACTGCACCTATTATCTGCCTTCACAGTGCCGCGAATTATGAATATATTTGACAGTAGGACGTCGATTCACTAAGAAATTTTCGTGGCTAAATGTCATGCTTTCAGCTGTTGATGAAACTTGCACACTAAGCCGTGGTATTGCGGGTAGTTGGCGGGTGTTTTGGTACCAAGATGTGTATGCGCTTTACGTTTGATGAGGTCCAGTTCTAATCGGAAGTGATGATGGAAGAAATCTTCGTCAAAGTTAGTTGACCGAAAATTTCTCTAATGAGTGTCAACATTTTTGTCCCTAAAGTGCTATCATGTTTGAATATATGAAACGATTCGTCAAGATGTTGTCTGTCGAGTTATCTTCCATGTTTGATGTTCAACTTTGCGAGCTGGTCGTAAAGTTCTACGTAGTCGAGGCTGAAAATGAATGAAGCGACATACGTGATCAATTAACGTAGAAGTGAATATACAACGGTGGGGAATCGATGTAGATGAGTAACAACTGTCCAAATGTGAAACGATTCTGAATACAGGCTTAAGATACTCTATTGATCTAACTTTTACAGAACAAACAACATCTGTCATCCTCAAGGCGCACTTACTTATGGGTTGCATAAACCATAATTTCTACCAACGTGAGTTTGAAATGCTAGGCTTTGTGATGGCTCGTTGCTTGCATAATGCCCACTTATAAAAACAGCCTTTGAATAAGTGATAAGACGGAAATTAAATCAGTACAGAAAAACATCACAAAGTAGACAATGGAGAATGAATTATGGACTAAACTACACTAAACGACGTTAAACTTTAAGCCTAAAATCACCAACATTTTAATTATACAATGAAATACTGTCAAACTGAATTTACGAGTAGGACTTATTTTGTGATGAAATCAATGTGGTGAAAATCTACAAATCAGTCTTATATTAAATTAATACAACTTCTTTTTCTATAATTAATCAACTAATATATTTTTAAGGATTATGAATTTCTAACATGTTATCAACCGTACCTAGAAAGAAACTTGGTATAATGAACACTAACTAGTGGAAGTCATAATAATCATTCAAACATTCCCGTAGTATTTGGAAAGCTTGCATTCGGAAACGTTATCACACCTAATTGTAGAAGCTGAGTTTCTTCTGGTGTCACAGTGAATGTGTTTCTATAGATGATCAGAACAATAGTCGATATATCTATATGTAATTGCACTTACGTTGTCCTAAATAAGACGGAATGAATCCATATGATTAGAATCTCGTGAACCAAGGCATACAAAAACATCATGCATGATGGAGGGGTGACAACAAATGTTATCCAGTGATAAGAAATCAACAACGATATCAGCAAAAAAGAATAAAGAAACTTTGTAGATTGCATAGTTAAAGTGAATGGCTAGTAAAGAACAGAATAGGCACAACAATCACTGAGATGAAAGGACAACATAACAGGTAAGTAGAACATTTTAATAATAATAATAATAGTTTTATTCTCATTTTGCACATGAGAGCATGCCAGTTTACAGGCATGGTCACAATGATAAGTTTACATACATACAAATATTATTACAAATTGTCAATGTCAGGACATTCATAACATATACAGATTTGAATTAAGAATCAAATCAACTGCCACAAAGTTTTAACTATTAGGACATCAAATATTTATATTGTATCCTGGTGCTAATATGAATAAGAACCGCGCGCTCCTTGACCACTGCGTTACAATTCCAAAAAACGGTTAAGAGTTTACAGAGTGGAGTATTGAGCGTGTTCAGATGCAGGATAAGATCAAGAGTACTTGGAACTTGGGCGTAGAAGAGAAGTCAATAGTTTTGTGCCAGTAGGTTCCATAATAGCCATATACATATTAATCTACAAATATAGGAAAGACAAAGACAGAGAAAACACAAAACAAAAGCACTGGTATTCTGAGACAATCAATGTGTATACAGGCATTCAAGGACATGACATGCCACTTACGTTAACTGAACGAACGGGCAGAATTAGTATTAATACTTGAGTTTATACTTGGATTAAAGATGAAGAACACTAGCCTATGACTATGACAGGTAACTGGTGCTCACACATTTAGAGTCCCTATTATTTCGCTAGTGAAATAAGAAACAATAGTTGAGGTGAACATTTTTAATGAGCTATCAGAAGGGATGAGATGACCAACCTGTTGCACAAATAAAGGAAGTGAATCTGTTTCTCGAATGGCTTTAGGCAAATTGTTCCATATTCTCGAGAATTTATTTGTCAAATAATTCATATAAAGAGTAGATTTGGAATGTGAAATTTTTACTTTCGAAGCTGAATTGCGTAGGTTATAGCAAGAAGGTTCCTCGAACTTAATTGTGCTAGATGATGAAAACGCCAAACTGTTCAATATCTTATAAAAGAAGATTAAGTTTAACTTGAGTCGGCGCCTCCATAAAGTTTCTAGTCCTAATTTAATGCACCTAGTTTTATAGTCCAGAGTACAATCAGTCCTAAAAATACGAAGAGTGAAGCGACGTTGTACCGACTCCAGTTTGAGTTTATTCTTAATGGAAACATTACTGAGAATAAAAGTGCAGTATTCAAGTAAGGGTCTGACACAAACCTTATATAGTAGGATACGAGAGTCATCGCTATGAAAGTTACGTAATATGCAACCCAGTAGTCGATTTGACTTAGATGTCTGCATATTGACCTGTTCTGTAAAAGATAGATCATAAGAGTATCTTAGTCCTAAGTCAACTACTGACTGTAGCCTAGACAACTTACTACCGTTTATGAAGAGATCGAAATTGAGGCGCTTATCTCCAAAACATATCCAACCACACTTAGAAGCATTGAGGTCTAACTTCCATTTTGAGCACCATACTGCGACCTTGTTGAGTTCAGCAGTGACGCTACAGAATGTTCGTGCGAATTCATGGAGAGGGAATGAGTATACTATTTTAAGATCATCTGCGTATAGAAAGGGTTTTCCCATGCTGAAGCATTTGCATATGTCATTTACATAAGCTATAAAGAGCAGTGGGCCTAAGACACTTCCTTGTATAACGCCACTTGCAACTGGTTCTGCCTTGGACAGAGTGGAGTTAATTTTGACAATTTGGTGCCTATGACTGAGGAAAGAGTTCAACCATGCAAGTAATGGATTTTTAATCCCATAAGAGGAAAGTTTGCCCATAAGAAGCCTGTGGTTAACCATGTCAAAAGCTTTAGATATGTCTAAGTACAATACTAACACCAAGTGCCCAAGGCTTCGTTCAGTAAAAATTAAATTAAAGAATTCAAAGTGACAAGTCATACAAGACCTAGTTTTGAGGAAACCATGTTGGAAATTAGAGATAAGTTTCTCATAGAGTAAATGATCAGATATTTTGTCACATACTATTTTTTCCATTATCCTAGAGATAACTGGGGTGATATTTATGGGCCTATAGTTATGCAAGTTTGTTCTGTCACCTGATTTGAAGCGAGGGCAGATGTTAGAGGTTTTCCATCTGCTAGGGTATGTACCTGCTGTCAATGATAGGTCGAACAGTCTTAATAGGATTAATGGCATATTAGGTCCCCCGAGTTTGAAATAAATAGATGCCAACCCATCCACTCCACAACTACTTGACGCTCTAAGTGATTTGATGGATTTACAAATATTATCATAAGTGAAAGTAACGGACTCTAAATAGTTAGTAGCCGAATTGATCATTTCTACCTCAATATCATCCAGCGGCTTACCTCTGTTAGCAAAGAAATCGCTGAACAGGTTCACTATAATATTATGGTCATTAATCAGTATTCCATCTCGTAAAATGCAGGGAATATCACTATTCCAAGAAGGTTTGAGGCGTTTATTGAACAGTCGCACCAAGTTTTGTATCTTGGAGCCACTGTCCATTGCTGACACCTCTTCTTTAATCGCATTTAACCTGTGGACTTCTTTTATTTGATTATAGGTCATGGTAATTTCTACGACTGCAGAAAAGTCATTTGACTTAAAATAACACTTCTGTAAGCGTCTAAGCTTTTTACGGTAATGAAGTGGTATGTACAAATCATTTGACTTAATTATATTGCTTATCCTAATAGGTGCAATCGAATCTAAACACGAGTCATTAATTCGATAAAATATATCTAGTGCTTCTGTAAGATTATTAGTTAAGAAAAAATTGTCCCAGTCAGAGCAACTTAGAAGGGCGTGTAGAATATTCCAATCCACATTTTTATAGTCTCGATATAGTCTAGTTTTACGTAATTTACGATTATTGGGGTGACTAAGATTAATATTAAAAGGAAGAGCACATAGAATCATTTTGTGGTCACTAGTTTCGAGCTCTTTACTAACTTGAAGTGACAGAGGAGTGACATCATGACAGAAAACTAAGTCAAGAATGTTATTATATCTCGTGGGACTGTGTACACATTGTGTCCAACAGTGCATTTCTAATGTACTAAGAAGATTTTATTCATCATATGACAGTCCTCTACCAACATTCCAGTCTATCCTAGGAAGATTAAAGTCCCCTGCGATGACTTTCGCATTATAATTTAGGGCAGAGGTATGTACAAAAGCATTATTAATGGTGTCATCTACAGTAGTCGATGTGTTGGGGGTTTTATATATGCATCCGAAAAGTAAACTGTAGTTCTGAGTATTAACTGATATCCAGACCGACTCTGGTACCTTATCTAGTATTTCGTCATTGATTCTTCTAGACGAAAAACAAACACTTACGTATATTAGACAGCCGCCACCCCGTCTATATTCTCTATTGCCGCGATATAACATATAGTCCTGAATGGCTAATTCTGAGTCAGTTACTGAGGCGAAACACCATGTTTCTGTGACAAATATTAATGAAGGTTTAGTTAATAAGGCTATAGTTTTTAGAGTTGATATTTTATTAAGAAGTGAGCGGGCGTTAATTACTAAAAAGTTTAGAAATGAAGAGTGAATTGTAAAGAATCGAATAAGATCTTTGTCTGAATCGTTCGTGTTTAACGTAACTAAATGGTGGTTTAATACGGCAGTCTGACTGCTTGAGCTAATGTCTGAGCAAGCTGTATTGCTAACGGGACTAGTGACTGCCTGATCCCTAAAAAATTATTAAAGTTGTCAGAGATAGGATGTCCTGAGTAGCTTAAGTTAGGTGACATGGCAGCACGTTGGCTATAAGCAAAAGACGGAGGATATCCTAGTAGCCCATCAGGAGTATAATTATGAAAGTGAGGAGGGAAAGTTAAACCACTTATACGATCTGAGTAAGTCGTGTATGGTGTAGGATTACCAGGGCTTAGAGCATACTGCTGTGTATTCGGCGACCTAAAATTTCTTGCAAAGTTATTTGCGTCAGAGTGGTAAAATGTGTTGTGTACTTGTTCACCACTTGGCTTACGCTGGTAATTAAATGAGCTATGTTTTGACTGGTTACGTACCGCCTGCGAGTGCTTACGACCTTGATTACTATCGAGTCGATTACCTTTAGAAAATGAGGTCTTGTAACCAGCCTTGCTATATAATGATGTGGCAGGCACAGTGGTATTCTGCCCTCGTTGTGTAGATGAGGTCACAAAACCTTGTTTGGAGCTTACTTTTAGTTCCGACGGTCTTTTTGTCTCCCTTTTCATTATACCTAAGTTGTTTAATGGGCTAACGATGGCTTTTACCTGAGCTTTGGGAGTTCGCATCTTTTCACCCAATGAAGGACTAGAAGGCTTGGCATTGGAGGTTGTGTGGTCTAAATCTACATCACTTGGGAAGTTGTCAGAGGCTTGTCCTGTTATTGGTGTGTCTCGTAGCATAACGCCCGCTTGTTGATTAATAGTACCATCATAGGATTCTGTAGCAGTACCAGGTGGTGTATTTAGGCACTTTACATTAGTATCCTGCTCTACTTTACCTAAGTGTGAGTCTTCTAGTCTCCTATGTCTTTGGATTGCTGTCTTATCCTCCACTATACGGACCTTCTTATACTTAGTAGATGAACTTATTAATTGTTCAGCTTGTTTTAACTGGAGTGCTGCCGATTGAGAATCAAATCGGAAGAGAATAGGGCATGAATACTTCTGATGTTTCTTAGTAAGACGGAGGCATTGACAAGAACAGTCTAAAAGATTAGCTGCCTTTAGTAAAGAATACCTAACGGTCCTTAGTGGTGCCTTATCCGGTATATTGTAGACAATTACGTTCTGACGGGACATCATACGCTTAGTTACTTCTGTAGCAATGAAGTCGATTACGGTTTCTATTTTCGTAACGTCTTCCAGTACAGGTGAACCTGTATCCTTTGTCAGTAGCAATTTAAGGGGCGACAGTGCGTTGAGTTCTTGTTTGACGTCACTCACCATGATTGAGAATGACTTCATTTGGGAACGCATTTCTGCTAGCTGCTGAGTTAGATGCTGCAACTCACAATTAACCTTCTCGATGCTACTGTTTTGTGGCATAGAAGTGTGATCCCTATCAAATATTTTAGGTAGTTGAATCACTGGTGTGAAATCAAGCATTACTGGGTCTGTCAAACCCGGAGTCACTAGATTAGAAGTTTGTTCTGCTATAGAGTTGTCATTAACTGAGCACTGAGGGCTTTGACGAGCTCTTTTTTTAGAGAGACGACTTATAAGTTATTAATTGTAGTAAATGTAAGCTAGCAAAGGTATTAGCGTCGATCCAAACAGACAAGTGTGACAATTATTAGCTTTTTTACGAAACACTCAACTAGTTACCACAAAAGTTGAACGTACCGCGTTTGTTATTATTGTTTGAAAGACTCTTGTAAAGAAAAGTTCCATTGAACCCATTATTCATCGGTGCCACACCGACAAACCTTTCTATAAATGTTAACCCACCCACCCAACATGTTATTCATCGACGCATCAATGAACAACGTCTGACCTCGAAATATATTTCCGAATTTTCAATACATTATTCTGCGGGGTGTATAATAGCATTTACCATATGACGCAAACCATCTTTAATCCTATTTCTGTAAAATACTCTCATTGTATTTAAAACAAGAAAAGCAAGTCTTCCATCAGATTAATCCAGTATCATCTTATTAGTTCTCGTCATGTTGTTTGACAGTTGTATTCTTTCAGTGTGATGCATTACATATATTCTGTTGGTTATAATTGATCTCATACTTTTAACTTTTACATTTTAGTAGGTCATTTTATTTCAACTTGTACTTTGTATGTGAGGATGGAATGTGAATTCTCTAAGTTTATTGTTAACCTGACACTTCTTTGTGTTATGATTAGATTATCCTAAAAGACCATGTTTACATAATGTACATATTTCTTATTTTATATCCTTTGCTATTGTAATAGTGGTATATACTTGAAATAAATATCACAAATATCGATGTTTGTACAATAATCAGCTAAAATGTATGTGGTACCATGAATACATGGAAAAGTAGTATCTGTTGATATTAGTTTATTACCTAAAGCAATTCACTATAAAAACATTACATTTATCATGGACTGGATAAAAATCTAGGTCGTTTTAACAAATTTCAGGCATCTTTTGAAAATTCATTGCATGTAAGCCTTAATGATGATTGAAAGTTCTGTGTATACTGTTCAAAAAGCATTTATCGATTTTGTGAATTAACACAAAACGTTAAAACGAGCTAATCATGGTACTAGGAATGTTTATGATGCGCATGGCGGTAATTTGTTCCGAGGTCATTAGAATCAAGTTTAAAAAATTATCTGACACGAGTCGGTAGTATGTACTTTAAAATGCTGACCATCTCCTTTAAAGATATATAATAGTTAGTTACTTTGTTATATATCTTTTATATCTTTTACTAGCCACCACAATGTCACAAGCTAATAATTTCTTTCACTCAACACCCAAATGTCATCTTTGTAAATCGTTGCAAACACACATTTGTAATAACGAAAGGTAAATTTTTCTAGTCAGGTTGTGTTTTCGACAAAATAAGTACTGAAAAATGCATTGTCAAAAATAGAAATGTTCTGTTACATTTTAAACCAGTTCATTGCCAAACACAATCCCTAATAAATTTATAAGCTTCATTGAATACTCGAAAGCATTACTGTTTTAAAAAAACCTTCTTTTCTGCAGATATAGAGTTCCATAATTTCTAATAAGGTTTATTGTATCTACTGGAAATTTAATAAAATCAACATTCGGAGTTTGCTGTGTCTTTGAAAAAGAACAGAACACTCAAATATTATCATCTACTTGTAATCAAATGATTTCCCGTACAAACGTTTAGCCATCACATCTTGCATTATGTCATAAAGAACCAAACGTTGAAGACAATTCCACTTCATGGTTTCCATAAAACAGACACATCATTGATCGATACATACATTGGAATAGACAGAAATATTGGTTTGATTTAACAAAACAAAATGTGTAGTACATGTTTAAGCAACTCAGTTTAGTTTATCGATTACACGATAAATATCATAATCAAACTGATTGTTTTCCTTTTTACAACCAGTCAAAAACTAAGAAATTATCGTGGCTAAATGTGATGCTTTTAGCTGTTGATGAAACTTGCACACTAAGCCGTTGTATTGTGGGTAGTTGGCAAATGTTTCGGTATCAAGTTGTGTATGCGTTTTACGTTTGATGAGGTCCAGTTCTAATTGGAAGTGATGATGTAAGAAATCTTCGTCAATGTTAGTTGACCGAAAATTTCTCTAATGAGTGTCAACATTTTTGTCCCTAAAGTGCTATCATGTTTGAATATATGAAACGATTCGTCAAGATGTTGTCTGTCGAGTTATCTTCCATGTTTGATGTTCAACTTTGCGAGCTGGTCGTAAAGTTCTACGTAGTCGAGGCTGAAAATGAATGAAGCGACATACGTGATCAATTAACGTAGAAGTGAATATACAACGGTGGGGAATCGATGTAGATGAGTAACAACTGTCCAAATGTGAAACGATTCTGAATACAGGCTTAAGATACTCTATTGATCTAACTTTTACAGAACAAACAACATCTGTCATCCTCAAGGCGCACTTACTTATGGGTTGCATAAACCATAATTTCTACCAACGTGAGTTTGAAATGCTAGGCTTTGTGATGGCTCGTTGCTTGCATAATGCCCACTTATAAAAACAGCCTTTGAATAAGTGATAAGACGGAAATTAAATCAGTACAGAAAAACATCACAAAGTAGACAATGGAGAATGAATTATGGACTAAACTACACTAGACGACGTTAAACTTTAAGCCTAGATACACTTTGCATCAGGCGAGCTATGCTCAATTTGACATTCTATTTCAAATTTGTACAACAATAAACATACTCCTAACGACCTTGTTTTTACATTTATCCAGGCATCTGGTTGCAGCCTCTTAAACCATATAAGAATAATCTAGTCGAAACATTGTTAGAATAGAAATACAATGTAATTTCTTCGTACACATGTTCACTGATATAAGAAACAATTTTTCGGCAGTAAATCTATTCGTTATATACCGTTACTTACCTTAAACGGGCGATAAACCAACTGTTTAATGACTCCATAACATTGAATAAATCATCATTAGACTATCCAAACTCTAGCATAACACTTGACACAGTCGGTCTGTTCAATGTATGTAATGCTTATGTTAACTCAATACTATACAGTGGTATTTGGAATAATATGTATCCATATAAGCATCCAAACTGCTCAAACTTTCTACAGATAAATATACAGCGATTATTATGAAATGAATATATAACCCCCACCAGATAGTAACAACACTCATTCCTCCTCAGAAATTTAACTTTTACACTATTTGTCTCAACAAAGACAAATGAATTAACACTTAGGCTTAACCATTATTAATCCTTGTTCAAATACACGAACCCTGTATATCCTGATTATTTGCCAGTGGCTTGTCATGTATATCTACTGGTTCAGTGCAAATGTGAATATAATGTACCTAGCATAGCACTTCATAAGAGTAACAACATATTCAATTCCACTCAAGCTTGTTTGTTTTGCTTACTTATTAAGTTTTCTATATTTTCGATCACATACAAATTATCTACAGTTAGCGTTGGGGGAAACTGTTTCGGGTTTCATCAAATCAGTATAAATGCACAATAATTAAAATTGGCTTACATTGCAAGCAGTATTCAGAATAAATCGCTTATGTGAAGTGGTAGATATATAAACGTAGTTATAGCTCAAATTTATTGTGAATAGGTGTATAAGACAACTACTTACATTACAACAACCCAATAAAATTAATAAAAGGTCGAATTGTCATCAACATTATGGATTGTTGTATAAGTGATGAGTGAAGATGGATAATGATAAATACAAAATAGATTGGAACACAATCGAAATATACACTAATGATTATGTAAGATAGATAGAAAATCAGTAAACTATATGGTATATTGTGAACGCATTTGTTAACTTTGAACCGTCTATACAGAAATGAGACCATGTTTATATATATCATTATTTAATTCTTGGTAGTTAAGAAGATTTCATATGCCTTCACCCAACAAGAGTTCATTAAGTAGTGTTTAGAACTCGGTTAATGAATTGCTGCAGCGAATATGTTTGTGGAGTGTATTCCATAATGTAGGACATCTCACTGTAATAAAGTTTTGACGTAGCTGTGTGCGACATCACTGGATAATGATATTATTTTCCTTACTACACAGGTTGTGTGGGGAGAATAATGAAATCGGTAATAATGCTGAAAGTAAGTGGCACTAATAATAATGCGATATGTAAGAGTAAGACTTAATTTCAAGCGTCGAAACCAGATGGGTTCTAGCCTTAATATGTCGCATCATTGGCGATAATTTTGTGTGTCACAATAGCCTTGTAGTCTACAGGTGAATGCCCTTTGATCACTCAATTTTCAGCAGTTTTATGTGTCTACAGTTACTGTAGAGTGGGCATTCTTATTCTATAAAGAAATGAACACACATTTTGTATAGTAGTATCTTTGAGTGTAAATCGCGAAAGCTTGAATTGCTGCATGCATCGAGAAGTTTATGCGATTGCTACAAATTCAGCTACTCGGTATCTGTATTGTGTCAACTAATTTCCTTATTTCATATATATTTATTACTCACTTGATTGCTATCCATCTATTGATTGCAGCACTATTATTATTGTGTTAATTTAACAGCCATCTGCTTGATCTTATCATTTCATATAACCTCCTATTTATACTGTGTCACTACGTACTTTCTACGCACACACACACCATTACAATAACGTTTAGTAATCTAATTTCTACTTTGCGACCTAAGTTATCTGTGTAGTTGTTAATAAGTTACTTGCATTAAATAAGGTTAGTTTATACAGAGTTAGCAACATAGATCAGCAAGGATATCACTACAAATGTCGTTAAGCCGCTAAATGTACTAGTCCAACATCACATAAGAAGCAAAGATGGAATTTGAAGCCAGCAGACATGATGGTGCATGGGTAAAGTTCAACATCGCCTTTTTGTATTGTAAATGCTCACGGCTACGTACAGTGGTTCTGACTAGAGCAATCAAACAGTAATAACACGTCAATTGCTACACTTGTATGCCACACTGATTTGCATATATATCATCGATTTGGCTATACCTACCTTACGAAGTATCTTTCGACAAGGTTTAGCGGACTGCTAGACTGGTACCTATGATGTCAATATCTGATAAATAGCAACGAGGTTCAGCCATATGTAAACACTTACTACACTATATTCTAATCCATGAGTTTTGTGTTTTCCTATCTGGCAATATACACAATTCATTTAGCATTTTAATAAACCCGTCAATTTTTTTACTTACCACAGCTAATCACGCTGAAATGTCTCACAGTGATCCATAACACTAGTCTACGTGTTAAATAAAGTAAATACCCTAGACAACAGAACTGACATACACACTAAAACAGTCATAAAATATCACTAGTTTATGCTCCTTCGTTTTTCTGCTTGTCTTCGTTCCAGTTATATCTTCTTAGAAAACACTGTCACAATGCACTCAATATGACGTCAAACATTTGGACACAGTAGAAATTTACAAACAATTACTAAAATCGCAATCTGAACTACAAGTGTGTGAATCACTTATATCTTAAGATTGCTTCTATTTGTGCTTATTATGTGTATGTCCATATTGCATGTTTTCTCTTCGAAATTCTTTCACTCAATATACATCATCATGATCATGCTTGTACACTGGCATGAAATCTGTACAGTTTTGTAATATATTTATCCATCTATAAACTTTATCGATTCAGTGATTTGTATTATGTCAATGTAGACAAGAGGAAAAATAACAACTCATAATTTTAATTACATAAACAAAAACAAACGAGAATCGTGTACTTATATTAAGTTCATCTGACAGATAAATCTGATAAGATTTTTCTAACTGAACATTCTGTCGAATTCTTAAGTAACATGGATTCATATGTATTACACGTATTTTACTGATTTCACTAAAATGTTGATTTTATCATTGTGATTAAAATGTGAACAAATTGAAAACTTGTAAGTTATAAATTTGTTTCAATTGATAGCCTTATTATGACACTACCACAGTTGTAACCGAAATTCACTGTCAACAGAACATTCTTGCTTATGCCTCTTATTGAACTCACTGTATATATAGTTAAATACCGATGATAGTGCAGTCCTCTGTAGCGTCATTTTGTCATGGGATCGTTTAATGTTTGATTTCTTATTCAAACTGAATTTGAATTAATGCCAGTTACTCGTTTTTGTCTGCATCAACCTTATTTGATAAATTCATCTAGTGTGTGTATTATATTAGTATACACTAACAAGTTGTATTGTGTTATTGTACGTGCGAATCCTGTTATGTTTGAAATGAATATTGTCCCATAATGAACAGACACCCTAAGAGTTAGCGATTCAGTTCACTGTGTGATAATCATTGGGTAGTCGTTCGAGTTGCAATAAAACGTAGATAACGAGCCTACAGTTTCCTATGTACGGTAGGTTGTAAAAACCAGGATGGTAAATTTCATTTTCAGTTTTTATAATAACGAAATTGAATTCACGGTCTGCTGCTTCGAAGAGATAAATATATTATTAGGCGTTTGTTGTGCAAACAATGAATTGGTTAATGGTCAATTTATTTTTGCTTAGCATAGCATTAAAAGACATTTTGCAGTTAATAACAACAACAATTTGGGCTTAACATTACCAGATGTCATGTGTTCACTGCAGCAGGTCAAAACCATTTTTCTACACAACAAATATAAGCTAACCTGTAAGCCATGCATTTCTGTATCGTGTTTGCATTCTCATTCTCATGAGCGCTACGTGCTGTTACTTTTACAAAGCTTTGTACCTGCTATTGTCTATGTGTCTGTTTGCCAATCTATCTATTTTTTTCATTACATCGACTATTTGCACTACGATAAACCTCACAAACGCTCTCTACTCGAGCACGACTAATCGAGTCATAGGTAGCTGCGAACTATCGCTAGCTTCAGATAATGCGCATCAGGATCGCCTCTGTCTTTCTTTTTGTTAAGGTTTGTTAAAGACGTTTTTCTTTTCAAATTTTTACCTTTTGAATTTGACAGACAGATGATGTTTGTTCATATAATTAAATCATACACATAGTAAATTATATCTAACCAAACTAGCTATCCTAATTGTAATGCGATAACAGAAAACAACACAGTCAATTTTAGTTCATGCATTTAAAATAAGAAGTAAAATCTCGAGTTATATTGAATGTTGAAATGTACAAGTGGGAAATTTTAATTTAGAATGGCGCATTTTTCGAGTTTTTAATAGTCTATTCTTTTCTAAATGTAATCGGGAAACGTGAATGTAGTAGACTGAATTTGTGAATAAAACCAGGTCTTATCAGTGACAATTTCAAATCTTATCGACTGAGAAAATCTACCAGAAATTTAGTACAATAGAAAGTTGAAATTTACTGAGTCTTCATAACATACAAATAGCACCTAATTAGGCTTAATTGTTGAAGAATAATTGATTTATTTATGCAAACCTACAGGTATATCACTCTGTTTCAGATTTTTAAGGTGAAACAACCAATGATTACCAAAACGTTTGGGACTGAAATACGTATTTCAATTATTGGAGATTTTAGTTTATTCAGTAGAAACTAACATGTATTTTTGGTTTAAGTTGATCTGTTGAGTTTGTCAACAACATAACAAATTTTCACTGGTCATGTGAATTAAAAGGAATTGACTTACATGTGAACAAATGACTGGTAGCTACTAGTAAAGTAATCACAACAAATGAAATTTCTACATAAATAATTTGTTTAATTTGTAGGAACAGCAGAGCTCAATACTATCTGCTCGACACTCATTAAAATAAGCTCATTGAAATAGTGAACAAAGAAGTTGAGAATCGACAATCACTATTTCTTGACAAGACTGTAATCTATGAACACTAAATATCATAAACTATAATCAAAGTTACTGAAGATTTAAAGCTCTCTTATAGCTAAACATTTAGATTTTTGTTTATGCCCACAGAGTTTAGTTCTTAAGTTCTAAAATTCTTGCAGTATTGCGGTATATATAACGCTATGACAGTATGTTAAAAATATGTGTTGAAATGTTAACAATACTAGCAAATAGTGTTGATGAATGTTTTTTATTTTACGTTTGCACTACTTCAGAGCATTCTATATCAATTCATATTCAGAAGGATTATTTCAACCTATTAATGCATGCAATTTATATGTTCCTGCCGACAGTTTAGTCGTATATTGTTGAATTTTTTCCCAACCGCGTATCATCAAACACACATATTAACACAACCAAATCACTACACAAGTAGATACAGGTGTAAGACACAGAGAAGTCACTAATTGTTGCAATGAGTCGCATCAAATTTCCCAGTTAGTAGATTTGAACTAACGATCTGCTACTGGCTCATGGACTTGAATACAATAGGTAGACGTGAATGTAATTGGTAACATAATAATAATTTTATAAAATTAATGCATCACATTGAATAATTAATAGAGTCTACATTAACATAATACCCTGCAATAAGTATCATACTTCATTTAAGTTATAAGTAGTAAAACTGTAACTCGAATTTTTCTGCAATAAACACTGACATTGATGGCCGAATATAAAATCAATTTCAGATATCAAACATCAGCATCTAGTATTATTAAGAAATATATTATTGCGTAATGCCTGTCACTTACTGTAGGTCCTAAAAAATTTTACACACGATGATGAATCTATAAAATTTTAAAAATAGTTGTATTTTATAAGTATTTCTATTGACCACTAATATTTTTATAAATAATCACGTGTCTGTCTATTAAACGCAAAATCTGCTGACACTTTTGTGATATTTTTACATTGCGAATTGTCACGAGTAGTAACTCGATATTAAATGTTTAACTTTTTGATCATTTTATTGCATGCATGAAATCCATCAATTTTCATCGGTAATATAAAATATCAAATAACCATAACTTGAAGTGTACTATTGAATCGTGTATCTGATTCATGTGACTATGTATACAACATCAATTGAAGGAACGACTATGGACAATAATTTGCTTTCCTCACGTTGAACTAATTCAGTGTTTTAATCACGTTAGTAGAGGAATGTTTGGTTTTGTGATGTCGTACCTACCCATTATACAAAAATACTCATTTAAAACGTCTAACTGTTAGATATTCATCCAAGCGCCTGACGTAAATAAACTTTATATTAAAGTATAATTGTCGTGAAGGCATTCTGCCATGTAGGTTTCTTAGGTTTAACATAAATTTCAATAGGCTTGTTAGACGTGTGCCACAACAGTAATTCTAGGTTGACTTGAGAATGTCGTATCCAACCAAGTGTTTGCTGTCACCTACTCAGCATAATGATATTGATTAACCCTAAACAAATTCTTCAAGTGTTAAGTTTACTTGATTCATTACATGCATCTTCACAAATAACTGTTATTGTTTATTATCACGAAATACTATCAACATATTGGTGGATAATATTCTTGTTAATTTGAATGAGAGAAAAAGTGAATTTGAGTAGGATGCATCTTGTCTGTATAATTTTGTCGAGTTATTCACTTGATCGTATGCTGCTACAATTGTGTCTTTCGGTCAATCAGAAATGTCGTGTAATAAACAAGGCCTGTTGTGATTGGCATAACAAGGGAGTGCTTCTACTCTGTGAATGATACGTACACAATATCATAATTACGTGAAGTTTTATGAATGTGGTGATTAGTTACAGTCGAAATGCATTGACATGTTTCGTTGCATTGTAATTATTGGTATGTGATTAGTTTGAAGTCAATTCGATGATGATCAGTATGACAAGATGATGAAAGCATGTGATTGTGATACGCAATGAACAAAGCATTGAATAACAGCTTGTCAAATGATAAAATTTTACCAACTAAAGAACTAGGAGAATATGTCTATGAAACCAATTGCTAGATTTAGAAGTGAGTTGAAAGTGTGAATTTGGTTGAATAACTCAAGGAGAATTCAATTAAAGCGGAGAAACAAACAATCACCACTTGATGTGTGGTGAATATGACTGACTAAATTTCATTATTTTACTTTAAACAGTTCAATCAATTCATACAATTAGCCAAAATAGTTGAATTAAAACAATTGCAATATGAGTTGCTTGACATATATTGAGTTTACCACAATAATAATTTGGCATTAATAAGCAAGGAAACTTCAGTTGCATTCAACTACAGCAAACTTAAGTAAAGATTGTTCGCTAATATTCGCTTTGATATTGATTTATAATGAAACCAAATGTGATCACTGTATCTTGACCAGAAACAGCAACAGTGAGTATAAATATATTCGAGTGTAAAATTACAATCATAACACGAAATTCAATATGAGAGAGGTTGTGCAATGTGTTGAGAATAGTGTGTCTATAACACTTCTTGAGACGTTTAGACCAGTCACACTCGTAGATAGATCACAAAGTTAAAGTGTTTTCACCCTTCTCAGCTTGAACGTTGTTGTAAATAACTCGTGATGGAGGTTGTTGACTTCACTTTGACGTCAAGCCAATTTTAAAGGTCGAATTCTTGGATGCAGATCAAGAAATTTACGCATGAGAAAGTGTCAGCAACTACTTAGTTGACTTCAGGCGGCAGATTTGCACCATTTCAACTTAATTAATTGCTCATCTGTTATATGAAACTGATCTTGGTCAACTATTTAATGCGTCATGCTAACCAATATAGTATGATATCCACGATATCTGACGTTTGATACTTTATCAACAAACTCATGTATATTTACGTATTGGATTGCGATTGTTTTACGTATCATTATTTGTATTGTCGAAATAGATGCAAGCTTTTATGGATAATTCTTTCCATAATATTTCAATTTCATTGAATTCCGTAATCAATTAACGATACAGTAGCATGTGACTGCATACAGAAAACAATATTGTGTTTGTAGGGCACATTATGTTAACTATAAATGCATTTTCTTTGAATGCAAAGTAAAAATTCTCTGTATAAGCTGAGATGTTAATACATATGGAATAAATTCTGAGGTTACGTTCAATCTTAAAATTGATATTCGTTACTAATTGAGCTATAATCAGATGTAAATTCGCTTTTTATTTTGCTAATTTGAAAGTTTTACAATAAAACATCTGGAGTGTTATACATCAAGTACATAAGAGTAGGATTGGTGACGTATATGATTTAGAAATTAATAACATTTAAAGGAATAGCTTTTGAATAAAGAATTTGACACTAATGTTTTTTAAAAATTTTTGGTGTTAAAGTAATCTAGTTAAAGAGTAACCACTTGTAATAATTATTTAATGCGTCAATGATAAGGTCACAAATCAGTAGAAACACATGTATTTTTATACGAGAAATTTAGTTAATATACTTTAAAGTAAATTTGTAATATTTGATACATTAGACTGCAGAAATTGCATTTATAAATATTTTTTTCACAATATTAGGCCTTTCTTCCAAATACCAAATACTGGGTCTTTGCAATATAGGAGTATTCAATACTACATACACAAGCCATACTATTATGCTAAATTTCGTTTCTTTCATTGACAAGAGCAGATATGTTATTATACTTGCTAATGCTCACTACCAAACTCACCTAATATGAGCTACGTACCATCTCTCAAAGAGGCTAGTTGAATGATATTGTTGAAAATTGTTTTGTCAATTTGTCGTGCGTTGTTTAACCACCATAATTCTTACGTGGAAATGGTTGTGGCGTTCGTAAAACAAAGTGACAGACAATATCTTCAGAATAATTACAAATGGTTTCAATTAATTTGATACGAGTAATTCGAAAGCTCTATTTGGAATGTCACGCTTATTTATATTACGTTTTAAAAGTAGTCAAAGACGGCAAAAAACACGTCCTTGATTCCGCTTCCCAGCCACAATCCAACGCAAACAATTACAGAAGAACAAATGTTATAAATGCACTCAAGAATATGGTAGAGTAACATATTCTTCGCCTACCAGTGAAAGTGACTATGCACACAACTCCCATTAATTGCATAAACACAATAAATGCAATTCTGCAATTAATGGAATCTAATAATGCTGCAATATAAGTACATACAAGTAATTGTCCGGTCATCGTGTCAGTTTGCCAACAGATATTATAACTTTATTCTGATGGTTATATTACTGTCAGTAAAAACAAGTATATGAAATTTTGTGTAAATACTTACAACTAAAAGTTCGCGTACTTCACGAAAGATTAAATTACAAAAGTGAACGTTTCAAGTTTAATTTCCTTGTTTCTACTTGTCATTCGGCATTTTGTTGATTAACCTGATTGTAATCAGGCCTAACACATAATGCGATTCACACTTTCACTACACATATCTCTGCATGAGCTCAACGCCATACTGGATAAACAGGACATAATTCCAGCCTGATAGATAGGTGGGTTTAGCTATTCGATTTGTTGTCAAGCAAAACGAACATAGCAAACTTTGATTGAACCTGCAATCCATGAACTTTTGACTGAATGCATTCAAACAGAGTATCACTATTTTAGACAACCAAGGCCCTGATTCAGTTTTCTTACTGCGTTAATTCTGCTGTGTTCACTGTGTAAGTTTCATTGCTACAAATATTATTCATTAAAAATACTTCAGCGAAACGTCTAGTGTTTATTATTTGCTACTGAATTTTAAAGAAGACAATTCAAAAATTAATAATTTGAAAAACGTGTTAGCGCAGACCTAGAAAACAAAAGTGGACAGTTGAATGAGATTGAATACAATGGAACACTGAGACAGAAATCTGTTATCAGTTTCATTCATCTCTTGGCCTCCTCACATGACTGTCTCACTAGTATAATGTTTTGACAATAATATAAACAATACTAGACAGTGAGGTGAATTGGCTAACAGACTGATCAAACGATAATATATTTCTGTCTAGAGTTTAAAATGCGCGAACACAATAGTGCATCTAATATAATTTTTGAACAGATCGAACACAGAGGATTTGATAAATAAATTATTGCGTAATGCCTGTCACTTACTGCAGGTCCCAAACAATTTTACACGAAGTGATGAATCTACAATATTTTAAAAGAAATTGTATTTTGTTAGTATTGTCATTGACCACTAATATTTCAAAATAAATATCACGTGTCTGTTTAATGAACTTTCATCCTGATTCATGTATTTAAACAGAGTTTCGTTGATCAAGATTAGCTATTATTGAATCTCTTCAAGTGTGTTCTTTTCTGTATTCTCACTTTAATAAGGGGTTGTTAATGACTTTGTGTACATGTCATCGTCAAATGATTCCAAAAGTTTTGTTTTTAGCGCACTGATAGATGAACTTCAATTAAAAGTGAAAATGAAATTGAATACAAATGTATCTCCGTGAAACGATTATTCAAGTTTTGACATTTGCTTAGATGTGTTTCAAAGGCCAGACCGAAGCACATCATATTGTAGTTAAGGATGCTCTGACTTATTCAATGAAAACAGGAATTGAGATGAATGCATGTGGTTTGGATGATCTCTTGTGTTGTAAACTAACCGGTTTATTCTGGTACATATTATTTGTCTATTGTAATAACATACTGCAATAACAGCAGACTTTTCTCAATTTGACAGTCGTGAACATACTCCTGTGATTGTGTGTTGAATTATTTTATAAAGTTTTACCTAGTGAATATCTGAAATGTCAGTTGATGGAAATCCCATGTCGTGATGTTCGGGTCAATTATGATCGTAGATGCGGACCAATTGCTCTAAGTGAAAAAGAATAATACATCATCCATTGCAGTTTAGTGAAAACATTGAAATATATAATGTGGAAGTTAGTCAGTAACAGTACTTCAAAATGTTTTGACACTGGTGTTGAGAGAAGTTTTAATGCATATTATGTCAGGCAAGATGTGAGGTCTGAAACCTTCAGTAATTCCAATAAATGCTAATGCTATGGTGACAAACATTGTTATGGCATATGTGTACCATCAATTAATAAATATGGTCTTGTGCACGTGAAGTCACAATAACAAACGCCATTGATTGTCTAGCTAGTTTCTGTATGTGAGTCAGATATCTAATTGATCCCAGATCAGAATAAGAAGAGCACAAGCCGATAAATCAAACAGAAAAGCCATGCTATATTTCAGCCATTTCTTTGTATATACACAAAACCAGTGTACACAACCAAATAACTGTAGTTCATTAATAAAGGATAATATACAAAAAATAAATATGTTAAACATGAGGTTGGGGCACGAGAGACTTAACGATGAAAGGGATAAAATACCTAAATTACACACAACAAGAACAAATGGAATGTTTTTCTGAAACACTGTTAGACAAATCAGTCATTTTTCATTAGTCACCACACATAACAGTCAATACGATTATGCCCATTACATAGAAACCACCACAGTAGCTTCTCAACCATAAGCATAATAATAGTTGTCTTTTGAGATTAGAATAACTAGTATTCTGAAGTTATACTATCGTGACAAATCAAGCCTGGCCAAACAGCTTACTTGACGTGTCTTTCTTAAAACATCGCTCAGTACACACGGCAAACACCATTACTAAAAATTTGTGTCTGACTAGTCACTAGTTGTCGTTGATTGAACACTTAGTTTACGTTTCTCTAAAACTCTAAGTTTATCTTTAGATCAGATTCTATCATATCTGATTATGTTGTACTACTTCAGGATGTTTATCAATTCTAGTGGAAAGTCGTGACTTGTGAAATTTAGACTTGTCATGTGGGAAATGTTATCACTGATTTTAATGGATGTTCGTCGTGTAATAACATAAACTCACGACAATCGGGAATTCCACTGTTGAATGCACAACAAGTGGCACATAGAATTAGGCGTCTGACAGCCTGAAGCCCCTAGGGTAGAATCTCGGATGCATACTGATGAGAAGTGACATAATGAGACGAGACTGGTCTCCAGTAACCTCTAGTTAACAACGGCATTCTACCAATATCAATAAGTTTGAATAATGTTTCTATACAGGCATCACAATTCTCATCCTGACTATTCAATTTTGTGATAGTTTGTGTCAGCATCACATGCGAACGCACTTTTTATTTCATCCCAGAACGTGGCTAAAGTATATACCAAAACGTCCATCACTAATACAACTTTCGAGAGAACTTGGTTATAGTGCAACTGGAGTTCAGCGTCACAATTTATTTCAAGTTGCTTTAGTTAATACATGACCAGACGAAACATCCCAGTTTTCCATCAACCCTATATATTTTAAGAATGTCTGCGATTGTGTCCAAGTTGTTATTTTTACTATCATTACAATTATTATTATCATTACTTCAAAGAATACCGGTTGGATATCAGACATTTAGTGTTCACTGCACTGCTGTCTGATTTCTGTAGAATTTGTAGTAGCATAGTCAATTCAGATTACTAACACTTACGCATATCAAAGCTGTCCGTGATGCACATAAAATTAACAACATACTTTCACGCAATCTAAATTATGACGTTAATCACGGTTCTCTAATTAACCATTTTCGACACTAAATCTACCAAATCAATTTAACTAACGAGATACATTTCACATATATTATGCTACTACGAAAGAAGAAGTTGGTTTCGAATTGTGTGGAAATGTAAGCTGGAATTATATGTACTAGGTAGCAGTTGCTGTTAGTTACTAAAATAACTAAATTAGTAAATGAATTTGTTTTTATTAACGTATTTTATTACTCAAGATGACAATGAACACACTGGAATGTCAAGTCCAACTTACCTATAACAAGAAGCAAACAAATTCCCACGCAAACTGGTATTAAATATGTTCACCTGTCTGGATTAATCTTTTATGGTCTCTATTCTCTATCACAAAAGGATAATACATTTTAAAGCCAGACATATTTCTATGAGATTATGCTCAGCCTCCAATCGCTTTTAATTTTTCATATTTGATATACATATATTTATATGAAATCATGATGATCAAACGTATGCACTGGCAACGTTAATAAGTTCGCGCTAACTATATATAATTAAAATAGTGCCTGATGAATTCAGAATGCTCAAATAATCAACCTACATTTACCCATAGTTGACAGTTACCATTGAAAAGCTTAAGTATGAAAATAGCTATTCTGGAGAATAATGCGTTTGTCACGGACATAACCAAAGCTGAGACGAGTTCCGAAAGTTCAATCTTATATGTAAAATCGACATCGGCATACGAGAAGACATAAAGTTCAGGGAAAGTACAACCTTTATTTTGTAAAAGTTCGAACATCTGATATGCTCTATGTTCAAGTAGTTCAACATTGAGTTGGCCAAGTCGAAACTTTTGAGGGCATATTTACGTCTTACGTCAGAATAACCACACTTATTTGTTTACTGTTGTCCGCTTCTAAACATTACTATTTCTTTAGACAAGACTATGGTATGGAGGCGGTTAGCTGGATTATTTTCAATTACATTGCAGTGGCTTAAACCCTACAGTGCTAATAATGTATCGATTCACGTAAATCAGTAAGACTGCCATCAGTAAATTCACACTTAAACTTCGCATTATATCGTCAAACACTTAATCTTGGTTGTGAACAAACATCGATCGATATATCAAATGGGAATCCAACGACTGTTAATAGACCCATTGCAGTCACCATGTTGATTCTCAGATTTAAAACTGAAAACATGGAGAGTTTAAATTAAATACTAAAGAACTACGCACAAAAATGTGTAGTCTTCATCTGATGACTGTGAAACAAGCTTCACTTTTCAAAACAAGCACTTATTTAATAGACGATATGCTTAATATATGGTTACTAATTTTAAGGGTTTTATTCATGTGGTTGACTCAGAATTTCAGTATTTGCATAATCTGTCATTCGCAGAGTGGTTTACTCTACTGACTATCTAATGCCTCACCGACTTACGGGTTGCATAATACGCATTTAGCAATTAATATTTGCATCTACCAAATATAAGAAGGCCAGTGTGATCTAGAATAAGACTGGTATTCAAAGATATGCAAAACTAGAATCTTTACACTAAGGTAAAGCTGAGCAAAACGCAATTATTGCAAAATGCTAAACTGTACCACATGGTATTGCTACAGAATCATTTGATGGTACTAATAATCAACAAACAGACGTCATGCTACAAGACCTACCAATAACTAGGTCAAACCCTAAACAACCACTCCTCTTATGTGATGCAAATTTGGACCTCACAGCCTCCAATTTCAAGCTCTCTTGTTCTTAATTAGGTGAAAATACCAAACTCTCAAATCGCGAGTGGACATCATGGTTAGTCTACTATATAATTCAAGTATAATGAAAAACAAGACAAGAAGATCATCAACGCTACAAGTTTCATGACCTTATTTTTAAAAAAAGGCGTGATACCACTGTGCCTACCACAGCATTAATATAGTAGGGCCGGTTATAAAAGCTTATTTTCTAAAGGTAATCGTTTTGGTAGTAATCAAGGTCGTGGGCACGTACAAGCTGTACGTAACAAATCAACACATAGCTCATTTAACTGCCAGCGTAAGCTATGTTACGAACAAGTACACAAAATATTTGACTACTTTGACACAAATAACTTTGTAAGAAATTCTAGGTCGCCAAATACACACCGGTATGCCATAATCCCTTGTTATCAGACACCACACCCGACCTACTTAAGTAGTGTAGACGGTTTCACTCCTTCTTCTTCCTTATGTTATTATACTCCTGATGAGCTATTAATATATCTTCCATTTTCCTACATCATCAACAAACTGCCATGTCGCCTAACTTAAATTGCTCTAAACGTCCTAATGTCTTTGATTTCTATAATACTTTTTCTGAAATCAGTTAATCATCAGATCACTTGGCAATACAGCTTACATAGAAATTAGCTTAAACAGTCGAGTTGAACTTTCGAACCAACATCTAGTTATATCCGAAAACAAATAATTAAGGTAAAGATCTTATTCGATCCTTCACAAATGACTATTCATGTTTAAGTTAGGGCTAGACACTTGATGAAGGCGTCGACTTATATTATTATTAGTATATTGAACAAATCAACGTTTTCATTGTCTAGCATAGTTCGGCTGGAAAAACTTTCTTGCAATAACCTACGCAATTCATCTTTGACTATGAAAATGTCACATTTCAAGTCTACTAATTGTATGAATTATTTCACAAATAATTTCTCGAGAATCTGGAACAATTTGCCCCAAGCCATTCGATAAACAGACTCATCTTATTTAATTTTTACGATATGTTAGTAATTTCATCACTTGTGATATCTCATTGGGAAAAATGTCCACACAAACTATAATTTATCATATCACTAGCGAAATAATAGAGACTCCAAACGTGTGAGGACTATTTTCCTGTCTAAGTTGTATGTCAGTGTTTTTCTCCTTTAAATCTATTTATAGGCAGCAGTGGAATGTTTTGTTTTATAGTGCCTGGGTAAACACTAATTTTTGCTTGTTCGTTTCAGTATTTCAGTGCTGTTGTTTTGCTTTTGTTTTCTCTCTAGTTGTAGGTTATAATATATAATGCAAGTAAGGAACCCAGTAGCAAAATACAACTGACTTCTGTTCAATGCCCAAGTTTCAAATGCTCTTAATCTGATCTCGCATCCGGACACGCTCAAAGAGGCAGTCTGCTCACCCAGACGTATCCATGAATTGAAACGACCTGGACAAGAAGCATCAAGCTCTAAATCATTATTTACAATGATACAATACAAATATTTGGCTGTCCAAGTAGTGTAAATTTTGATGCCATTGATTCAGTTTTCAATTTGTGTCTATATATAATAAAAATGTCCTGATAGTGACAATTTACTCCAAATAATCGCGTGTATGTTAACCCATATGATTGTGATCATGCCTGTGGACTGACATGCTCTTATGTATAATATGATACTTGAGAATGAAAGCTATTTATTTATCTATTTATTAGTTTTAGCTTCGGAAACAAAGATGTTACATTATAAGTTGACTCTTTGCATGAATTATTTCACAAATACATTTTAGAGAATGCAAAACAGTTTACCGTAAATCGTTCATGAAACTTATGCGCTTGACGTATTTGTGCGACATATTGATGAATTCTCCTGTTTCGATGACAGGCTAAAAGTGTTTACGACAACCGTTTTCTTTTATTTCACTTGTAGTTTCTTAAGTGATAACTACATCCCACAATGACAGGCTGTATATAGCAGCAACATTGCATGATTGTTTACCATACAACAATTATACGTTGATAATCGTAACCTGTTATATGAAGACCTAAATATATTTTTAAGAGACTAAAACTTCCCTTTAACATTATTTTACTAATGTTGGGCAGTTAAACAACATTTTGCGTTTGCGGTCTACTCTGATGTGCCTAAACTATTTCTAAATACTAAGCACGTATTTTCGCACTATCTTATACGACAAAATAGCAATCGCAGTGTTATCAGTTGGATTGCTATTAAAACAGTATTAGTTTTCTATGTAGATGGACAGCTGTAAAAGTTATATGAATGACATTCACACTATTCATTAATTTGTCATTACACAATGTTTATTGAAAAGATGAGATTATGAATTCGTAACTTGTCTTAAATTATGTTATTATTGTAGATGCAAGAACCAGTAATAGTGTAATTAATTTTAGTTTATGAAAGTAGCACATAACATGACGTCATTAAAAATCATATTGAGTATTTAAATGTTCAATTTTGAATTCATATTCAATATTTCCCATTTCTTGGTTTTCTTATAATCCATAGAAATTATGTTCATTGGAAAATTGTAACGAAAGCAAGATTTCGTATGTGGAAAACAAAAGAAAGTTAATAATATCAAATTTATAAACGATACACTAAAATGCCTCTAGAAATTCAGTACTGAGTCGTCAAAACATGCATAAAACACTTTAACACACTCATTCATTAGGAATCATATGATTTAGTTTCACAGACGTTTAGTTGTAATGCCCTGTATGAGATAGTAATGCAAACAACTACACACAATAATTCTGACGATGAATATTATATTACTTCCTGACAAGTCGGACATCAATGTACTTAATTTAGTAGATACGAATATCATTTAATTTAACAGAAATGAACGTGTATTATTTATTCACGTTAGTCGGCTTGGCTTATTTATAACGTAATAAATTTTGAATAATAATCAGCATTAAAGAGGTCAACTTACATGTAGATGAGTCAGAATTAACTACAAAAGTGATCACAATAAATAGCATATGTGTCCAAATTGGCTTATCTAATTTATAGTATCTGTGAAACTAACTTCATTCTGTACAACACTCATTTAAATTTGACCATCAAAATGATAAATGATGAAGTAATGACACAAAGATGATCATTTTCGCTAGAAATGTAACGATTGTATACTAAGTGAGAAATACTATAAACAAACTATGACTTTAAGTGATAAAAATGGATGCAAAATTAAATTTGCACTTTCTAGACCCCCATAATTTTCATTCAATAATCCATGATCTGTTTGGTAAAGTTTAATACATTTTTATTTCAAAAAATTAATTAAACAATACACAAATCTTGTTGACGTTCCACGTTATAGCGAGATTAATGATAAGTTAGTGGATAGCAAATTTGTTTATTGAAACTCACTTAGAAACGAAAACACTTTCACTGTAAACATTTATTGTGAAACAAATCGGGAGGATTACCATTTGAAGTAAAAATGGATTTACTAACTGGGTTAGTGCAAAACCAAAACAATTCATGATAAATGAGTTGCTAATGAATGTGTCTCCAAACATTTATATTCAGACACAATAGATGTTCTCAACTATCTCGTAAAATGATGTTTTACCAAATTACGAAACTTCATAACTACTAACCAGATTACAAGTCATCACTTTCTACACTAATTTTAGTTGATGAAAGACTAATCTTTTCTAAACATTAAACAATATCATTATGAAGTATTTATGTCATTCGATAATCATTAATTAACTTAAGTATAGTAACTCACCAACAAATGACCACATGTCTCCTATAGAAGGTATACATCAAATGTGGATAAATATCAGAATGAAATTTAAACGAATGCATTGAATAGAAGCTGATTAGATCAGAATATTTCACACACATTTTGAACACTAATTTGTTCAAGATACAAAGTTGTCTAACATTACTTTCAATATTACTTAACCTCAATATGGATAAATATGTATTATGCCTTATCCCTTCATTCCTGTTTCCTTGATTTAATGCATACTATTTTAATATTCTTACAACGTCGAAAGCCTACACTAGTTACTTTCTATCTATATCTTACACTTAAGTCAACATACAACTTTCTTTGAACATTACAGTCATACTAGTGAATTTTCTTAGTAATGTGAAAAGCACTTACGATTTATTTCCTGCATATCTATATTATCTGATATTTTGTAAGAAAAAAGATGGTATATCGATATTATTAGTGTTTGCACTCATATATATACATACTAAATTACAAACACATTAAGAATACTTGATTCAAATAAAGCGACCTACAACTTTGCTATAAAAATCATTCTGTAACGTCGAATAAATTTCAACGACATTTTCTACTTCTAATACTTGATTCGTTCGCATGTTCTACCCATACTACATTGTACATTGAAAGCTGAATTTCAGTCAAAAGTTTATCATAATTTTTCAACCGTGAACGCTTATTGATGAATATACAAGTTAATGAAAGGCGAAAATATATTCGTTTATACTGAAATCCTTTAATGTAGTTCAAATCTTGTTTTTGATTAAATTTTCGCTATTAACACTTGTCTCTAGTATGCAATTATAAAACTTAATATCACAGACTGTGGTTGCATCATTAGTGATGTCGAAAGCACTTACGACGTGTTTTGGGTAGCCCTCCATAACCTAATAAATATGTAGAAAAAGAAAAAATATATTGGTGTTATTGGGGTTTACGCTCGCATACATTAATATCTAATCACAAATTTATTAAGAATATTTGATCACTTGTAGCAATCAATGGCTTTGTTATAAGAATGATTTTGTCACGTTAGAAAAACAGTCACAAATTTTGCTGTTGTCATATAACCAACATACAAGCTTGATAAATTCATACAAGGGTCCGTTTTGTTCGTATTCATGTCGTCATCAAGGTGAGGTAGCGACAAAATTGAGTGTTAGTTGTTGTGGTACTCGTTATTTTCCCGTCCGTTGAATTTTTCATAAAACCGATTTTATTAATCGTAGAATGATTTGTTTTAGGATTTGGAAAACGTAGTCGGTGTGCTGTCTAAGTAATGTAGTTCAGAGTAGTTAGAAATATATATATAATGCAGCAAAATGTTAAAGTATATAACACTTACTTATAAGACTAGAATATCTTTCATTAGATGACGAATCTATAATAGTTTGATAAGAGTTATAGCTTGTTAAAATAGTGATTAGCTTCCAGCATGTCAAATAATATCATGTTATTAGAAAGCTAATAAGAACTCTATGAACACTTTCGTGCATTATGAATGACACTGTCGACATCTAAGCCAGCTGTCTAATGTCAAAATGAATATTACCGACTGTGACTTTAATTGACATTGTAGTAATCCAGTGTCTTTTCACGTAAACAATACAGTGCTAGATAAAATCTAATTTACTATCGTCCGGGTAGCTATATGCTGTAAGCAAATATTCATTAACAACATTTCTTAGTAGATAGATAATCAAGTCAATAAGAGTTTAACACGCTTACTAGTTGCATTACCGACAAGACTGTCAGACACATCTGAAATGTAAATGAATCCTCCTAGTTATGAATACATTTTTATATGAAGTATTCGGGGTGCATATATTTGAATCTTTAAAATATAGTCAAGTGTTTACAAATAAAACATAAATTCAACATGCAGATTGTTAACAGCACTCAATTATAGTCAACATTAGCTAATTTGTAAGTCTAAGTGTGAGGAATTAATCAGTGAATTTCAACTATATCGGGCATGTAACATTCATTTTCTGCTTACAATATCTGAACTGTCTTAGTTAAATATTTCATTCGGTACTGACTTAGTGGACAACGGAATAAGTAGTTGTTTTTGAAATTCTCACGCATGGACTTTATCTTTAGATTATCTTTTGTACATGTCGAATAATTAGAAAGAGGGTTACTAGTTGTAACTTTATAACAAGTAAGTTGAATAGACATGTGTTTGAAACAGTGATGATCAAATTCGTCGAAAATGTTCGAACTTATCTCGATGGTGTTCTGTCTACTTGACACTGGTACTATTGGTTAGGCTTACCGAAACACATGTGTAGAATTCACGTGATTTGTTTTATACACTCTGATAATAAACACTTACCCATAAATACCATATAGTGTTCTTTAAGTATTAACTTACTCATTGATATCACTGTTGTAATCAATACTAGTAGAAGAAAATAAGTGTAAACAAGATTCATTTTGTCCTGATAATTTTTTGTAGTTGTTTAGTGGTTTTTATACTGTCTCACTCGTGTATTGTGGCCAATCAATAAAACTGTGTAATAAACATATCCTGTGATTGGTTGAATGAAACGTTACATATACATAGTGATAGTTGAATACACTAGGTCGACGTATGTAAACGTTCATTAGTATCACGAATGCGATGGGTTTTTGTATTAATACATTACTAATGCGCACTGTTAACACTGCTTGAATGTGTCACTGATGTATCTGCACACACATACATACGACGCCCATAGCGACATGCACGTTTGTTGCCTAGAGCTCAAATATACAACACCTGTACTAATTCTCGTTCTAAACCGAGTCTCGTTCATTAGTTGAATGGATTATTATTTGTTTATTGTTATGACATCATAACTACATAATTCTACGTCCTTGACATTTCTCTTAGCTAAAACTTCCACAACAAATCATTTAGACACCCGGATTAACGCATTTGACGTGTGATGGTCATCAGGGAAATATAATCGTTAGCCACAAATATAATATATATATAACATATATAATATAAATATAAGCGATTTCGTATGTGTCAAACTAACTAGACAACACTATGTATTTTGAAACTTAAAGTGACAATTATTTGAGTTTTAGCACTCTACACATATGATACGAAATATTTAAAAATGCGATTGGAGGTCGTTCCACTTAATAAAGTTAACAACTACATTCAAACTTCTATTTTGATGGTTTAACCGTTTTGGTGCTCGAACAAATGAGTAGAGTCGGGCACAAAATAAGAAATCATATTTCTAAACAGCGAACCTCATGAAAAAACAATACCAAGATAAAAGTATTTTAAACATTCTAACTTTGTCCACTGAATATGTGGTTCTTTAGTTCGAAGAATTATGACGTTTCTTGGTAATTCCGAGTTTTTGCGTAAGGTTTTGAAAAAGTGATACCTCTCTTGACAACTAGAGCAACGAATTATGCAGGTATATGAAATGTTCGCACAATGTGAGAGACGAAGTATAACAGCTCAATATAATCAAGAAAGAGTAAATTTGAATAAGCGAAACTCATTGGTTACAAGATGAATGGCAAAGATAATTCTCGAAAGAAGTACTGTCATACTCTAGTCACGGAAACGAAAGTGCCTCTTACACAGGAATTTGCGAAAATGCTGTCCCAAGAAGCGAATTAGCATTGATAAGGTAAGAACCTTGTAGACCAATGATTTTCCAAGCATCCAACTAAACAAAAAAGGACGGAATTACAATGAATGTCTCATTGGACAATAATACGGAAAACCAAATCTAGCACATTCACGTAGATAAGAAGTTCAGAAGGACCATGAAAAACGTGAGAACAAAAACAGTAGCTGATCTCACTTCAGATCACAACCTGCTAATGGTCGAAATGAAACTGAAATTTAAGTAACACTGAACAACTAAAGCAACATGACTATGAAAGTTTAATAGGACGTTTTCTTAGGATGTTGACAGACTCAACGAATTTAAAATAACTCTTGAAAATAGCTTCCAAGCATTTCATGATCTACTAGAATAGGATGACACTAATATAGAGAAACAAACTAGTAATGATAACAATTACTACTTTATTCTTAAGTAGAATTTTATAAACAAGAGTATGCAAACTTAGCGACATAATTGAAATGATGTCGATTTGTCTACATACAAAAGTTTTGGTGAAGAGTCGCCATTATGGAATTCACACTATATGATGATACTAGTAAAGGGAACAAAGCCAACAGTAACAACGGTTGTAGGGCTAGAGTACCAGAGGTATATATTTCATTATAGTGCACTTATGACAAACAACCGCTAGCTAGAATAGAATCAGCAGTGCAATAGTTTGTGGTAGTCTATTTCAGAGCTTGCTGTAAATAAATAGTTATTATTCTCACTTATTATTCTGTACATAATAGTCAACCAGTTTACAGGTATGATCAGAATGATATGAGTTTACATACATAAAAGGATTTTGATAAGTAGCCACAGTTAGGACATTTATCACTTCTGAACATATGAATTGAAAACAAAACCAACGGCATCATAGTTTACAGTACTATGATACCAAATATATGTATTGTATCATGGTGCATATATGACTAAGAATCACGCGCTTTACGAACATAGAGTAACGATTTTAAAATTCTTAGAGAAATATTGCATTAAATACTTACCGATAAACAGTGTTAACTCGTAGTTATGAAGATCTTGTCTAGATGCTAGGTTCCAGGGGGTGGGGAATAAAGTCCTAAAAACAAAATTCCGTTTATTATTTTACAGAAGAATATCAAGTTATGTCGTAGTCGATGACGACGCAGAAGGTGCTGAAGAGGAGGATTTACAGCGAATCCTGTAATTCAGGTTACTGTGTGGGACTTTTTATACATTTTCTACACGTATCCTATGTATGAATGATCAATATCCGAGTATAGGACTAATATGTATCGTAAACAAAGTAGGCAAGGGTAGCAAAATCCTAAAATGGTCAAGTAACTTGATATAAAGTATACACAAATAAATAAATTGTTTGTAAACTACAGTGGTGTTAGTAGTCTAAATTTTTGAAATGGGTCACTGTTACCAAAAGTACTATATATTAGCCATTGGATAACTTTGAACTGTTTCTAACCTGCAAACTTGCATTCAAATTGTTCAAATATTTGTGAATTCTGTAATTCAACAATTTTAAATTTCTTTGTAATATTTTTCACAATCGTAAAGAAGCAATCATTCTATTTTTTCATTTTAGTCGTCACAGATTGTTCTTAGGTGGCTAAAATCACAAAGCTGGAACAATCTAGACAGTTGTTTGGTCCTGATTTGAAATTGGTTTGCAGTCTGTCTTTTCTTAGAGATCATGAAATCGAATCCAAACACTGCAGATCTCATAATTGACACAAGTTGTTGTAGAAACTGTTGACATAAAATGTAAATGCAACAAATAAGAAATTTCGCATTATTCAGCTAAAATCAACAGGGGCTCACAGATGGTTACATTTAGGAAGTAGTGTCAAGGCTCACGTCAAAAAGGGTGACCAGTGGATTTCAGACACATCGCAGTTACTCACTAATAGCTATAAATAAAGTTGAACAAAATTTCTCCAAGTGTCTAATCTCGTTGATATTAACAGTTTGTTACTGGTTTTGTGGTGAACAGGTAAACAAGTTGTCATCGCAATCAATAATGAGTACACCAACCTAACAAATTGACGTATCATATTAATTTGATTCCAACCAAAAGGAGTAAATTCTCTACATTCAGAATCTAATGTTACCAAAAAACATAAAGTGTGAAACTGTAGAGTCGAAAACAGTTTTTGTAAGTTGGACACCATACTGTATAGAGTGAGTCCTAGGTGTCATAGTACTCAGCAAAACGCTGACAAATAGCATGGCCAACATTTGCAACAGTATTTTACTTATACTTACAGAGAAAATTCATCTGTCACATATTTGTATAAAATTACTCATATTTAAATGTTAATGACGAAATCAACAATTTGATGTCAATGGTGTTATTCATTTACAATTATTCACATGATATAAGAATACAAATGAAGAATTTCATTCAGACAATTCTTATCAGTTTCATCTGTCTGATGAACTTTACATAAATGTACAAGTTTTGTTTGTTTTCATTTATTTAATCGTAATTATAAATTGTATATTTTGTCTACATTTCAAAAAAGTATTACGATTTACTGAGTTCATAGTGTTTTCGTATAGAGTTCTTCAATATTTCATCGATACTCATGATTTACACGCTGTTATGCCTTACAGGTTACATTCGACTGATGATACGTTGGTCAACTGTCTTTAGTTGACTGTTTGTTGTTCCATTCAATGCAAGTTCACAATTTTAAATAAATCAATAAATTGACGGTTACAATGAATGATTTCATGTTTTTTTCGTGAATGAAGAGGTGGAATTTTCATTGAATTTTACAGGAGATGCTAATTTAATTGGTGGTGAGTGCCTAATAACTTGTGATGAGATTAGTTAGCAACTGTGTAAATTAAAGTGTTTGTAGCAACCAAGTTATTTGTCTAAGCAGCAACCTTGAATGAGAAAATAGAATTGTCGAAGCTTTTCCATATTTATTCTAGTCCACATACACAATATCCGGGATACAGTGAAACTACGTGGGATATAACCAACAGCAGAGGTAAACCAGACTGTTCTCCGTAGTGCTAACTATAACAGAAAACAATAATTAGCTCTCACTTGAACACTTATAACTCGAGAGTGAAAAAAGGATGCGAAAAACACATATTTATTCAACGATCTTAAGTGCAAAGCATTCACACAGCTTGGAATACAAAACATCCAACTTAGAGTTGTACCACAATCACACTTTCTCAATGTGTTACTGTTAAATCACATTAATTATTCCAGTGTAAATAAGATATTCGTATATTATAAACTGCGAACGTTTCACGGATGCCAGAATGATTGTAATATCTCCTTCTGTTACCAATTCACTGTAGTTTTATTCAATATGACGACCATATTTTCTTTAAATAACTCTCCTAGTTCATTCTTCACTGCTTCATATATCTACACTCATAATGATCTCTTAAGTGATGTATATATATATATATATATGAATCTGGTAACTCCTGCACTGATCTCATTCAATTAATTTTTATAGGTTTTAGTAAATCACTTACTATTGCAATATATCTTTTACGTGCTACAATCACAATATATTCTCATGAAGCTCATTCAGTTTACTTGATTCAAGGTCGACCAGATTTGGTTATATGGAGCCATGCATGAAATTAGATGACTGTTCATAATTAGAATTAGCCTGAGTTAATATTATTCATCGTCCATAGTGTTATAGCTGCTAATTAATTCAGTTCAAGAAAAAATAAAGATGGATTTAGAACCGCAATGCTTTTAAGTAAATACAATTTGAAAGCTTTTTGATATTGTTCACCCTAAGTTTGTTTATGAGAGATTTATATATGACATGACTAAACTGTCATTTAAGTGAAAAACATGTCAAGTGAGTAAAACTTGGAAAATGTTGAATCCATTTGTGATAACCAGTAAACTGATGAAGGATACTATTCGATTCCTTATTTTCGAGAAGGCATCATATAGATTTATTAATGTAAATCCATTGTATCTATTGTTTAGTATGTGTGAATTCAAAGTTCTGACTGAGTTACCAGCTCACTTTTACCTTGATTCTTCAACATTTTATACTGTTACACACTTCTCATTATACACTCACATATGTATACAAGTACTCACCGGTTGATTGCAAAATAAAAGAAAACTCAACATTACACATAGTCTCATAGGATATCTTACAGGCAGAAATTGAGGAAACACTCGCTTTACAATGATTGTCTTGGATTATATGAAAATTGATAAACTTCTTAATAATTTCACCGATAAATTGATAAGTTTAGCATTAGTAAAACTACAGACAACTAGTAGTTTACATATAACCGAGGAACAACCTACTGCTAAAACACGTAAATCAATGAAGGCCGTGTGTAATGTTGATGAAAAAGAGAGCAATGTGTTTTCTAATTTCTAACTATTAATTAATGAATAGATGAAAAATGAGGTATTTATTCCACAGGGATGGATGTAGTGACATATGTATCTGTAATTGCACAGTATGTTAGTCAATACAGTTATGTATTTTATTTTATGAATATATATCAGAATGTATCAGATAATTGACTTTACATAAACGTATTCATCAATAATGTAGGTATGATCATGGCTTCTACTGTGTTACAACTGTAATAATCAAGTTCATTTGAAATGCTTGAATATTTTCAGGTGCTTTGTTTACAATTACTTAACCGGTCAGATTAACAAATTACTCGTGTGTTTTATTCACATAATTCATTTTATATTTTCTCATGATAGACAGTTATTCTTAAAAACCATGAAGTGATCTTTAAATAACGACTTACTTAATAATATCATCATCGTTGTTATAATCACTGATAGAATGAAATAGATGTGAATAAGATTTACTTAGTGCTTATAATTTTCTAGCGTTATTCAGTAGTTTTTATACTGTTTAATATAATTGGATCTAAATGTCCGTGTACTAAACGTAACATTTAGTCGGCTGAATAAGACAGTAGGTAAACACTCGTTAAATTATCAGCATCGAACTGATAGTGAAATGTTGCTCAGAATAACGTATTATTATCATTTAATTTGTAATTGTGACTGGCAAGTGGAATCGAGGACGCGCGTTTCGTCATATTTGGGACTCATCGGCCGAATGTACCTGCATGGGAATATACAAATTCATTCTACTAAGTATTATTATCACATCATTATTTGTTATTGAGATTATGTACTGAAATTTTAATGAAATGATATTCATCATCGTAACTGTGATTTGTTTAAGAGATTTTGATTATTTGGTGTGTTGCTGAATCATTCAAATGTTCTATGGCAAGTGTCTTGTAATACAAGTTCATACAAATTTCGATTACATATGAACAAGGTTGCATGTTCTATATGGTCTATGTTGTTCAATTTACAAAACATTGAATGACTGCGTTTGGAAAATCTAAAGTAAGTTGTGGAATATTTTCGAGTTTATCTAATTATTCATATTATGATGATGTAGAGAAGGATTAAAGACTAGTACCGTACCTTATTTATTTTCGAAAATGTTATAAATTCTGAATAATGTTTATAATGTGTATATAGTTCTGAGTGATTCAGATATTTAGTTAACGGTAACGCAACCAGACAGAATACAGAACACTTAGCTCCACTTGTGAATTTTTCATCACCGAAAAGTATGTAATATCGCTTTCATTAAAAGCAGTGCTTCACATTAAAATTCACATTTTATTTTCGATTTTTCTTATTCTATTAAATAATCATCTATTTGTTTGCTAATCCAATTCGTTTACATAAGATGGTGAAAAGGAATGATGTTAAAGAAATTTACTCATATTTCAAAGAAATGATGAGGTTTTAATAGGGCATTATCAAAATACTTATCCTGTTGTTACTGATGCACTATATTGCAAGAAAGTCGATCAGTACATTGTCTCTCAAGGCGAACCACTGTTGTTATGCAAAAATAATTTACAAACTCATGCGATTCGCATCAGTAACAAATCCGAAAATAATAAAGTTTCCTAAATACCTGTTTATATAGTAGTTTACTAATATAATTATTACTTAGATCATGAATTTTAGAGATTGCTTCAAACTACAAAAATATAGTTAACATGCCCTATTGGTAAATGAAATTCTATTGTATGTTCGAAATTTGTTAGTAATATTTATTTCAAGTATCTTCTACTATTACAATAGCAAAGGATATGATATTAGGAATATGTATATAATGTAAAGATGGTCTTCCAGGATATTCTCATCGTACTACAAAGAGGTGTCTAGTTCATAGTAAACGTAGAGATTGAAGTTTTTGTCCTCACATACAGAGTTCAGGCTGCAATTAACGTACTTCCTGAAATGGAAAAGTTAAAACTATGTGATTAATAATAACCAACTGGATCCATGTGATACGTCACACTGAAAGAATACAAATGTCAAACAACATGACGAGAACTAATAGGAGTATACTGGATTGATCTGGTGGAAGACTTAGTTTTCTTGTTTCAAATACAAACAGAGCATTATACAAAAATAGGTTTAGAGATTATTTGTGTCGTATGGTGAAATGCTACTATCCACACCGGAGAATAATATATTGAAAATAAGGATAGATACTGTCGAGGTCAGACGTTGTTCATTAATGCATCGATGAATAATATGTCGGCAATTAAAGCATGATGTAACGTTTAATAGAATTCAGTGTTGTTCTGAAAACATTATAATAATACAGTTTTTTAATTTATATGACTGAATTTGTGTGGAATTTAATGTGTTAAAACAGAGTCTTCTATTGTACAGTAGAAGCCTTTTCATGTTGTTATTCTAGCTGAAATGTGTCTCAAGTGAATCTTCTATGAAGACCCCCTTTGATAAATAGTTATCATAGTGTAGACTATTTGTTGTGATTTGTGTCACTTCTGCCCGCTGCTCTCAGTTCTTGGAGAAAGAGTACTGAATACATTTATATTTCTGCTTGATGCAATATAAGTTTACGAGTTCGGTTATTATTCGTCCTAAGTTGGTTTTCCCTATAGTTATAAACTAAATGATGAAACTGCATTTAGTTGCATTGAATATAATTCAAACATAACATTCAGTACTAGTGTGAATTGATAGGTACATATGGCGAACACTTGTAAGATTGTATACAGGTTCATTAAATGTATATGATTGTTTTCTGTTTCACAATGTAAGTCTGCCTTTTTGGTCAGTTCATTGCATTTTGCATGCTAGTTGAGAATCCATATGGCGAATTCGTTTTCATACGTTCGATAACTTAAATTATGAACTAATGTTGAACCTTTTCACTAATGACATTATTATCACAAACTAAACATGTTTAATGGATGCACTACAACGACTTTGCAGATTAACTAAACGATGGTTGAATTAGTGAAGTAATTTATTTTTTGAAAAGACAGAAAAGTATAAACAGTGTACAAAAGACATTCATTAATCCATTTGCATGTTGTATGATTTCGCTTGTCGAATTTGATAGTAGGCTAACATTTATTGCTTGATCCTGATTTTCCTACGCACTCTTAACACGTCATTTGTTTCAAAACAATACAATTCTTACTATCAACTATACAATGTTGCGAATTTTACATAGCATTTTTTGTACGCATTTTTAATTCCATCTTATAAATAGTGTCTACAACACAACCAACAACAAACCACGTTTTGACAATGATTGTTAACTTTGTGTGTTAGTAAAACAGCATAGATCTTCTTACTTCAGTAATTGAATTCGTTGATATGAAACGAAATAAATACCTAGTAGTCAATGAGTATTCAATGTTTAACACTGTAATGAGAAAACATACTCTCATACAATCTATTTAACGAAGACCTGCCTAATACATATACATAGTGGGAAAATTTAGACAAAAGATGATCATCCAGGTTTTTGATTATAGAAGCTCATAGTTAATACGATTTGTAAGATGTTGGTTCAGGAAAGTTGTCACCTTATGTTGTAAAATTTAAGAATACAACAAGTGTCATCAGATATCATCAGTAGACAAGGAGCATCCAATGTATATGTGTAGACATAAATTTGCAGGCACGGGCAGCATATATACAACTGAAAATCATCTAGAACACAATTCACCTATCAGCCAACATTAGAGTCAGGGATCTTAATACGAATGTAGTGACCGTTCTATTGTATGCAACATCAACTTATAGGAATACGAAAATCACAATTCAATAGATACAAGTATGTGAATGTTAACATTGTCGTTTATACAAATAAACTTCCAAATGGAACATCTTTTCGTATGTATGTTAAAATTGTAACTGAACTTTCATTTTCCCATCTGTATGAATCTTAGTCGTTCGTCGAATTATTTAGGTCCCGAAATTTATTCTCACCTAATTTGTTGCAGTGACTTCTTTATTTAAGTGCATCAGTTCAGTCGCATATATTTGTGCCTTCAATCGATATGCAAGGACTACATTTATGTCTAGCTCAACCTGATATGACCACTATCCAACATCCGTAGCTCTCATGGCAGACGTCGTACGTGGTTTTCTGGTCATTGCACGACAGCTTTTTTAATGAATATTCATTAACGGCCGTCTGCCCAAGATACTACGCATATTTGTAGCTATATATCATCATCAACGACGTTCTGTAACAGAAAGCAGACCAACTTCCAGCCTAGGAAGAAATCAGGAAACGAAGATGGAGGTAAATGAGTCTGCAAAGAAGAGAAAAAAGTAGTTATATCATGTTTAATAATTCCTAATTTAGCTACTGTTTTATTAATTGTAGAATAGGCAGTAACCAATGCTGTCTTTCATTTTTGGCTCTAACTTTGCCAATTGTGATTAGTTGTTGTGTCTTTTCAGTGTGCTAGTTACTCTAATTGTTACAAGGTCGCTTTTGTAACTATATATACAGAATTGGGATATAATAGATTTGAATCTTCCTATTTCAACGTTTGTGTGTTCTCCATTTCGGTTTGGGGTGAGTAATCAGTTTGTCGAGTTGCTGGTCATGGTTGCGATTATCGATTGGCGTAGACAAATTAGCGGAGTGGAGTTGCAGTTAGTTCTTCGCGTATAACAGTAGGCGTTTTGACCAATATAACAATTGGCAACAGGTGATTGTGACTGTTGCTCTTATTAAGACGGATATGTTGTTGAATGAACAACTTAAACTAATGATGCTAGTCACAAGCTTGAAATCTATCCCAGAAACCTCCTCGACTGTTCCTGTTCCCAATTGTGCACTTTCAGTTGATGGAAATATTATTAGTATTGCTAAATTCAATGATGATCCAGAAGTTAATGTTACATTTGATACATGGTTCCGAAAGTATGAAGATTTGTTTAGTTATGATTTAGCTTCTCAGGATGATGCGTGGTAGGTTTGCCTACTACTCAGAAAGCTTGGTGCAGCAAGACTTGCCAAGTACTGCAACTTAAATTTTACCTCAGAATCCGCGTGACAGAACATTCACGGAAACTTGCTTAACTTTCAGTCAACACTTTGGTGATAATTCTTCTTTGTTCAATATAAGATATCGTTGCTTAAAGTTGAAAATGAATAAACAGACGATTTCTGAATGCATGTCGGTATTGCGATCAGAGAATCTGAGCGTTTAAAATTGAAAGACCTGTCGAAAGATCAATTAAAGTCTGTAATCCTCATCTGCAGCCTACAGTCTGAAAAATTTGCTGATATTCGAGCGCAACTGCTGCATCATCTTTATCAGAAATCAACATTGTCTCTCAATAACATTGCCACAAAATATCAACGACTGACCGACTCAAGGCGTGGTTGTGGCATGTATTGTGGGTAGTAGACGGTTGTTCTGAATCGCATGGTTGCAAGGAATTAAATCAGTGAGTGGAGCAATCGATATTCAAAGTAACGTCCATAGTCTGTTGTTATTGTGGACAGAAAACCAAGCTGTACTATCCATCGTTCGACAAAAGCGCAAACAGTCGCTTTATTAGTTATGTATTTCAGTGGAAGTGCTTTTGCCCGGCACGTTACTACGTTTACGCTACTTCTTTTCTGTCGGCCACTTGTAGGTGGAACGCAACTCTATGTTGTTGATCAGATTTAGTTGCAGGCAAGACGTTGACCTCTGTACTAGTGTTGACGAGGTAGCAAAGTTTAAATAATACACTGGTGATGAGTGATAGGCGGATACTTTTACCAGCAACGGTTACTAATAACGCGTGCTGGCTAAATTGTTACCTGATGCGTTGACGGTAGGTTTGTGGCTTGGAAAACAGCAGGGATTCATAAACTCTAATAAGGATTTTTCATGGATGTTGTGGTACCAAGACGTATGTACGTTTCACGTTTGTTGAGGTCCAGTTCTTATATGAAGAGATGATGCAAGAATTCTTCGTCAAAGCGAGTTGACCAAAAATTTCTCTAATGATTGTCAGAATTTCTGTCACTAAGACGCTATCATGTTTAAAGGTATAAAACAATTCGTCAGCATGCTGTCTATCGAGTAACTTTCAAATGTTTAAGATTCGACTTTGTGGGCTGGTCGTAAAGTTTCACGTAGTCGAAACTAACAATCAAAGAAGCGACATTCATGAACAAGTAACGCGTAAGTAACCCTAGGACGCCAAGAAATTCAACGCGTGGACTTTTAACGCCGTGGTCTCGAAATTCGGCTTTTCAGTAAGCAGATTTAGACTTTTATATTGTCCGCCCAGAAAGGGACAAGCTCAAGGTTTAGAAATGTTAAAGTCTCAATCCTATAGAGTGTAGTGCATAGATAATTCATCCTATCAAAATCAGCGCACTTGGATTCCACCACTCACGGACGAAATATACTACTTATGCAAGTTTCCGAACTTCCTGTCATATATCGTAACTGGATATGCACCGTGATTTATTCTGTATGTTATCAGTCTTTACTATGAATGATGCCGACAGAGGACGGAAGCATGCGGCTGTTTGTCAAAAGTGCCGAAAGATACAAGTTATACCTCTGGTGTCCTAATTCTGTAAACTTTGTTGTAATTGGCTTTGATTTTAACTAATATCATTCATATGATATGAATTTTTAACGCTGACTTGCTAATGGGTCCTTTGTATGTAGACAAATTTATATTATTCTAATCACGCCTGCAAAATGAAATGCACTCATATACAAAATACCATTCAATAATGCTATTTTAACTATTATAAGATCATACAGCAAGAATTAACAAGGCCATTAATTTGATGTGAAGAACATCAACTTCCCGGTACTACTAACAAATGTGGCTGGATCCACATTGAGTATCACAACCTAAATCTTTATTTTCAGTTAAGAAGATTTCATATGCCTTCACCCAACAAGAGTTCATTAAGTAGTGTTTAGAACTCGGTTAATGAATTGCTGCAGCGAATATGTTTGTGGAGTGTATTCCATAATGTAGGACATCTCACTGTAATAAAGTTTTGACGTAGCTGTGTGCGACATCACTGGATAATGATATTATTTTCCTTACTACACAGGTTGTGTGGGGAGAATAATGAAATCGGTAATAATGCTGAAAGTAAGTGGCACTAATAATAATGCGATATGTAAAGTAAGACTTAATTTCAAGCGTCGAAACCAAGATGGGTTCTAGCTTCAATATGTCGCATCATTGGCGATAATTTTGTGTGTCACAATAGCCTTGTAGTCTTCAGGTGAATGCCCTTTGATCACTCAATTTCCAGCAGTTGTATGTGTCTACAGTTACTGTAGAGTAGGCATTCTTATTCTATAACGAAATGAACACACATTTTGTATAGTAGTATCTTTGAGTGTAAATCGCGAAAGCTTGAATTGCTGCATGCATCGAGAAGTTTATGCGATTGCTACAAATTCAGCTACTCGGTATCTGTATTGTGTCAACTAATTTCCTTATTTCATATATATTTATTACTCACTTGATTGCTATCCATCTATTGATTGCAGCACTATTATTATTGTGTTAATTTAACAGCCATCTGCTTGATCTTATCATTTCATATAACCTCCTATTTATACTGTGTCACTACGTACTTTTTACGCACACACACACCATTACAATAACGTTTAGTAATCTAATTTCTACTTTGCGACCTAAGTTATCTGTGTAGTTGTTAATAAGTTACTTGCATAAATAAGGTTAGTTTAAACAGAGTTAGCAACATAGATCAGCAAGGATATCACTACAAATGTCGTTAAGCCGCTAAATGTACTAGTCCAACATCACATAAGAAGCAAAGATGGAATTTGAAGCCAGCAGACATGATGGTGCATGGGTAAAGTTCAACATTGCCTTTTTGTATTGTAAATGTTCACGGCTACGTACAGTGGTTCTGACTAGAGCAATCAAACAGTAATAACACGTCAATTGCACACTTGTATGCCACACTGATTTGCATATATATCATCGATTTGGCTATACCTACCTTACAAAGTATCTTTCGACAAGGTTTAGCGGACTGCTAGACTGGTACCTATGATGTCAATATTTGATAAATAGCAACGAGGTTCAGCCATATGTAAACACTTACTACACTATATTCTAATTCATGAGTTTTGTGTTTTCCTATTTGGCAATATACACAATTCATTTAGCATTTTAATAAACCCGTCAATTTTTTTACTAACCACAGCTAACCACGCTGAAATGTCTCACAGTGATCCATAACACTAGTCTACGTGTTAAATAAAGTAAATACCCTAGACAACAGAACTGACATACACACTAAAACAGTCATAAAATATCACTAGTTTATGCTCCTTCGTTTTTCTGCTTGTCTTCGTTCCAGTTATATCTTCTTAGAAAACACTGTCACAATGCACTCAATATGACGTCAAACATTTGGACACAGTAGAAATTTACAAACAATTACTAAAATCGCAATCTGAACTACAAGTGTGTGAATCACTTATATCTTAAGATTGCTTCTATTTGTGCTTATTATGTGTATGTCCATATTGCATGTTTTCTCTTCGAAATTCTTTCACTCAATATACATCATCATGATCATGCTTGTACACTGGCATGAAATCTGTACAGTTTTGTAATTTTTTTGATTTTTCTTTATTTACACAGAGTTTAAGTCCACAGTTTTAAAATTCTTGCACTATTACGGTATATATTACGGTAGAACAAAATGTTGAAAATATGTGTTGAGATGTTAACATTACCAGATAACAGTGTTGATGAACGTACTCATTTAACGTTTGCATTGCTTTAGAACATTTTTATCACTTCATATTCAGTAGGATTATTTCAACCAAATAATGCATGCGATTCGTATGTTCCTACCGACAGTTTAGTCGTATACTGTTGAATTTATTCTCAACCGCATATAATCAAACACACATATTAACACAACCAGATCACTACACAGGTAAATACAGGTGTAAGACACAGAGAAATTACTAATTGTTGCAATGAGTCGCATCAAATGTCCCAGTTAGTAGATTTGAACTAACAATCTGTTACTGGCTCATAAACTAGAAAACAATAGGTAGACGTGAATGTAATTGGTAACATAATAAAAATTTTATATTAGAATGTATCATATTGAATAATTAAGGAAGTCTACATTACCAGAATACCCTACAATAAATATCATACTTCATTTTAGTTTTTAGCAGTAAAACGCAACGAGAGGTTTTCTGCAATTAACACTGACATTTATGGCCGAATATGAAATCGAATTCAAATTACAAACATCTGCATTTAGTATAATTTATGAACAGATCGAACACAGAGGATTTGATAAATAAATTATTGCGTAATGCCTGTCACTTACTGCAGGTCCCAAACAATTTTACACGAAGTGATGAATCTACAATATTTTAAAAGAAATTGTATTTTGTTAGTATTGTCATTGACCACTAATATTTCAAAATGAATATCACGTGTCTGTTTAATGAACTCGAAATCTGCTAACACTTCTGTGATATTTCATATCGCGAATCGTCAAGATAAGTTACTCAATATAAAATGTTCTACTTTCTGAACATTTCATTGCATGCATGGCATCCATCGATTTGATCGGTAATTTCAAGTATCAGATAACCATTACTTGAAGTGTACTATTGAATCATGTATCCGATCCGTGTGACTATGTATATAACAATAATTGTAGGGATAATTGTATACAGTAATTAGCATACTTTACGATAAACTGATTCAATGTTCTTATCAAGTTAGTAGAGGGCTGTTTAATTTTGTGAACTCGTACCTACTCATCATGGGTTTGCACTCATTTAAAACGTCCAATTGTTAATTATTCATCAAAACGCTTGACGTAAAGAAAATCTATCTGAGAGTATAATTGTTGTGAAGGCATTCTGCCATGTAGGTTTCTTAGGTTTAACATAAATTTCAATGGGCTTGTTAGACGTGTGCCACAACAGTAATTCTAGGTTGACTTGAGAATGTCGTATCCAACCAAGTGTTTGCTGTCACCTACTCAGCATAATGATATTGATTAACCCAAACAAATTCTTCAAGTGTAAAGTTTACTTGATTCATTACATGCATCTTCACAAATAACTGTTATTGTTTATTATCACGAAATACTATCAACATATTGGTGGATAATATTCTTGTTAATTTGAATGAGAGAAAAAGTGAATTTGAGTAGGATGCATCTTGTCTGTATAATTTTGTCGAGTTATTCACTTGATCGTATGCTGCTTCAATCGTGTGATTCGGTTGATCAAAAATGTCGTGTAATAAACAAGGCCTGTTGTGATTGGCATAACAAGGAAGTGCTTCTACTCTGTGAATGATACGTACACAATATCATAATTGCATGAAGTTCTGTGAATATGGTGATTAGTTACAGTCGAAATGCATTGACATGTTTCGTTGCATTGTAATTATTGGGATGTGATTGGTCTAAAATTAATTCAATAATGATTAGTATGACTGGATAATAAAAGCATGTAATTGTTATATCACAGTAATACTTCGGCACTTATAAGCAAGGAAACTTCAGTTGCATTCCCCTACAGCCAACTCAATTGATACTTGCTTGCTGAATTGGCTTTGATATTGATTTATAATGAGACCAAAAGTTATCACTGTACCTTGACCAGAACCAGCAACAGTGAATATGAATATATTTCAGTGTAAAATTACAATAATAGCACAAAATTCAATATGAGAGAGGTTGTGCAATATGTTGAGAATGATGTGTCTATAACATTTCTTAAGGCGATTGAACGAGCCACACTCCATAAAGGATCACAAAGCAAAGTGTTCTCACCCTTTTCAGCGATTGTTCCACGTATCATTATTCATATTGTCGAAGTAGTTGCAAACTTCCATAGATATGTCTTTCCATAATACTCCAATTTCATCGAACCCCGTAATCATTTACGACACAGTAGCATGTGACTGCATACAGAAAACAATATTGTGTTGGCAGGGCACATTGTGTTAACTATAAATGCACTTTCTTCGAATGCAATGTGGAAATTCTTTGTATAAGCTGAGATGATAATACATATGGAAAAAATTCTGAGATTGCGTTCAACCAAAAATTGATGTTCGTTACTATTCGGACTATAATCAGATGTTGATTGGTTTTGTATTTTACTAATTTGAAAGTTTTGCAATGAAACATCTGGTGTGTTATACATCAGGTACATGTGAGTAATATTAATGACGTATATGAGTCAGTAATTATTAACATTTCAAAGAATCGCTTCTTAATAAAGAATCGGACACTACTATTTTCCAAAATATTCTTGGTAGTAGGGTAATATAATAAAAGTGTAAATATTTGTGATTAGCATCAATGCGTTAATGATCAGCTCACAATTCAGTAAATGCACATGTGTATTATTCACAAAATGTTCAGCGAATACAGTTTAAAGTGAACTTGTGACATTAAAAACATGAGACAGCGGAGATTGTGACCCACAATTACCTTTCGCACAATATTAGTATCATCGTATTTTTCAAAACACCGTAGAAATGATCGTTTTCCACCATGACCGAGTTTTCAATCAGGCATATTTCTCGATCACTTATATAATAATTAACGTTATCAAGCATTCAGAGTTAAAGTGGAAACTCTGAAAAGTATATAAAGTGAGTACACTTGAAACGTGGAACGTAATTATCGTCAACTTAAAAGCTTCTTAACTACTTCTGTGAATCACTGATTTATTACTGAAATCAAAATATTGCTCTGTCATTCTAACATTTTGTTTCAAAGGTTTCGGCTTTGCTTTAACATACCAAATACTGAGTCTTTGTAATATAGGAGTATTCAATACTACATACACAAGCCATACTATTATGCTAAGTTTCGTTTCTTTCATTGACAAGAGCAGATATGTTATTATACTTGCTAATGCTCACTACCAAACTCACCTAATATGAGCTACGTACCATCTCTCAAAGAGGCTAGTTGAATGATATTGTTGAAAATTGTTTTGTCAATTTGTCGTGCGTTGTTTAACCACCATAATTCTTACGTGGAAATGGTTGTGGCGTTCGTAAAACAAAGTGACAGACAATATCTTCAGAATAATTACAAATGGTTTCAATTAATTTGATACGAGTAATTCGAAAGCTCTATTTGGAATGTCACGCTTATTTATATTACGTTTTAAAAGAAGTCAAAGACGGCAAGAAACGCGTCCTTGATTCCGCTTCCCAGCCACGATTCAACGCAAACAATTACAGAAGAACAAATGTTATAAATGCACTCAAGAATATGGTAGAGTAATATATTCTTCGCCTACCAGTGAAAGTGACTATGCACACAACTCCCAATAATTGCATAAACACAATAAATGCAATTCTGCAATTAATGGAATCTAACAATGATGCAATATAAGTACATACAAGTAATTGTCCGGTCATCGTGTCAGTTTGCCAACAGATATTATAACTTTATTCTGATGGTTATATTACTGTCAGTAAAAACAAGTATATGAAATTTTGTGTAAATACTTACAACTAAAAGTTCGCGTACTTCACGAAAGATTAAATTACAAAAGTGAACGTTTCAAGTTTAATTTCCTTGTTTCTACTTGTCATTCGGCATTTTGTTGATTAACCTGATTGTAATCAGGCCTAACACATAATGCGATTCACACTTTCACTACACATATCTCTGCATGAGCTCAACGCCATACTGGATAAACAGGACATAATTCCAGCCTGATAGATAGGTGGGTTTAGCTATTCGATTTGTTGTCAAGCAAAACGAACATAGCAAACTTTGATTGAACCTTCAATCCATGAACTTTTGACTGAATGCATTCAAACAGAGTATCACTATTTTAGACAACCAAGGCCCTGATTCAGTTTTCTTACTGCGTTAATTCTGCTGTGTTCACTGTGTAAGTTTCATTGCTACAAATATTATTCATTAAAAATACTTCAGCGAAACGTCTAGTGTTTATTATTTGCTACTAAATTTTAAAGAAGACAATTCAAAAATTAATAATTTGAAAAACGTGTTAGCGCAGACCTAGAAAACAAAAGTGGACAGTTGAATGAGATTGAATACAATGGAACACTGAGACAGAAATCTGTTATCAGTTTCATTCATCTCTTGGCCTCCTCACATGACTGTCTCACTAGTATAATGTTTTGACAATAATATAAACAATACTAGACAGTGAGGTGAATTGGCTAACAGACTGATCAAACGATAATATATTTCTGTCTAGAGTTTACAATGCGCGAACACAATGGTGCATCTAATATAATTTTTGAACAGATCGAACACAGAGGATTTGATAAATAAATTATTGCGTAATGCCTGTCACTTACTGCAGGTCCCAAACAATTTTACACGAAGTGATGAATCTACAATATTTTAAAAGAAATTGTATTTTGTTAGTATTGTCATTGACCACTAATATTTCAAAATAAATATCACGTGTCTGTTTAATGAACGCGAAATCTGCTAACACTTCTGTGATATTTCAAATCGCGAATCGTCAAGATAAGTTACTCAATATAAAATGTTCTACTTTCTGAACATTTCATTGCATGCGTGGCATCCATCGATTTGATCGGTAATTTCAAGTATCAGATAACCATTACTTGAAGTGTACTATTGAATCATGTATCCGATCCATGTGACTATGTATATAACAATAATTGTAGGGATAATTGTATACAGTAACTAGCATACTTTACGATAAACTAATTCAATGTTCTTATCAAGTTAGTAGAGGGCTGTTTAATTTTGTGAACTCGTACCTACTCATCATGGGTTTGCACTCATTTAAAACGTCCAATTGTTAATTATTCATCAAAACGCTTGACGTAAAGAAAATCTATCTGAGAGTATAATTGTTGTGAAGGCATTCTGCCATGTAGGTTTCTTAGGTTTAACATAAATTTCAATAGGCTAGTTAGACGTGTGCCACAACAGTAATTCTAGGTTGACTTGAGAATGTCGTATCCAACCAAGTGTTTGCTGTCACCTACTCAGCATAATGATATTGATTAACTTAAACAAATTCTTCAAGTGTTAAGTTTACTTGATTCATTACATGCATCTTCACAAATAACTGTTATTGTTTATTATCACGAAATACTATCAACATATTGGTGGATAATATTCTTGTTAATTTGAATGAGAGAAAAAGTGAATTTGAGTAGGATGCATCTTGTCTGTATAATTTTGTCGAGTTATTCACTTGATCGTATGCTGCTTCAATCGTGTGATTCGGTTGATCAAAAATGTCGTGTAATAAACAAGGCCTGTTGTGATTGGCATAACAAGGAAGTGCTTCTACTCTGTGAATGATACGTACACAATATCATAATTGCATGAAGTTCTGTGAATATGGTGATTAGTTACAGTCGAAATGCATTGACATGTTTCGTTGCATTGTAATTATTGGGATGTGATTGGTCTAAAATTAATTCAATAATGATTAGTATGACTGGATAATAAAAGCATGTAATTGTTATATCACAGTAATACTTCGGCACTTATAAGCAAGGAAACTTCAGTTGCATTCCCCTACAGCCAACTCAATTGATACTTGCTTGCTGAATTGGCTTTGATATTGATTTATAATGAGACCAAAAGTTATCACTGTACCTTGACCAGAACCAGCAACAGTGAATATGAATATATTTCAGTGTAAAATTACAATAATAGCACAAAATTCAATATGAGAGAGGTTGTGCAATATGTTGAGAATGATGTGTCTATAACATTTCTTAAGGCGATTGAACGAGCCACACTCCATAAAGGATCACAAAGCAAAGTGTTCTCACCCTTTTCAGCGATTGTTCCACGTATCATTATTCATATTGTCGAAGTAGTTGCAAACTTCCATAGATATGTCTTTCCATAATACTCCAATTTCATCGAACCCCGTAATCATTTACGACACAGTAGCATGTGACTGCATACAGAAAACAATATTGTGTTGGCAGGGCACATTGTGTTAACTATAAATGCACTTTCTTCGAATGCAATGTGGAAATTCTTTGTATAAGCTGAGATGATAATACATATGGAAAAAATTCTGAGATTGCGTTCAACCAAAAATTGATGTTCGTTACTATTCGGACTATAATCAAATGTTGATTGGTTTTGTATTTTACTAATTTGAAAGTTTTGCAATGAAACATCTGGTGTGTTATACATCAGGTACATGTGAGTAATATTAATGACGTATATGAGTCAGTAATTATTAACACTTCAAAGAATCGCTTCTTAATAAAGAATCGGACACTACTATTTTCCAAAATATTCTTGTAGTAGGGTAATATAGTAAAAGTGTAAATATTTGTGATTAGCATCAATGCGTTAATGATCAGCTCACAATTCAGTAAATGCACATGTGTATTATTCACAAAATGTTCAGCGAATACAGTTTAAAGTGAACTTGTGACATTAAAAACATGAGACAGCGGAGATTGTGACCCACAATTACCTTTCTCACAATATTAGTATCATCGTATTTTTCAAAACACCGTAGAAATGATCGTTTTCCACCATGACCGAGTTTTCAATCAGGCATATTTCTCTATCACTTATATAATAATTAACGTTATCAAGCATTCAGAGTTAAAGTGGAAACTCTGAAAAGTATATAAAGTGAGTACACTTGAAACGTGGAACGTAATTATCGTCAACTTAAAAGCTTCTTAACTACTTCTGTGAATCACTGATTTATTACTGAAATCAAAATATTGCTCTGTCATTCTAACATTTTGTTTCAAAGGTTTCGGCTTTGCTTTAACATACCAAATACTGAGTCTTTGTAATATAGGAGTATTCAATACTACATACACAAGCCATACTATTATGCTAAGTTTCGTTTCTTTCATTGACAAGAGCAGATATGTTATTATACTTGCTAATGCTCACTACCAAACTCACCTAATATGAGCTACGTACCATCTCTCAAAGAGGCTAGTTGAATGATATTGTTGAAAATTGTTTTGTCAATTTGTCGTGCGTTGTTTAACCACCATAATTCTTACGTGGAAATGGTTGTGGCGTTCGTAAAACAAAGTGACAGACAATATCTTCAGAATAATTACAAATGGTTTCAATTAATTTGATACGAGTAATTCGAAAGCTCTATTTGGAATGTCACGCTTATTTATATTACGTTTTAAAAGAAGTCAAAGACGGCAAAAAACGCGTCCTTGATTCCGCTTCCCAGCCACGATCCAACGCAAACAATTACAGAAGAACAAATGTTATAAATGCACTCAAGAATATGGTAGAGTAATATATTCTTCGCCTACCAGTGAAAGTGACTATGCACACAACTCCCAATAATTGCATAAACACAATAAATGCAATTCTGCAATTAATGGAATCTAACAATGATGCAATATAAGTACATACAAGTAATTGTCCGGTCATCGTGTCAGTTTGCCAACAGATATTATAACTTTATTCTGATGGTTATATTACTGTCAGTAAAAACAAGTATATGAAATTTTGTGTAAATACTTACAACTAAAAGTTCGCGTACTTCACGAAAGATTAAATTACAAAAGTGAACGTTTCAAGTTTAATTTCCTTGTTTCTACTTGTCATTCGGCATTTTGTTGATTAACCTGATTGTAATCAGGCCTAACACATAATGCGATTCACACTTTCACTACACATATCTCTGCATGAGCTCAACGCCATACTGGATAAACAGGACATAATTCCAGCCTGATAGATAGGTGGGTTTAGCTATTCGATTTGTTGTCAAGCAAAACGAACATAGCAAACTTTGATTGAACCTTCAATCCATGAACTTTTGACTGAATGCATTCAAACAGAGTATCACTATTTTAGACAACCAAGGCCCTGATTCAGTTTTCTTACTGCGTTAATTCTGCTGTGTTCACTGTGTAAGTTTCATTGCTACAAATATTATTCATTAAAAATACTTCAGCGAAACGTCTAGTGTTTATTATTTGCTACTAAATTTTAAAGAGGACAATTCAAAAATTAATAATTTGAAAAACGTGTTAGCGCAGACCTAGAAAACAAAAGTGGACAGTTGAATGAGATTGAATACAATGGAACACTGAGACAGAAATCTGTTATCAGTTTCATTCATCTCTTGGCCTCCTCACATGACTGTCCCACTAGTATAATGTTTTGACAATAATATAAACAATACTAGACAGTGAGGTGAATTGGCTAACAGACTGATCAAACGATAATATATTTCTGTCTAGAGTTTAAAATGCGCGAACACAATGGTGCATCTAATATAATTTTTGAACAGATCGAACACAGAGGATTTGATAAATAAATTATTGCGTAATGCCTGTCACTTACTGCAGGTCCCAAACAATTTTACACGAAGTGATGAATCTACAATATTTTAAGAGAAATTGTATTTTGTTAGTATTGTCATTGACCACTAATATTTCAAAATGAATATCACGTGTCTGTTTAATGAACTCGAAATCTGCTAACACTTCTGTGATATTTCATATCGCGAATCGTCAAGATAAGTTACTCAATATAAAATGTTCTACTTTCTGAACATTTCATTGCATGCATGGCATCCATCGATTTGATCGGTAATTTCAAGTATCAGATAACCATTACTTGAAGTGTACTATTGAATCATGTATCCGATCCGTGTGACTATGTATATAACAATAATTGTAGGGATAATTGTATACAGTAATTAGCATACTTTACGATAAACTAATTCAATGTTCTCATCAAGTTAGTAGAGGGCTGTTTAATTTTGTGAACTCGTACCTACTCATCATGGGTTTGCACTCATTTAAAACGTCCAATTGTTAATTATTCATCAAAACGCTTGACGTAAAGAAAATCTATCTGAGAGTACAATTGTTGTGAAGGCATTCTGCCATGTAGGTTTCTTAGGTTTAACATAAATTTCAATAGGCTTGTTAGACGTGTGCCACAACAGTAATTCTAGGTTGACTTGAGAATGTCGTATCCAACCAAGTGTTTGCTGTCACCTACTCAGCATAATGATATTGATTAACCCAAACAAATTCTTCAAGTGTAAAGTTTACTTGATTCATTACATGCATCTTCACAAATAACTGTTATTGTTTATTATCACGAAATACTATCAACATATTGGTGGATAATATTCTTGTTAATTTGAATGAGAGAAAAAGTGAATTTGAGTAGGATGCATCTTGTCTGTATAATTTTGTCGAGTTATTCACTTGATCGTATGCTGCTTCAATCGTGTGATTCGGTTGATCTAAAATGTCGTATAATAAACAAGGCCTGTTGTGATTGGCATAACAAGGGAGTGCTTCTACTCTGTGAATGATACGTACACAATATCATAATTGCGTGAAGTTCTGTGAATATGGTGATTAGTTACAGTCGAAATGCATTGACATGTTTCGTTGCATTGTAATTATTGGGATGTGATTGGTCTAAAATTAATTCAATAATGATTAGTATGACTGGATAATAAAAGCATGTAATTGTTATATCACAGTAATACTTCGGCACTTATAAGCAAGGAAACTTCAGTTGCATTCCCCTACAGCCAACTCAATTGATACTTGCTTGCTGAATTGGCTTTGATATTGATTTATAATGAGACCAAAAGTTATCACTGTACCTTGACCAGAACCAGCAACAGTGAATATGAATATATTTCAGTGTAAAATTACAATAATAGCACAAAATTCAATATGAGAGAGGTTGTGCAATATGTTGAGAATGATGTGTCTATAACATTTCTTAAGGCGATTGAACGAGCCACACTCCATAAAGGATCACAAAGCAAAGTGTTCTCACCCTTTTCAGCGATTGTTCCACGTATCATTATTCATATTGTCGAAGTAGTTGCAAACTTCCATAGATATGTCTTTCCATAATACTCCAATTTCATCGAACCCCGTAATCATTTACGACACAGTAGCATGTGACTGCATACAGAAAACAATATTGTGTTGGCAGGGCACATTGTGTTAACTATAAATGCACTTTCTTCGAATGCAATGTGGAAATTCTTTGTATAAGCTGAGATGATAATACATATGGAAAAAATTCTGAGATTGCGTTCAACCAAAAATTGATGTTCGTTACTATTCGGACTATAATCAGATGTTGATTGGTTTTGTATTTTACTAATTTGAAAGTTTTGCAATGAAACATCTGGTGTGTTATACATCAGGTACATGTGAGTAATATTAATGACGTATATGAGTCAGTAATTATTAACATTTCAAAGAATCGCTTCTTAATAAAGAATCGGACACTACTATTTTCCAAAATATTCTTGGTAGTAGGGTAATATAATAAAAGTGTAAATATTTGTGATTAGCATCAATGCGTTAATGATCAGCTCACAATTCAGTAAATGCACATGTGTATTATTCACAAAATGTTCAGCGAATACAGTTTAAAGTGAACTTGTGACATTAAAAACATGAGACAGCGGAGATTGTGACCCACAATTACCTTTCGCACAATATTAGTATCATCGTATTTTTCAAAACACCGTAGAAATGATCGTTTTCCACCATGACCGAGTTTTCAATCAGGCATATTTCTCGATCACTTATATTAATAATAATAATAATAGTTTTATTCTTATTTTGCACATGAGAGCATGCCAGTTTACAGGCATGGTCACAATGATAAGTTTACATACATACAAATATTATTACAAATTGTCAATGTCAGGACATTCATAACATATACAGATTTGAATTAAGAATCAAATCAACTGCCACGAAGTTTTAACTATTAGGACATCAAATATTTATATTGTATCCTGGTGCTAACATGAATAAGAACCGCGCGCTCCTTGACCACTGCGTTACAATTCCAAAAAACGGTTAAGAGTTTGCAGAGTGGAGTATTGAGCGTGTTCAGATGCAGGATAAGATCAAGAGTACTTGGAACTTGGGCGTAGAAGAGAAGTCAACAGTTTTGTGCCAGTAGGTTCCATAATAGCCATATACATATTAATCTACAAATATAGGAAAGACAAAGACAGAGAAAACACAAAACAAAAGCACTGGTATTCTGAGACAATCAATGTGTATACAGGCATTGAAGGACATGACATGCCACTTACGTTAACTGAACGAACGGGCAGAATTAGTATTAATACTTGAGTTTATACTTGGATTAAAGATGAAGAACACTAGCCTATGACTATGACAGGTAACTGGTGCTCACACATTTAGAGTCCCTATTATTTCGCTAGTGGAATAAGAAACAATAGTTGGGATGAACATTTTTAATGAGCTATCAGAATCGATGAGATGACCAACCTGTTGCACAAATAAAGGAAGTGAATCTGTTTCTCGAATGGCTTTAGGCAAATTGTTCCATATTCTCGAGAATTTATTTGTCAAATAATTCATATAAAGAGTAGATTTGGAATGTGAAATTTTTGCTTTCGAAGCTGAATTGCGTAGGTTATAGCAAGAAGGTTCCTCGAACTTAATTGTGCTAGATGATGAAAACGCCAAACTGTTCAATATCTTATAAAAGAAGATTAAGTTTAACTTGAGTCGGCGCCTCCATAAAGTTTCTAGTCCTAATTTAATGCACCTAGTTTTATAGTCCAGAGTACAATCAGTCCTAAAAATACGAAGAGTGAAGCGACGTTGTACCGACTCCAGTTTGAGTTTATTCTTAATGGAAACATTACTGAGAATAAAAGTGCAGTATTCAAGTAAGGGTCTGACACAAACCTTATATAGTAGGATACGAGAGTCATCGCTATGAAAGTTACGTAATATGCAACCCAGTAGTCGATGTGACTTAGATGTCTGCATATTGACCTGTTCTGTAAAAGATAGATCATAAGAGTATCTTAGTCCTAAGTCAACTACTGACTGTAGCCTAGACAACTTACTACCGTTTATGAAGAGATCGAAATTGAGGCGCTTATCTCCAAAACATATCCAACCACACTTAGAAGCATTGAGGTCTAACTTCCATTTTGAGCACCATACTGCGACCTTGTTGAGTTCAGCAGTGACGCTACAGAATGTTTGTGCGAATTCATGGAGAGGGAATGAGTATACTATTTTAAGATCATCTGCGTATAGAAAGGGTTTTCCCATGCTGAAGCATTTGCATATGTCATTTACATAAGCTATAAAGAGCAGTGGGCCTAAGACACTTCCTTGTATAACGCCACTTGCAACTGGTTCTGCCTTGGACAGAGTGGAGTTAATCTTGACAATTTGGTGCCTATGACTGAGGAAAGAGTTCAACCATGCAAGTAATGGATTTTTAATCCCATAAGAGGAAAGTTTGCCCATAACAAGCCTGTGGTTAACCATGTCAAAAGCTTTAGATATGTCTAAGTACAATACTAACACCAAGTGCCCAAGGCTTCGTTCAGTAAAAATTAAATTAAAGAATTCAAAGTGACAAGTCATACAAGACCTAGTTTTGAGGAAACCATGTTGGAAATTAGAGATAAGTTTCTCATAGAGTAAATGGTCAGATATTTTGTCACATACTATTTTTTCTATTATCCTAGAGATAACTGGGGTGATATTTATGGGCCTATAGTTATGCAAGTTTGTTCTGTCACCTGATTTGAAGCGAGGGCAGATGTTAGAGGTTTTCCATCTGCTAGGGTATGTACCTGCTGTCAATGATAGGTCGAACAGTCTTAATAGGATTAATGGCATATTAGGTCCCCCGAGTTTGAAATAAATAGATGCCAACCCATCCACTCCACAACTACTTGACGCTCTAAGTGATTTGATGGATTTACAAATATTATCATAAGTGAAAGTAACGGACTCTAAATAGTTAGTAGCCGAATTGATCATTTCTACCTCAATATCTTCCAGCGGCTTACCTCTGTTAGCAAAGAAATCGCTGAACAGGTTCACTATAATATTATGGTCATTAATCAGTATTCCATCTCGTAAAATGCAGGGAATATCACTATTCCAAGAAGGTTTGAGGCGTTTATTGAACAGTCGCACCAAGTTTTGTATCTTGGAGCCACTGTCCATTGCTGACACCTCTTCTTTAATCGCATTTAACCTGTGGACTTCTTTTATTTGATTATAGGTCATGGTAATTTCTACGACTGCAGAAAAGTCATTTGACTTAAAATAACACTTCTGTAAGCGTCTAAGCTTTTTACGGTAATGAAGTGGTATGTACAAATCATTTGACTTAATTATATTGCTTATCCTAATAGGTGCAATCGAATCTAAACACGAGTCATTAATTTGATAAAATATATCTAGTGCTTCTGTAAGATTATTAGTTAAGAAAAAATTGTCCCAGTCAGAGCAACTTAGAAGGGCGTGTAGAATATTCCAATCCACATTTTTATAGTCTCGATATAGTCTAGTTTTACGTAATTTACGATTATTGGGGTGACTAAGATTAATATTAAAAGGAAGAGCACATAGAATCATTTTGTGGTCACTAGTTTCGAGCTCTTTACTAACTTGAAGTGACAGAGGAGTGACATCATGATAGAAAACTAAGTCAAGAATGTTATTATATCTCGTGGGACTGTGTACACATTGTTTCCAACAGTGCATTTCTAATGTACTAAGAAGATTTTCTTCATCATATGACAGTCCTCTACCAACATTCCAGTCTATCCTAGGAAGATTAAAGTCCCCTGCGATGACTTTCGCATTATAATTTAGGGCAGAGGTATGTACAAAAGCATTATTAATGGTGTCATCTACAGTAGTCGATGTGTTGGGGGTTTTATATATGCATCCGAAAAGTAAACTGTAGTTCTGAGTATTAACTGATATCCAGACCGACTCTGGTACCTTATCTAGTATTTCGTCATTGATTCTTCTAGACGAAAAACAAACACTTACGTATATTAGACAGCCGCCACCCCGTCTATATTCTCTATTGCCGCGATATAACATATAGTCCTGAATGGCTAATTCTGAGTCAGTTACTGAGGCGAAACACCATGTTTCTGTGACAAATATTAATGAAGGTTTAGTTAATAAGGCTATAGTTTTTAGAGTTGATATTTTATTAAGAAGTGAGCGGGCGTTAATTACTAAAAAGTTTAGAAATGAAGAGTGAATTGTAAAGAATCGAATAAGATCTTTGTCTGAATCGTTCGTGTTTAACGTAACTAAATGGTGGTTTAATACGGCAGTCTGACTGCTTGAGCTAATGTCTGAGCAAGCTGTATTGCTAACGGGACTAGTGACTGCCTGATCCCTAAAAAATTATTAAAGTTGTCAGAGATAGGATGTCCTGAGTAGCTTAAGTTAGGTGACATGGCAGCACGTTGGCTATAAGCAAAAGACGGAGGATATCCTAGTAGCCCATCAGGAGTATAATTATGAAAGTGAGGAGGGAAAGTTAAACCACTTATACGATCTGAGTAAGTCGTGTATGGTGTAGGATTACCAGGGCTTAGAGCATACTGCTGTGTATTCGGCGACCTAAAATTTCTTGCAAAGTTATTTGCGTCAGAGTGGTAAAATGTGTTGTGTACTTGTTCACCACTTGGCTTACGCTGGTAATTAAATGAGCTATGTTTTGACTGGTTACGTACCGCCTGCGAGTGCTTACGACCTTGAATACTATCGAGTCGATTACCTTTAGAAAATGAGGTCTTGTAACCAGCCTTGCTATATAATGATGTGGCAGGCACAGTGGTATTCTGCCCTCGTTGTGTAGATGAGGTCACAAAACCTTGTTTGGAGCTTACTTTTAGTTCCGACGGTCTTTTTGTCTCCCTTTTCATTATACCTAAGTTGTTTAATGGGCTAACGATGGCTTTCACCTGAGCTTTGGGAGTTCGCATCTTTTCACCCAATGAAGAACTAGAAGGCTTGGCATTGGAGGTTGTGTGGTCTAAATCTACATCACTTGGGAAGTTGTCAGAGGCTTGTCCTGTTATTGGTGTGTCTCGTAGCATAACGCCCGCTTGTTGATTAATAGTACCATCATAGGATTCTGTAGCAGTACCAGGTGGTGTATTTAGGCACTTTACATTAGTATCCTGCTCTACTTTACCTAAGTGTGAGTCTTCTAGTCTCCTATGTCTTTGGATTGCTGTCTTATCCTCCACTATACGGACCTTCTTATACTTAGTAGATGAACTTATTAATTGTTCAGCTTGTTTTAACTGAAGTGCTGCCGATTGAGAGTCAAATCGGAAGAGAATAGGGCATGAATACTTCTGATGTTTCTTAGTAAGACGGAGGCATTGACAAGAACAGTCTAAAAGATTAGCTGCCTTTAGTAAAGAATACCTAACAATCCTTAGTGGTGCCTTATCCGGTATATTGTAGACAATTACGTTCTGACGGGACATCATACGCTTAGTTACTTCTGTAGCAATGAAGTCGATTACGGTTTCTATTTTCGTAACGTCTTCCAGTACAGGTGAACCTGTATCCTTTGTCAGTAGCAATTTAAGGGGCGACAGTGCGTTAAGTTCTTGTTTGACGTCACTCACCATGATTGAGAATGACTCCATTTGGGAACGCATTTCTGCTAGCTGCTGAGTTAGATGCTGCAACTCACAATTAACCTTCTCGATGCTACTGTTTTGTGGCATAGAAGTGTGATCCCTATCAAATATTTTAGGTAGTTGATTCACTGGTGTGAAATCGAGCATTACTGGGTCTGTCAAACCCGGAGTCACTAGATTAGAAGTTTGTTCTGCTATAGAGTTGTCATTAACTGAGCACTGAGGGCTTTGACGAGCTCTTTTTTTAGAGAGACGACTTATAAGTTATTAATTGTAGTAAATGTAAGCTAGCAAAGGTATTAGCGTCGATCCAAACAGACAAGTGTGACAATTATTAGCTTTTTTACGAAACACTCAACTAGTTACCACAAAAGTTGAACGTACCGCGTTAAAATCATTATATATATAAATATATAATAATTTACATAATAATTTATAATAATAACTATATAATAATTAACGTTATCAAGCATTCAGAGTTAAAGTGGAAACTCTGAAAAGTATATAAAGTGAGTACACTTGAAACGTGGAACGTAATTATCGTCAACTTAAAAGCTTCTTAACTACTTCTGTGAATCACTGATTTATTACTGAAATCAAAATATTGCTCTGTCATTCTAACATTTTGTTTCAAAGGTTTCGGCTTTGCTTTAACATACCAAATACTGAGTCTTTGTAATATAGGAGTATTCAATACTACATACACAAGCCATACTATTATGCTAAGTTTCGTTTCTTTCATTGACAAGAGCAGATATGTTATTATACTTGCTAATGCTCACTACCAAACTCACCTAATATGAGCTACGTACCATCTCTCAAAGAGGCTAGTTGAATGATATTGTTGAAAATTGTTTTGTCAATTTGTCGTGCGTTGTTTAACCACCATAATTCTTACGTGGAAATGGTTGTGGCGTTCGTAAAACAAAGTGACAGACAATATCTTCAGAATAATTACAAATGGTTTCAATTAATTTGATACGAGTAATTCGAAAGCTCTATTTGGAATGTCACGCTTATTTATATTACGTTTTAAAAGAAGTCAAAGACGGCAAGAAACGCGTCCTTGATTCCGCTTCCCAGCCACGATTCAACGCAAACAATTACAGAAGAACAAATGTTATAAATGCACTCAAGAATATGGTAGAGTAATATATTCTTCGCCTACCAGTGAAAGTGACTATGCACACAACTCCCAATAATTGCATAAACACAATAAATGCAATTCTGCAATTAATGGAATCTAACAATGATGCAATATAAGTACATACAAGTAATTGTCCGGTCATCGTGTCAGTTTGCCAACAGATATTATAACTTTATTCTGATGGTTATATTACTGTCAGTAAAAACAAGTATATGAAATTTTGTGTAAATACTTACAACTAAAAGTTCGCGTACTTCACGAAAGATTAAATTACAAAAGTGAACGTTTCAAGTTTAATTTCCTTGTTTCTACTTGTCATTCGGCATTTTGTTGATTAACCTGATTGTAATCAGGCCTAACACATAATGCGATTCACACTTTCACTACACATATCTCTGCATGAGCTCAACGCCATACTGGATAAACAGGACATAATTCCAGCCTGATAGATAGGTGGGTTTAGCTATTCGATTTGTTGTCAAGCAAAACGAACATAGCAAACTTTGATTGAACCTTCAATCCATGAACTTTTGACTGAATGCATTCAAACAGAGTATCACTATTTTAGACAACCAAGGCCCTGATTCAGTTTTCTTACTGCGTTAATTCTGCTGTGTTCACTGTGTAAGTTTCATTGCTACAAATATTATTCATTAAAAATACTTCAGCGAAACGTCTAGTGTTTATTATTTGCTACTAAATTTTAAAGAGGACAATTCAAAAATTAATAATTTGAAAAACGTGTTAGCGCAGACCTAGAAAACAAAAGTGGACAGTTGAATGAGATTGAATACAATGGAACACTGAGACAGAAATCTGTTATCAGTTTCATTCATCTCTTGGCCTCCTCACATGACTGTCCCACTAGTATAATGTTTTGACAATAATATAAACAATACTAGACAGTGAGGTGAATAGGCTAACAGACTGATCAAACGATAATATATTTCTGTCTAGAGTTTACAATGCGCGAACACAATGGTGTTTAGACTCTGTGTTTTTTCTTAATTTCACTTTCATCGTAAATTATTCTCTGATTATGTGGTTTCATCTAATAGGCATTAAAATTGACAACTCGTCTGAATTGTCATCGCACATCATAAGTTTCTTTGACTGACAGACTTATGATTAAATACAATAGCTGAATAATACACATAGTAATTTAATGTGAGATTCGTGTAAACTCACATGTTTTACTTTCAACCTGATTTATACACTAATTGCTCTGAGTGAAAAAGAATAATACATCATTCATTGCAATTTAGTGAAAACAATGAAATATATAATGTGGTAGTTATTCAGCGATTCAAAATGTTGTGAAACTGGTGTTGAGAAAAGTTTTAATGCATTTCATGTAAGGCAAGATGGTATTTCTGAAACTGTCAGTAATTTCAATGAATGCTAATGCTATGGCGACAAACATTGTTATGGCTCATGTGTACCATCAATAAATGGATATGATTTTGTGCATGCGAAGTTACAATAACAAACGCGATTGATTACCTAGCTAGTTTCTCTATGTAATATATATCTAATCGATCCCAGATCAGAATAAGAAGAGCAAAAGCCGATAAATCAAACAGAAAAGCCATGCTATATTTCAGCCATTTCTTTGTATATACTCAAAACCAGTGTACACAACCAAATAACTGTAGTTCATAAATAAAGGCTAATATACAAACAGTAAATATGTTAAACAGGAGTTCGGAGCAAAATATACATAACGATGAAAGGAATAATATACTTATATCACACACAACTAAAACAAATGAAGTGTTTTGCTAAGACATTGTTCGAAAAATCAGTCATTTTTCTGTTAGTCGCCACACATAACAGTCAATATGATTATACCAATTACATAGAAACCACCACAGTAGCTTCGCAATCATAAATATAATAATCGTTGACTTCTGAGATTAGAATAACTAGTATTCTGAAGTTATACTGTCGTGACATATCAAGCCTGGCCAAACAACTTACTTGACGTCTTTCTTAAAACAATGCTCATACACAGGCGAACACCACTACTAAAAATATATGCTTGACTGGTCATCAGTCGTCGTTGCTTGGACAGTGAGTTTAGGATTTTTAAGCTTGAATGTTATCTTTAGACCAAATTTCATTATATTTGATTACGTTTGTTACTTTAGGATGTTCTTGAAATTTAAGTAAGTAATAATTACTAGTGGAGTTCAAACTTGTAAGAAGGGCAATGTTTATACTAATTTTATTGTTTGATCATTGTGTGATATCACAAATTCATAGAAGTGAGAATTCCGTCTTTCGATACTTGATCAGTAGTACAGAAGATTAGACGTCTGGCATCCTAGAGCCGATAGGGCGATTTCAAGGATAGGACGAGACTGCTTACCAGTATCCGCTGGTTAACAACGGTATCCTTCCAATAAAAATAAGTTTGAATTACATTTCCAGCGCTTGACTCACTTAGATACCAAAACATCCAAACACTGTTGCAACTATTAAGAGAACTGGATTATAGTGCAACTGGAATTTCGCGTCACAATTTATTTCAGGTTGCTTCAGTTATTACATGACCAGACGAAACATCCCAGTTTCCCATCAACCTAATATATCTTGAGAATGTCTGCAATTGTGTCCAAGTTGTTATTTTTACTATTAATAAAATTATTATTATCATTACTTCACAGAATACTGGTTATAACTCAGACATTCAGTGTTCATGCACTGCTGTCTGATTTCTGTTGGATTTGTAATATATGAGTCAATTCAGATCACTAACACCTACGCATATCAAAGCTTTCCATGATGCACATAAAATAAACAACACACTTACACGCAATCTAAAACATGACGTTAATCACGGTTCTCTAATTAACCATTTTCGACACTGAATCTACCGAACCAATTAAATTAACGAGATACGTTTCACATATATTATGCTACTACGAAAGAAAAAGTTTGTTTCAAATTGTGTGGAAATGAAACTGGAATTATATGTACTGGTAGCAGTTACTGTTGGTTACTAAAATAACTAAATTAGTGAATGAATTTGATTTTTACTAATGTATTTTATTATTCAAGATGACAATAAACACACTGGAATGTCGGGTCCAACTTACTTATAACAAGAAGCAAACAAATTCCCACGCAAACTGGTATTAAAGATGTTCATTGTCTGGAATCATTTCTTATGGTTTCTATTCTCTATCACAAAATGATAATACATTTTAAAGCTAAACTTATTTTCATGGAATTATGTTCATCTTCTAATCACTTGTATTTTTTTATAAATAATGTACAAATAGTCATCTAAAATCTCGGCGATCTAACTTGTACACAGGAAATCTCAACAACGTTTTACGAACTGCAACATAATCGCGGTACGTTCAACTTTTGTGGTAACTAGGTCGTAAGCACTCGCAGGCGGTACGTAACCAGTCAAAACATAGCTCATTTAATTACCAGAGTAAGCCAAGTGGTGAACAAGTACACAACACATTTTACCACTCTGACGCAAATAACTTTGCAAGAAATTTTAGGTCGCCGAATACACAGCAGTATGCTCTAAGCCCTGGTAATCCTACACCATACACGACTTACTCAGATCGTATAAGTGGTTTAACTTTCCCTCCTCACTTTCATAATTATACTCCTGATGGGCTACTAGGATATCCTCCGTCTTTTGCTTATAGCCAACGTGCTGCCATGTCACCTAACTTAAGCTACTCAGGACATCCTATCTCTGACAACTTTAATAATTTTTTAGGGATCAGGCAGTCACTAGTCCCGTTAGCAATACAGCTTGCTCAGACATTAGCTCAAGCAGTCAGACTGCCGTATTAAACCACCATTTAGTTACGTTAAACACGAACGATTCAGACAAAGATCTTATTCGATTCTTTACAATTCACTCTTCATTTCTAAACTTTTTAGTAATTAACGCCCGCTCACTTCTTAATAAAATATCAACTCTAAAAACTATAGCCTTATTAACTAAACCTTCATTAATATTTGTCACAGAAACATGGTGTTTCGCCTCAGTAACTGACTCAGAATTAGCCATTCAGGACTATATGTTATATCGCGGCAATAGAGAATATAGACGGGGTGGCGGCTGTCTAATATACGTAAGTGTTTGTTTTTCGTCTAGAAGAATCAATGACGAAATACTAGATAAGGTACCAGAGTCGGTCTGGATATCAGTTAATACTCAGAACTACAGTTTACTTTTCGGATGCATATATAAAACCCCCAACACATCGACTACTGTAGATGACACCATTAATAATGCTTTTGTACATACCTCTGCCCTAAATTATAATGCGAAAGTCATCGCAGGGGACTTTAATCTTCCTAGGATAGACTGGAATGTTGGTAGAGGACTGTCATATGATGAAGAAAATCTTCTTAGTACATTAGAAATGCACTGTTGGAAACAATGTGTACACAGTCCCACGAGATATAATAACATTCTTGACTTAGTTTTCTATCATGATGTCACTCCTCTGTCACTTCAAGTTAGTAAAGAGCTCGAAACTAGTGACCACAAAATGATTCTATGTGCTCTTCCTTTTAATATTAATCTTAGTCACCCCAATAATCGTAAATTACGTAAAACTAGACTATATCGAGACTATAAAAATGTGGATTGGAATATTCTACACGCCCTTCTAAGTTGCTCTGACTGGGACAATTTTTTCTTAACTAATAATCTTACAGAAGCACTAGATATATTTTATCAAATTAATGACTCGTGTTTAGATTCGATTGCACCTATTAGGATAAGCAATATAATTAAGTCAAATGATTTGTACATACCACTTCATTACCGTAAAAAGCTTAGACGCTTACAGAAGTGTTATTTTAAGTCAAATGACTTTTCTGCAGTCGTAGAAATTACCATGACCTATAATCAAATAAAAGAAGTCCACAGGTTAAATGCGATTAAAGAAGAGGTGTCAGCAATGGACAGTGGCTCCAAGATACAAAACTTGGTGCGACTGTTCAATAAACGCCTCAAACCTTCTTGGAATAGTGATATTCCCTGCATTTTACGAGATGGAATACTGATTAATGACCATAATATTATAGTGAACCTGTTCAGCGATTTCTTTGCTAACAGAGGTAAGCCGCTGGAAGATATTGAGGTAGAAATGATCAATTCGGCTACTAACTATTTAGAGTCCGTTACTTTCACTTATGATAATATTTGTAAATCCATCAAATCACTTAGAGCGTCAAGTAGTTGTGGAGTGGATGGGTTGGCATCTATTTATTTCAAACTCGGGGGACCTAATATGCCATTAATCCTATTAAGACTGTTCGACCTATCATTGACAGCAGGTACATACCCTAGCAGATGGAAAACCTCTAACATCTGCCCTCGCTTCAAATCAGGTGACAGAACAAACTTGCATAACTATAGGCCCATAAATATCACCCCAGTTATCTCTAGGATAATAGAAAAAATAGTATGTGACAAAATATCTGACCATTTACTCTATGAGAAACTTATCTCTAATTTCCAACATGGTTTCCTCAAAACTAGGTCTTGTATGACTTGTCACTTTGAATTCTTTAATTTAATTTTTACTGAACGAAGCCTTGGGCACTTGGTGTTAGTATTGTACTTAGACATATCTAAAGCTTTTGACATGGTTAACCACAGGCTTGTTATGGGCAAACTTTCCTCTTATGGGATTAAAAATCCATTACTTGCATGGTTGAACTCTTTCCTCAGTCATAGGCACCAAATTGTCAAAATTAACTCCACCCTGTCCAAGGCAGAACCAGTTGCAAGTGGCGTTATACAAGGAAGTGTCTTAGGCCCACTGCTCTTTATAGCTTATGTAAATGACATATGCAAATGCTTCAGCATGGAAAAACCCTTTCTATACGCAGATGATCTTAAAGTAGTATACTCATTCCCTCCCCATGAATTCGCACAAACATTCTGTAGCGTCACTGCTGAACTCAACAAGGTCGCAGTATGGTGCTCAAAATGGAAGTTAGACCTCAATGCTTCTAAGTGTGGTTGGATATGTTTTGGAGATAAGCGCCTCAATTTCGATCTCTTCATAAACGGTAGTAAGTTGTCTAGGCTACAGTCAGTAGTTGACTTAGGACTAAGATACTCTTATGATCTATCTTTTACAGAACAGGTCAATATGCAGACATCTAAGTCACATCGACTACTGGGTTGCATATTACGTAACTTTCATAGCGATGACTCTCGTATCCTACTATATAAGGTTTGTGTCAGACCCTTACTTGAATACTGCACTTTTATTCTCAGTAATGTTTCCATTAAGAATAAACTCAAACTGGAGTCGGTACAACGTCGCTTCACTCTTCGTATTTTTAGGACTGATTGTACTCTGGACTATAAAACTAGGTGCATTAAATTAGGACTAGAAACTTTATGGAGGCGCCGACTCAAGTTAAACTTAATCTTCTTTTATAAGATATTGAACAGTTTGGCGTTTTCATCATCTAGCACAATTAAGTTCGAGGAACCTTCTTGCTATAACCTACGCAATTCAGCTTCGAAAGCAAAAATTTCACATTCCAAATCTACTCTTTATATGAATTATTTGACAAATAAATTCTCGAGAATATGGAACAATTTGCCTAAAGCCATTCGAGAAACAGATTCACTTCCTTTATTTGTGCAACAGGTTGGTCATCTCATCGATTCTGATAGCTCATTAAAAATGTTCATCCCAACTATTGTTTCTTATTCCACTAGCGAAATAATAGGGACTCTAAATGTGTGAGCACCAGTTACTTGTCATAGTCATAGGCTAGTGTTCTTCATCTTTAATCCAAATATAAACTCAAGTATTAATACTAATTCTGCCCGTTCGTTCAGTTAACGTAAGTGGCATGTCATGTCCTTCAATGCCTGTATACACATTGATTGTCTCAGAATACCAGTGCTTTTGTTTTGTGTTTTCTCTGTCTTTGTCTTTCCTATATTTGTAGATTAATATGTATATGGCTATTATGGAACCTACTGGCACAAAACTGTTGACTTCTCTTCTACGCCCAAGTTCCAAGTACTCTTGATCTTATCCTGTATCTGAACACGCTCAATACTCCACTCTGCAAACTCTTAACCGTTTTTTGGAATTGTAACGCAGTGGTCAAGGAGCGCGCGGTTCTTATTCATATTAGCACCAGGATACAATATAAATATTTGATGTCCTGATAGTTAAAACTTCGTGGCAGTTGATTTGATTCTTAATTCAAATCTGTATATGTTATAAATGTCCTGACATTGACAATTTGTAATAATATTTGTATGTATGTAAACTTATCATTGTGACCATGCCTGTAAACTGGCATGCTCTCATGTACAAAATGAGAATAAAACTATTATTATTATTATTATCTTTTGTATATATCTATTTATTAGAAAGAGGGTTAATAGTTGTAACTTTATGACAAGTAAGTTGAATAGACATGTGTTTAAAACAGTGATGATCAAATTCGTCGAAAATGTTCGAACTTATCTCGATGGTGTTCTGTCTACTTGACATTGGTACCTTAGGATAGGCTCACGAAAACACATGTGTAGGATTCACGTGATTTGTTTTATACACTCTGATAATAAACACTTACCCACAAACACCATATAATGTTTTTCGAGTAATAACTTACTCATTGATATCACTGTTGTATTGACCACTAGTAGATGAAACTAAGTGTAAACGAGATTCATTTTGTCCTGATAATTTTCTTTAGTAGTTTAGTGGTTTTTATACTGTCGCACTCGTGTATTGTGGCCAATCAATAAAACTGTGTATTAAACATATCCTGTGATTGGTTGAATGAAACGTTACATATACATAGTGATAGTTGAATACACTAGGTCGACGTATGTAAACGTTCATAAGTACCCCGAATGTGATAGGTTTTGTATTAATACATTACTAATCCGCAATGTTAACACTGTTTGAATGTGTCACTCATGTATCTGCACACACATACATACGATGCCTATAGCGACAAGCACGTTCGTTGTCTAGAGCTCAATTATACAACAGCTGTACTAATCCTCGTTCTAAACCGAGTCTCGTTCATTGGTTGAATGGATTATTATTTGTTTATTGTTATGACATCATAACTACATAATTCTACGTCCTTGACATTTCTCTTAGCTAAAACGTTCACAACAAATCATTTAGACACCCGGATTAACGCATTTGACGTGTGATGGTCATCAGGGAAATATAATCGTTAGCCACAAATATAACTGCCAATCAAAGTAAACTAAATTCTAAGAAACTTTGCACCTATTCTATGCACTAGTTTTAACTGTTAAAATAGTGTCTATTTCAATTTGTGACTGTGAGATGTTGTTAAATCGATAGTGTTCTGAATCAGCAACATTTTATTATTAGACTCACTAAAATGCCGTCAAATGTAACTTCAACTGATAAACTCTAAGCAGTTTATTTCATTCAGTTCTATGTGGTCATTTGATATTCTGTATATAAATATTATCTACCATCTATATAATGTGTCATAAACTGAAATGCAGTATTGTGTCGTCGACTATCTCCTTACTAATAAATTATCACTTACTCTATCATACATAAACTACGTTTACAAAAAATGCGTTGTCATTTAGGTGTTAAACTTTAAAGGTTAAAAATGCTGTTAGATGATTTCTGACATTACTGAAAAATGATTTGTGGAAGAGTTCCATTGTCATTTATATGTCTATAATTAGTAACATTTGTCATTTTCAGTTTGTACAAACCGTTATTAACACTATAATGAAATCCTGGTTTATGAAATAAGTTTGTTTAGAAAGCCTTCTTTACTGTCATTTCAGTGAACTACCTTCAAACTTGATAAGGTAGCATTTGACTAACTACTGTAAACCGTATTGTGTAGGTAAGCCACTAGATAAAATTTATAAATATAATTTTTTTAACGATATATAGTCATTACGTTTTTAATTGTTTACATTAGTTCAGATGTAACCAGTCATAAGACTATGGTCTAACAACATAAATGTTTAGTATAGAAGCGTTCTTCATAAGTGGAACATTTACTATCTGTTTTGGTGATTTTGAAGAAATTCAGTAACAGACCAGAAATAAATCATCTTAGTTACCTTACAATTATAATTGTAGTCTGTATAAGTTAGCAATTAGCTCAATTCATACAAATCAATATTAAAATAATGGGTAAAATGTTCTTACTAATGTATACGGTACACAGAGATCTAAAACCAATTATTCGAATGACTGACAAAACAGTTAGGTTCGCATGTAAATTCATGAGGTGTTATACATTCGTTCGTCATTCATTACTGTTGATTAAGGGAGGATTGTTGTAGTAGTATTATAAAAGAAGAATAGTCAGTATACAATAATCCTGTCCATGAATATTTGTAATAATACTTACAAAGCAAGAAGCTAAATGGTAGATAAACTACTTTGCATTCATGCACAATGAATAATTTCTCAGAAATGACTTACAGGTAAATAGCAAAAATGTATCAGAAGATAAACGAGTAGGTGAATATAGTGGTTGATGTATTAAATGTCAATAATATCTACATGACGATACGAATAGATAGATATGTTTAGTTAAAAAATCAAAACAGATTTCGCATCTCTACTTAACAGTCCAATGAAAACATTCAGTTCATCAAAAATTTAGTGTAACGAAATAATATGTCATTTTATTAAAGGTTGACGTCTTGAAATATGGATCACAGAATCTTCAATATCATCGCCAAAGAATGATGTGAATAGGAAACTCAATATATCATTCAAAACAAAGCCACTTTAGAAGGTAAAATATTTAAAAAAACTGTAGATTGTAATTTGCAGTGATTCATTATACGTAACTGATCATAGTAAAAGGGTAAATAACTGTGATAATGTCACTAAAGCAATTTCTCTTGTGTCAAACTAACTAGACAACACTATGTATTTCGAAAATTAAAGTGATAATTATTTGATTTTTAGCACTCTACACATATGATACGAATTATTAAATAATGCGATTGGAGGTCGCTCCATTTTATGAAGTTAACAACTACATTTAAACTTCTCTTCTGATGGTTATACTGTTTTAAAGCTTGGACAAAATAGAAGAGTCGGGTATATAATAAGAAAATACTATCCCTGAACAGCAAACCTCATTAAAAACAATAATTAGATAAATGTATTTTAAACATCCTAACTTTGTCTACTGAATATGTGGGTCTTTAAATTGAAGAATTATGACGTTTCATGGTAAATACGAGTTTCTGCGGAAGTTTCTGTAAAACTGATACCACTCTTGACAACTAGAGCAACAAATTATGCAGGTATATAAAATGTTCGCACAATGTGAGAGACGAAATATAACAGCTCAATATAATCAAGAAAGAGTAAATTTGAATAAGCGAAACTCATTGGTTACAAGATGAATGGCAAAGATAATTCTCGAAAGAAGTACTGTCATACTCTAGTCACGAGGACGGAAATGCCTCACACACAGAAACTTGCGATAATGCTGTCCCAAGAAGCGAATTAACATTGATAAGGTAAGAACCTTGTAGACCAGGGATTTTCAAAGCATCCAACTAAACAAGGAAGGAGGGGATTTCAATAAATGTCATCGAGTACTATGTGTCAAACAACGACAACCAAGTAGACGACAAAGACCAGTTCTAACCAAGGCTGATATCAATCATCAAGAAGTGCTCAACCATAGAACTGATAATTGTTATCAATAACCTAATTTTTAATGTCGAAATGAAAAGCACCGCATATGAAGACATCGTAGGACATCATGAAATTGAAAAAGAAAAAGAAAATATTGAGTGGTTTGTGAACTTGTATGCCTTCAACATAATGATTATTGGTGGCACCATATTCTTCCATAAATGCATGCACTAAGCTATATGTGTTTTACAGGACAATAATACGGACAACCAAATCTAGCACATTCACGATGATGAAAAGTTTAGAAGGACCATGAAAAACGTGAGAACAAAAACAGTAGCTGATCTCACTTCAGATCACCGCCTGCTAATGACCGGAATAAAACTGAAATTTAAGTAACACTGAACAACCAAAGCAACGTGATTATGAAAGTTTAATAGGACGTTTTCTTAGGATGTTGACAGACTCAACGAATTTAAAATAACTCTTGAAAATAGCTTCCAAGCATTTCATGATCTACTTGAATAGGATGACACTAATATAGAGAAACAAACTAGTAATGATAACAATTACTACTTTATTCTCAAATAGAGTTTTATAAACAAGAGTATGCAAACTTAGCGACATAATAGGAATGATATCGATTTGTCTACATACAAAAGATTTGGTGAAGAGTCGCCATTATGGAATTCACACTATATGATGATACTAGCAAAGAAAACAAAGCCAACGGTGAAGTAAAAATTTCACATTCCAAATCTACTCTTTATATGAATTATTTGACAAATAAATTCTCGAGAATATGGAACAATTTGCCTAAAGCCATTCGAGAAACAGATTCACTTCCTTTATTTGTGCAACAGGTTGGTCATCTCATCGATTCTGATAGCTCATTAAAAATGTTCATCCCAACTATTGTTTCTTATTCCACTAGCGAAATAATAGGGACTCTAAATGTGTGAGCACCAGTTACTTGTCATAGTCATAGGCTAGTGTTCTTCATCTTTAATCCAAATATAAACTCAAGTATTAATACTAATTCTGCCCGTTCGTTCAGTTAACGTAAGTGGCATGTCATGTCCTTCAATGCCTGTATACACATTGATTGTCTCAGAATACCAGTGCTTTTGTTTTGTGTTTTCTCTGTCTTTGTCTTTCCTATATTTGTAGATTAATATGTATATGGCTATTATGGAACCTACTGGCACAAAACTGTTGACTTCTCTTCTACGCCCAAGTTCCAAGTACTCTTGATCTTATCCTGTATCTGAACACGCTCAATACTCCACTCTGCAAACTCTTAACCGTTTTTTGGAATTGTAACGCAGTGGTCAAGGAGCGCGCGGTTCTTATTCATATTAGCACCAGGATACAATATAAATATTTGATGTCCTGATAGTTAAAACTTCGTGGCAGTTGATTTGATTCTTAATTCAAATCTGTATATGTTATAAATGTCCTGACATTGACAATTTGTAATAATATTTGTATGTATGTAAACTTATCATTGTGACCATGCCTGTAAACTGGCATGCTCTCATGTACAAAATGAGAATAAAACTATTATTATTATTGTTAGAATGTTCTTGATGATTCAGAAAACTCAAATAGTTATTCTACAATGATCCAGTAGCCAGATAACAGCCACCACTCAAAAAGCTAAAGTATGAAACTAGCTATTTTGGAGGATATCAAACTTGTCACAAATATTAACATAGCTAAGCCGAGTTCCAAACATTCAACGTTTTATTTGATTTTGACATTGGCTTACGAGTTAACATTAAGTTCAGGGAAAGTGCAACTTTCATTCTGCAAAAATTTAAACAACTAATATGCTTCATGTTCGAGTAGTTTTACACAAGGTTAGTCAAGCTGAGACTATTGAGGGCATATTTACATTCTCTTTTGAAATAATCACACCCAACCTGTTTACTGCTGTCTACTTTCAAACGTTAGTAATCTCCGAACAGTACTATTGACTGGAGATGGATAACCAGACCATTTTTAATTGGATTGTAGTAGCTCAAACCTTACTGTGTTAATGATGTATCAATTTATGTAAATCAGTGGGACTGCCATCAATAAATTCACACGTGCAGCAACACTGCACGATTGTTTACCATATGACATTTATAAATCGATAATTGTAACTTGTTATATGTAGACCGAAATATATATTTGAAAATCTTAACTGCACTTACAACACTATCTTGGTAAATCTAGGCAGATAAACCACATGATGATTATTGAGTGCTAAGATGTGTTTCGATTAATTCTAAGTGCTCAGCACGTATTTTCACGCAACTTCAATTATGGAAATGGCATTTACAGGGTTTCCGAAAAATTGCTATTTAAACAGTAGCCCTATTCAATAGAGACGTAGGGCTATTTGTTTTATATGAATGTTATTCACACAAATCATCAACCTCTTATCACATGATGTTAAATAAAGTGATGAAATAAAATTTGTAGCTTATATTGAATTTTTAAATTAAATGAAATACATGAACTGGTATTACTACAATCAATTTTAAATTATGCAAAATAATAGAAAACATGAATTTATTAAGAATCATTTTGAGTATTTAAGTGTTCAACTCTAAAGTCTTCTATAACGTTCCGCATCTACTTGACTTTCTTTTAATCCATAGAAATTGTGTTCATTTGAATGTTAGAAAAAGTGCATGTTTTCGTATATGGAAAGAACAAAGGTTAATATTAACGACAAATTCATAAACAATACACTAAAATGCCTCTAGAAATTCAGTGCTGAGTTGCCAATATATACACAGAACACTCTAATATATACTCATGCACTAAAAAGCATATGACTTAGTTGTACAGACGTTTATTTATAAAACCATATATAAGATAGCAATGTAACTAACTACAGAGTGTAATTCTGACGATCGATAATTTACTGCATTCCGACACGTCATACATCAATGTACTTATTTTAGTAGATGAAAATATCAGCTTATTTAACAGAAATGAACGTGTATCACATGTTTACGTTAATTGGTTTAACATATTAATATCATGATAAATTTTGAATAATCATCTGCATTTAAGAAGTTAACGTACCTGTAGGTGAGTGAGAATCAACTATAATATTAATCACAATAAATGGCATCTGTGCCAAATTAGTTTGTCTAATTTGTAGTATCTGCGAAACTAACTTCGTTCTGTACAAAACTCAATCAAATTTGATTATCAAAATGATAAATGATGAAGTAACGATACAAAGATGACTATTTTCTGTTATAAATGCAACGAGTGAATATTAAATAAGAGAAACTACAATCAATGATCTTCAGCAAAAAGAATGTATTGTGCAAACAAGGCAACTAGATTGGGACAAATATTCAAACCACCATGATTACATCCGTCTGTCTGTTGTAACCCTTGCTAAATCACATGCTTAGAGTATGTCACAGAATTATTTCATTAAGGTAAAATAACATAATTTTAAAATGGTCAACTCATAGAAAAAGTATGTCTTCTACATAAGAGTGACATCATTAAATACAAATTTGTCTATCATAGAATTTTGTACCTAAATGGGTTGTCAACAATGCATGATCTGTTTGGCAAACATTGATACACTTTCGTCAACAATCTATTTAAACTACACAGAAAATTTGTTGAATTTCCACGTTATACGCCAATATTTTAAAATTAATGAATAAAGAATTTGTTAATCGCAACTCACATAAAAGTGAAAGCATATAGACTGTGAAAAAATATTGTTTAACAAAATTGAAAGGGTGTGTCATGTAAATTAAAAAAAATTTACTAAATCAATTTGAGCAAAATTCAAATATCCTGTGATAAATAAGTTGCTAATAAACGTGTCTTCAACAATTCGTCTCTAATCGCAAAGGATGTTTTCCACTAACCTACAAAATAATGTTACACGAATTCATGGAATCCTGTAACTACTAAACAGAATACAGGTCATCACTTCCTACACTTATTCCATTTGATATAAAACGCATCATCTGTAAACATTATAATATCCTTGCGAAGTAATAATGTCATTGAATAACTACCGATTAATTTTAATAAGAAAAAAACTTACCGAAAATTGACAAAAAGCCTTCTATTTAAGGTAAACATCAAATGTGAATAAATATCACGATTTAATCAGAAATAATGCACAAAATAAAAATTGATTAAATTAGAACATTTTCCACATACATTTTAAACACTAATTTGTACACAATACAAAGTTGTTTCGCATCAATTTCAAAGTTACTTAACCGCAATAAGGATAAATATGTTTTAAGCTTTATTCTTTCATTCTTGTTTTCATGATTTAGTGCATATTATATGATATTCTTACTATGTCCTGAGTCTACGTTAGTTACTATTTGTTTTGATTTCCTATAACGTCAACATATAAATTCCCATAATCTAAACAAATAACAGCCAATTATAGAATATATGCGTCAAAATGGTGAAATTTCTAAGTGATGTATAAAGCACTTACGATGTACTTTGGGCACCGAATTGTCACCTGATAATTATGTATAAAATTATATTGAAATCACCAGTGTTCACAAATACACATATACATAATAAATCACGAACATAATAAAAATACTTGATTACTTGAAGCCATCTATGACTTTGCCATATGAATCATTTTGTCACGTTAAACAAGTTTAAATGATATTATCTATTTTGAATATTTGATTTGTTGGCATGTTCTTTGCCCAAAACAATGATCATTGAAGGTTTAACTATAGTCAAGAGTCTATCATTATGCTTCAACCATAAGTGCATATTGATAAACACAGAAATTAGTGGAAGCTGGAAATATCCTCGTTCAAATTGCAATCACCTGATATAATTCAAATCATGCTCCTTATTAAATTTCTACTATTTACACTTGTCTATGGTATGAGATTACACACTAAACATCAGAGACCAATCGTATCAACAGAAGACGTTTATAATTTCATTATGATAAAACATAAGCAGATTGCGCTTTCTAAACAGTACAAAAATTATGGGAATAGAACGGATTGCAATAATTTTTTTAATTAGACAGCATTTGAAATAATCGCAGGTGTTTGAATAGATCTACGCAATGTCGTCGTACAACCACCTTAAACTTCGCTAGAAGTTGATCAGTGATCATGCAGCTGTGATATTTCGTAGCTGTTAACAATATTAAATACTTTCTTAAATAATAACTAAAATTGAAAATTTATGCGGTTGCATGTTGAGTTCTAAACACTGTTAACACGTTAAAATTGCAGTATTGAATTCTTCTTTCATCATATCAGCTACATACAGACTAGATAAATTCATGCCAAGATCTGTTAGACTTAAATTCATATTGTCATGTACATGGAAAGAAGACGAAATTCGAATGGTGCGTTTTGTGATATTTATTATCAACTCGTCTGTTTATCTTTGTAAAACTGGTTTTATGGACCAGAGAACAGTGCGTTTCAGGATTCGGTAAACATAGTCAGTGTGCTGTCTAAGTAATATAGTTCACAGCAGTTAAAAAACAAAGTGTAGTTAAATGTCAAAGTATATAACATTTACTAATAAGACTAGAATATTTTTCATCAGATGACGAATCTTTAATATTTTACAAAAAGTTATATTCTGTTGAAATAGTAACAAGCTTTCAGCATGTCAAATGATATCATGTTATTGAAAATCGAATAAAAACTCTATTAACACTTATGTGTATTACAAACATAGGTAATCAAGTCAATAAGAGTTTAACACGCTTACTAGTTGCACTACCGACATGACTGTCAGACACATCTGAAATGTAAATGAATCCTCCTAGTTATGAATACATTTTTATATGAAGTATTCGGGGTGCAACTATTTGAATCTTAAAAATATAGTCGTGTTTACAAATAAAACATAAATTCAACATGCAGTTTGTTAACAGTACTCAATTAAAGTCAGCAATAGCTAATTTGTAGGTCTAAGTGTGAGGAATTAATCAGTGAATTTTAACTATATCGGGCATGTTGCAATTATTTTCTACTTACAATGTCTGAACTGTCTTAGTTAAATATTTCATTCGGTACTGACTTAGTGGACAACGGAATAAGTAGTTGTTTTTGAAATTCTCACGCATTGACTTCATCTTTAGGTTATCTTTTGTATATGTCAATTTATTAGAAAGAGGGTTAATAGTTGTAACTTTATAACAAGTAAGTTGAATAGACATGTGTTTAAATCAGTGATGATCATATATTATATTTGGTACTGACTCAGTGAGCGAAAGAATGAGTAGTTGTCCTCATAATTCTTACGCGTGCACTTTAGGTAATTTTCTGCATTTGTCTATTTTTTTCAGAAGGATAATTCACAGTTGTACGTTATTGCAAGTAAGTTGAATAGACACGTGTCTTAAACAGTGATAATAAAATTTGTCGAAAAAGTTTGAAGCCATCTCAATGGTGTTTAATCTACTTGACATTAATACAATTGGTAAGGCTTACCAATTTACATGTGTAGAATTCACGTGATTTGTTTTATACACTCTGATAATAAACACTTACCCATAAATACCATATAATGTTCTTCAAGTATTAACTTACTCATTGATATCACTGTTGTAATGATCACTAGTAGAAGAAAATAAGTGTAAGGGAGATTCATTTTGTCCTGATAATTTTCTGTAGTTGTTCAGTGGTTTTTATACCGTCTCACTCGTGTATTATAGCCAATCAATAAAACTGTGAATTTAACGTATTCTGTGATTGGTCGAATAAAATGTTACTTGTGCACAGTGGTAATTAAGTTCACTAGGCCGACGTAGAGTATCAGGGTTTCTACTTCCAGTAGTTTTTATTTGATGAAAAAATAATACACATCAGGTTACAAAAATAAAAGTCATTCACATATCTTTCTAGCATAATTATGTCACTGACAATCAATTGCAAAATAATAAGAAGCATTGAAGCATAGATATTAAACGAACACTTTAGTTGAAAGCACTACACAAAGGAGAAAAAGACAATGACATAAGAGTTTAACACTGAATGTAAAGTAAATAAATTACTAACGACTATTTATTAAATTTATTACCGTTGCTAACGCCGTTGACTTATGATGAAAAAATTTGCTCTTGTTAGCCACAAGTATTACTGCTAATTAAAGTAAACTAAATTCTTAGAAACGTTGCACCTATTCTATGCATTAGTGTTAACTGTTAATATAGTGTCTATTCCAATTTGTGACTGTGAAATGTTATCAACCCGAAAGTGTTTCGCAACAGCCACATTTTAATAAGAAACGTACCGAAACGACATCTTATGTAATATCAACAGATGTACTCTAATTAGTTTATTTCATTCAGTTCTAATTGATCATTTGATATCAATGTATATGAATATTATATAAACATCTATTTAATGTGTCACAAATCAAAATGTAGTATTGTATACTTGACTATCTTTTTGTTAATAAATTATCACTTATTACATCATATACAAACTACGTTTACAAAAATTGTATTGTGATTCATATGTTAGATTTTTGAGGTAAAAGATGCTGTAAGATGATGTCGGCATAACTGTGAAATGATATGTGGAAAAATCGAATTGTCATTTATGTGTCTATAATTGGTAACATATGTCACTTTCAGTTTGTATATACCGTTATTATCTGTATAATCAAATCCTGCTACATAAAATAAGTTTGTTTTAAAAGGCTTTTTTCTGTCATTTTAGTGAACCCACCTAAAACTATATGAGGTAACATTTAAATAATTACTGTATACAGAATTATGAAGGTAAGCTACTGGAAAAATATTATAAATCCAATTTTGTTTCTGATATATAGTCATTACCTTGTAATCGTATACATTAGTTTAAATAAAAGCAGTCATGAGACTAAGGTCTAATCACATAACAAAACTTTTATATAGAAGTAGTCTTCATCAGTGGGACATTCACTATCTCTTATGCTTATTTTAAAGTTTTTCAGTTACAGACCAGAAATCAATCCTCTTTGTTACATTACAACTATAATTGTTGTCTGTAAGAGTTAGTAATTGGCTCAATTTACACAAATCATTTCTAAAATAAAGGGTTAGATATTCTTACTACTGAATACGTTACACAGAGATTCAAAACCTATCATTCGAATAACTTACATAACAGTCGGGCTCGCTTGCAGATTTATGAGGTATCAAACATTCATTCGTTATTTGTTACTGTTGATTAAGGGAGGGTTTTCATAGTAGTATTTTAAAAGTAGAATCGTTAGTATGCAATAATTTTGTCAATGATTAGTTGTAACGATACTTACAAATCAAGAGACTGAATGGTGGATAAACATCTTTCAATTTATACAAAATTGATAAATACTTAGAAAAGACTTACAAGTGTATCGACAAAAAAGTATTTTAAGGTAAACGAGCAAGCTAATTTAGTGGTGGATGCAATAATTGTCAATAATATCTACATATGCATTCAAATAAATAGATATGTTCAGTTATAAAATCATAACGGGTTTCACATATATACATAATAATCCAATAAAAGCATTCAACCTAATAAAGAAAATCAGTGTAATTAAAGAAAATATGTCAAATTATTTAGGTTGTCATCATGATATATGAATCACAAGGTCACGTACAACAATGCCGAAGAAAGATGTAATTGGGAAACTCAATATATCATTCAAAGCAAAGTCACTTTTGAAAGCAAACCATTTAAGAAAGCTAAAGGTTGTAATTTGTAGTGAATTATTAAACATAGTCGATTATGATAAAATGGTTAACAACTGTAACTATGGCGCCAAAGCGATTTCCTCGCGAGTTTAACTAACTAGGCAACACTAAGAATCCTAAAATTTAAAGTGATAATTATTTAATGTTTATCACTCAACATATATGATACGAAATATTTATTGAAGCAATTGAAAATGGTTTCACTTTAAAAAATTTATAAAACTATAAATGATGAAGTTACAATACAATGATGATTATTTTCCGTTATAAATGCAACGAGTGAAAACTAAATAAGAGAAACTACCAACAAACTGTGATATTTAGTAAAAGAAATAGATTGTACAAACAAGCCGACTAATAATGTAACGAATTTTCAAACTACCATGATTACATCTGTCTGTCTGTGGGAACCGTTGCTAAATCACATGTTAAAAATATGTCACAGAATTATTTCGTCTAGGTAGAGTTACGGAATTTCTTCACCAACATTGTTAATTTAAATATATGGTCGACTCACAGACGAAGTATATCTTCTATGTAAGAGTGACATTCATAAATATAAATTTGTCTATCTTAGAAGTTAAAACCTAAATGCGTTGTAAAATATATTTATGCTAAAATAATTTTGTATTGTTTAAACCTCCATAATTCACAGTCAGTCATGTATAATTTGTTAAGTAAAAGTTGATACACTTTTATTAACAACTTAATTAAGCAATGCAAAAATCTTGTTAAAGTTCCACGTTAATTGTGTAAAATGTGAAATTAGTGGATGAAGAATTTGTTTATTGCAACTTACGTGGAAAGGAAAACATTTGCACAGTAAAAATTTATTGTGAAACAAATTAGGGAAGGGGGTGTCATTTGAGCTCAAAATGGATTAACCAGGCCGAACTATGCAGAAATAAAATATGCCATGATAAATGATTTGCTAATTAATGTGTCTCCAAACATTTGCCTTTCAACAAAATGGATGTTTTTAAATATACCATGATAAATTGTTTTATGAAATTGTGAGACTTCATTATCACTAAACAGATTACAGGTCACTACTTTCAACACTAAGGTCAACAGTATTTGAAACTCAAAAAAGAGGGCCAATTAAACACATATATGAGGTTATTCTTTCATCGTAATGGAAACAATGTGGGTTAATTTTAATTGGTGAGTTGTTGATAAATTAAGTATGTTGCTAATCAGTGTAAGAAGAAAGTTGCTTAGGGTAAATAAGTTTCCAATGAAAGCAGTACACAATCACAGTGAGTACGTGATATAAAAAATATGTAAGATAGACAAAAATCAATTAGTGGTAGTAAAAAATCAGTTAAAAACCAAAGTTTTCTTTCTTCGTTTCTTCTACCACAATGCCAATAATTGTGATGTTTTAATAGTTGTAGAACTTTAATGAGCCAATACTGAATGATTTTAGGTCAGATGTTAAGTTTTCAAAAATCTGGTACAAATGTTTCGATCCTAAATATGAAGTGACTAGTGCTTAGATTTAAAGATAGAATCAGTAGGGCGAATAGTTTATGGTATTTTATTTCTGAGTTCGCTGTTAATATATAGCATTTATTCTCAAGTATCATTCTGTACACAACTTCGCCTTCGACCTCCTCTAGGGTGACTGCTGGTCCCATGACCAGATGAAGAAGTAGGGTTGGTCATGGGGTTGGTAACCCTATCCAGTAAGACCACAATCTTGCTAACCAGTAAAATCTATATGATAGCTTTAAATCTGCCCTGGAAGTTGGAGGACCTTTGATGACGCCTTATGGTACAAACCGAGTTTCTTTGAAATTCACAAAGCCGATGTTGATTTAACAACCAGAGCAACCAATAATATAAGTACGTAGAACGTCCGCACGATGTGAGAGACAAGTAGAGTATGCGAATCGCCAAAAATGTGAAAAGATACAACCTGAAAATACTTGGAATAAGTGTAACCCGTTTGCTACAAGCTGGACAGCAAAGATTGTCCTTAGGAGGAGTGCTTTCATATTCCGGTCACGTAGAAGAAAACGCCTTACTCACAGGAAGTGGCACTTATGTTGTTCCATGAAGTATAAAGGGCTTTAATAGGATGGGATCCTCATGGACCAAGGATCATTATAAGATCATTCAAGGCGAAAAAGGCGAGGATTACAATTAATATAATCTAGTACTACGCACCCACCAACAACAGCCACGATGGTGACAAAGATCACTTCTACGCAAGGTTGCAGTCAATCATAGATAAATGCTTAGCCAAAGACATGACCATACTAATGGTAAACTTCAACGTCATGGTTGTGAAGGACAACTTCGCATATGAAGACATCATGAAACGACATAAACTGGGAGGAAGGAATGAAAACAATGAGTGGTTTGCAAATCTATGTGCCTTTAGCAAAATGATAATCGGTGGCACCGTATTCTCGTACAAACGCATACACAAAACTATATAGGTTTCACCAGACTAAATTATGAACAGCTCACAAAGACCATGGGAGACGTGAGAAAAACGAGAGAAGCTGACATAACTTTAACTCATCACCTGGTGGTGGTTAAAATGAAAATAAAGATAAAGAGGCACTGGACATCTGAAACAGCAGTATTAGAAAATTTTAACACAGCCCTTTTCCGGAATACTAACAAACGAAGCAAATACAACATGACTCTCAACAGCAAGTTCCAAGTATTTCATGAACTACTAGAAGAAGCTGGAAATAATATGGAGGACAATTGTTAAGATATTAAGAAAACAATAACTTCAACATGTCTAAAGGTTTTTGGTCGCATGAAAGAACACCATGAAGAATGGATTTCTGTTGGTACTCTGGACGTGATCTCAGGAAGAAGAAGCGAAGAATTGGCAATTAATAAGAGCTGGACAAGGAAAGAGAAAGCCATAGAACAGGGTCGAATACGCAGCAGTCAACTAGCAAGTAGAGAGAAGCATCAGGATGGATAAATGAAGATACTTTAAGGACCTATCAATGAAGGCGAAAAAACTGCTAGTGAATAAAACATGATGCACCAATACGATACAACGAAGAGTCAGCTTAGAAATTCAAAATATGACTGGCAAGCTAATCACTGAAGTAAACGAACAACGAAACAGATGGGTAGAACACTTTTAAGAGCTGTTGAATCGACCAGCACCACTTAACCCGCCAGTCATTAGAGCAGCAGCAACAGATCTTTTCATGAACACCGAACAATCAACAGTTAAAGAAGTCAAAATGGCCATCCGACAAATTAAGAATGGCAAGTCAGCGAGGCCAGACAACATACTAGCTAAGGCACTGAAGGCAGATATAGAAGCAACTGCTAAGTTACTCTACATTCTCTTTAGAAAGGTTTGGGAAAAATAACAAGTTTCAGTAGACTGGGAGGAAGGATACCTCATCAAGATGCCAAAGATAGGAGATCTAAGCAATTGCAAAAACTACGGACATTACTCTTTTTTTGATGCCAGAAAAAGTCTTCAACAGAGTGTTATTGAACTGAATTAAAGATCCAGTCGACGCTCAACTTTGAGACAAACAGGTTGGATTTCGTAACAAACGATCGTCTATTGACCAAATTGCTACCCTACGGTTTAATATTGTGCAGTCAATTGAATGGAAATCACCCCTTCAAATTAACTTCCTTGAATACGAAAAAGCATAATACAGCGTGGATAAAAGAATATTATGGAGCCTTCTACGACATTATGGCGTACCCGAGAAGAAAGTCATTATCATACGGAACTCCTATGACTGATTACATTGTAAAATCCTTCTTGGTAATCATTTCACGAATTTATTCAAAGTAAAGACCGATGTTAGACAAGAATGCTCAATGTCGCCCTTATTTTCTTGCTGGTAATTGGATGGACTATGAAGACCGCAACATCTCAAAGCAATCTCGGATTACAGTAGACAACATCGATGCAACTAAAAGACTTAGACCTTGCAGGTTATCTAGATCTTCTATCACACATACAGCAAAAAATGCAGTTGAAAACGAACAAGGTAGCAGCAGCCCTGGCAGCAGAAAACTTTAACAAACACTAAGAGGAAAGCAAGATTCTTAAATACAAAACAATCAACACTAACCCAATTTTACTTGACGGAGAAATTCTGGCAGATGTAGAATCCTTAACATACTTTGGCAGCATCATCGATAAACAAGAAGGGTCTGATGCAGATGTGAATTCGCAGATTGGAAAGGCAAAAGCAGCATTTATACAACTGAAAAACATCTAAAACTGAAACCAACTGTCAGTCAACGTTGAAGCTAGAATTTTCAATACAAATGTGAAGACAGTTCTGTTATATGGAACTGAAACTTGGAGGACTACGAAAAGCATTCTTCGTAAGATACAAGTATTCATAAACAGTTGTCTGCGTAGAATACTTCGAATCCGTTGGCCGAAAACCATTGACAACAACCTCCTATGGCAGAGAACAAATCGACTTTTTTAGTAGGGAGAAAAATTAGGAAAAGACGCTGGAGGTGGATAGGACACACACTAAGAAAATCACCAAATTGTGTCACAAGGCAAGCATTAACATGGAACGCTGGAGGTCAAAGAAAAAGTGGGAGACCAAAAAATACACTGCGTTGGGAACTGGAGTCAGACATGGAGAGACTGAAGTGCACTTGATAAGAACTGGAAAGGAAGGCTTAAAACAAACTTGGTTGAAGAATACTGGTCAGCGGCCTTTGCTTCACAAGGCATTGATTGATTGAGCATTTAGTACAAAAGAGTTAACCAGTTTACAGGCATGATCAGAATGATTTCGGCTTACGTACATACAAGGATTTTAATAAATAGTCTGTCTCAGGACATTCATGACTAATAAAGACCAACAGCATCATAGTTTCCAGTGCTGTGATACCGAATATACGTATAATATCATGGTGCATATATGAATTAGAATCGCGCGCTTTTTGACTATACAGTTACGATTCCAAAAATCTCACAGCAACATTGCATTTAGTGCTTACTGATGAACAGCGTTAACTAGTAGTTTTGAAGTTTGTGTCATGACAATAGGTTAAATGACGTAGGGAAAAACACCTGGGAATATAATTTCGTTTATTATTTTATTTAAGAATATCAAATTGTCTTTGTTGATGAAGAAACAGGGATTTTTAAAAAGGAGATTTACATCGAATCCTTTTTTTTGGGTTACTGTGTAACTTCCTAATAAATTTTTCACATGGATTCTATCTGTGAATGAGCAATATTTGAGTTTAGGTCTTATTCGTATCGTGAACACGGAAAGCAAGATCAGCATCATACCCAACAAGGTTAAGTAACTTGATATAAAGTATGCACAAATATATAAGTTGAATGTAAACTACAGTGGTGTTAGTAGTCCACATGTTTGAAGTGGGTCATTGTTTTCAAATGTGCCATGTATTGGCCATTAGACCATTTTTGAACAGCTTCTAACCTACAAACTTTTATTCAAATAGTTCAAATATCTATGAATTCCGCAATTCATTAGTTTCAAATTTAATTTGCACATTTTTCACAATTGTAAACAGACACTGTATAGACCAAGCTACTGATAACTTTGAGGATTAACGTCGTTCTGTATAGGGCCTGCCGGTTATTAAGTTACGCACGAATTCGCGATAAGAAAGCCAATAACACAATTTATTGGTGCGAAACGTGGTACTATATCAACAATGAACACAATTTAATACACAAACCTCAACAGTTCCCTTTCTCTATACAGCCCAAGGATTCAAGCGATTGTACAATTAATCTATAATATAACAAATAGATAGTGAAGTGACAGTAAATTAGTTACTTGTCCAAAGAAAGTGTTCCTAACAAATAAAGGAATCAAACGTGGGAAATCAACCAACTGAGCCAATTCACTCAGACAGACAGGAAATATTAAGCCAATATGGCGTACAACAAAACCTTGAACCCGAACAAAACAAACTGAAGGTCAACGGGATGTAATATATACTACCTAAAGGACATGTAGTAACCTAATTGTGGGTAAAATTCTATAACTTTTATAAAAAATAAAGAGCAAGCAGATAGAAACATGAACTGTTACGGAGACAGATCACAACAAAGAGATAAATTCAAGTTAAGGAACTGTTCAATACAAAAGGAACATGGAGGGATTTTTATACAAGCAAAAATAGATTTTACAGACACTTATCTTATATTTAAGTTGGATTGTGACTGGCAAGTGAAATCCAGGACACGCGTTTCGTCCTATTAGGGACTCATCGGCTGGATGTACCTGCATCCCAATTTTGATGATCACACTGGGATTCGAACTCAGTCCGCTTCGTGTCAAACGCCACCGCATTCACCACTAGGCTACTGTGTCCAGACAGTCACACTTGTGCAACGAGTACATATGTAATTCAGAATAGGCTTGTATAGGACGAGACGCGCATCCTGGATTCCACTCGCCAGTCACAATCCAACTTAAATATATCTTGTGTAGTACCGCTAAATAGAGGCTATCTACTATGGATGAACATATGGCAACAGAGGCTGACCAGTTTCAGTTCATTATAAATCAACGGGAAGATACAAGCCTATTCTGAGAAACACTTATCTTATTTATTCATTTTATTTGTGACAGATTGTTGTTCAGTGGTAAAAATAAAGAACTGAGACGATCTGCACAATCGTTTTGTCCTGATTAGGGATTGATAAGCAGTCTATCTTTTCTCAGAGATCATAAAGTCAAACGTGAACACTGTGGATCACATGCTAATCACTAGGCGATGTAGAAACTGTTAAAATAAAATGTGAATTTAACAAATTGGAAATTTCATATTACCCAATTAAAATCAACAGAGGCTCAATGATGTTTAAATTTAGGATGTAGTGTCAAGGCTCACGTCAAAAAGGGTGACCAGTGGATCTAAGACATATCGCAGTTACCCACTGATGGCAATTTATAAAGTTGAACAAAATCTCTTGAAGTGTCTAATTTTGTTAATAGTAACTGTTTGTTACTGGTTTCGTGATGTACAGGTAGATTAATTGTCATTGTGATTGATGATAAGTACCTTAACTAACAAATTGACGCGTCATATTAATTTGATTTCAACTAAAAGGAGTAAAGTCTCTACATTCAGAATTTATTTTACCAGAAAACACAAACTATGAAACCATTATTTCAAAAACAGTTTATGTAAGTTGGATACCATACCGTATAGAGTGAGTCCTAGGTCTCATATTCTTCAGTAAAACGCTGACAGAAAGCAACACCGACATCTGTAATGGTATTTTACTGATATTATTCAAGAAAATTCATCTATCATATATTTGTATCAATTTTTATATATTCAAACGTAAATGATGAAATCAACAATTTAATACAAATAGTGTTATTCGTTTACAACCATTCACGTGATATAAGAATACAAATGAGGAATTTTATTCAGACAATTCTTATCAGTTTTATCTGTCTGATGAACTTTACGTGAGTAAACAAGTTTCGTTTGTTTTCATTTATTTAATTAAAATCGTAAGCTGTAAATTTTGTCTACATTTCAAAAAAGTATTACAATTCACTGAGTTCATAGTATTTTCGTATAGAGTTCTTCAATATTTTATTGACACACATGATTTACACACTGTTATGCCTTACAGAAAACAGTCGACTGAATGTGCATTGGTTAACTGTCTTTAGTTTCTGTTCGGCTTATCAATGTTTGCTTAGAATATCCCGGCTTGCAGATAAGTAGTAGGGGGCCAAACATTATGTTTACTGATTGGCAATTAACAAGGGCACTCTGTATTTTCACAACATATAATGGAATGCAACATCTTTAGGCAAGAAAAAAAAGACTTAGCTCTATGTATGAATTTTTCATCACAGAAATGTATGTGGTATTGTTTTCATTCAAAACGGTGCTCCAAATTTACATTCATATTATATTTTTGATATTTCCTAATCGAATAAATAATCGTCTATTGTTGTTTTGTCTAATTCGCTTACATAAGATGGTGAACAGGAATGATGTTTAAGAAATTTACTCATATTCGAAAGAAATGATGAGGTCTCAATACTTATCCTGTTGTTACTGATGCTTTTTTTGCAGGAAAGTTGGTCAATGATTTGTCTCTCAATGCAAACAATTGTTGTTATGCGAAAATCATTTTCAAACTCAGTCATTTGCACCGGTTGTAAATCCAAATGTTATAAAGCTTAATAAACACTTGTTTTAATAGTAGATTTTTATTATTATTTAGATCATGTATTTCAAAATTGTTTTGAATTACGAATATACAGTTAACGCGCTTTTTCGGTAACTGAAATTTCAAACATACAAGGTATTGAACCTGTAGAGTCATACCCAAGTCGGTTAGAAAACAAAACATCAGCTTGATTCTATGTTTGTTGTAGTCTATGAACTTATCACAAGTGTTTGTTTGTCATTCTGACAAATTTGTATGCCGTAGACTATCACAACACACTAGCTTTTGGCTGTATGTAACGTGCTCAAATCGTTTATTGAGCATCCAACAAGGAGTAAAAACTCGACAAATCAAACAATTAGGCGATGTTATGAAGTTCTTATCACCAAAAATACAATTTAAACAAAGTCATATCATTATCACTTCCAAGAAGTTGCAAGAAAACCTGTTTAGAGAAATTCAGATGTCTTGCGTAATTAAGCGTTATTTCCGCAAACATCCAGTCGTCACACATTTCAAAGACACTGAACGCGAGTTACATTTAATAAAGTTATTCATGATGTATAACAGAATAACAACATCAGTTCCTCTATATGCCCTATGGGCTAACAACACACAATCCCTTAAAATTCACCAATGTTTTTGATACCGACTGTTTATGACGTGATTTATTTATTCAATGAGAAACTATTCTCACTCTATCTATACCATAGTAAATTGACTTTAATTTCATTACATTAGTATTAAACCAGGACTAATATCATCAAATCATTGCTCACATTGCAAACATTGTGACTTAAGCATTATATCAGAAGTTTTAATTACAAAATTTGATTTAATCCATTGCATCCCTGTACCACTATTTATAATTAGCTTAACTCGTATCATATTAATTTACTTTTCATATGTTCTTTGCACCGTCATTTAATTTCAGTTATTAAGTTTGATGTTACTATGTTGGTTGACTGTGTAGAAACCTCTCCTATTTCTTATGTGTTTGCTAAATTCCTCTATCCATTTTTAATTTTATTTGTATCTAAGCTTTTACATATCATGCTAGAGCCTACAGCATATGACTGCCAATCCCAATGTAAAAGAAGTGCGTGGATGTGATTTTGTAAAATTACCGCATATGTTCACTTCTGCAAAGTTTGTTGGAATGATAATTTACCACAGTTCATAATTCGACTGATATGGGAATACGGAAAGTAAAATAAACGAATACTCCTTCATTTTGTTAATGACTACTGGTGTTTAACCTCGTGTCTCATCAGATGTTTAGTCAGACAACAAATCATCACATCAGAAGACTCTGCAAATAAATTTTCAATTGTTGCTGTCCAAATCATAACAACGATGCAGTCTCATGTCAATGAAAGCCTGAATCATCAACATCAATAAGTTGACTTTACTTAAATAATTGTTTAAAAGGCACTAGAGGTTGTCTACAGCTGATGATAACTAAGCAAGATTAAATAAGTAATTTTATTCTAAATAACTAGTTGTTCATGCTATGTTCAAGTTTTTAAGGGGAACAAAACGTATAAAACTTCACCGTTTGTGAGATCATAAGATGTTGAGCAGTAAAGTGCATCAACAATATCAATTTTTGCAGAAACCATATCAACAACCAATAAAACAATGCCGAATACAAGTCCACCCACATGGACATGCCGGCTGATTATCTCACCATAGAATGGATTATAAACAATGAAGAAACTATAAACATTATTCCTATCAAATATCACTTCGATGTGGGAAATATTACATATTTTAATAATTGTTAGGCATAGTCAAGGTAGAGAACATCTGAATGACATCCATCCAACTGTTAAGGAGCTATGTAATTGCAATTAATATGATTCAAATTGTATCCTGTACAAACTTATGTTAGATATAGGCTATTTTAATGGTGTTTAGTAACACAAACTATATTAAACTGATAACATTTTAATACATTTTTGAAAAATAATTAGATTGGATTTTGATAGAGAGAAAAGCAAGTCCATCAATAATCCTATCCAGTATAACCTTATGGGCTCTCGTATATAATTACCACTGTTATATTCTTTCAGTCTAACGTACTTCATGAATCCAGCCGGCTTACGAATATCACGTACTTTTAGCTTGTGCACTAAAGGATGAGAATCATTGTCAGCCTAAACAATGTTTGTAAACGTAAAACCTTATGTCTTAGTACTCTTTTGCAAATTGTTTATACATTATTACACACTTTATTTGTTTGTTGTTCTCTATTTGGAAAACATCGATTTTTACGCATTAATTTTTTTTAGTTTTCGCAATTTCGTTGATCGTTTTTGACTGGTTGTAAAAAGGAAAACAATCAGTTTGATTATGATATTTATCGTGTAATCGATAAACTGAACTGAGTTGCTCAAACATGTACTACACATTTTGGTTTAGGAAATTAAACAAATTTTTCTGTCTATTCCAATGTATGTATCGATCAATGACGTGTCTGTTTTATGGAACCCATGAAGTGGAATTGTCTTCAACTTTTGCTTCTTTATGAGATAATGCAAGATGAGATGGCTAAACATTTGTTCGGAAAATCATTTGATTACAAGTGGATGATAATATTTGAGTGTTCTGTTTATTTTTTAAAGACTCAGCAAACTCTGAATGTTGATTTCATTAAATTTTCAGTGGATTTTTATATTACATGCTTTATGAATTAGTCATAATAAAATCCTGCTTTTTTTGTAGTTTTGCATTGAATAATCAACTTTCACGGAGATAACCAAATGTACAAATTTAATGGTAATTACTAATGAAAGAAACGGTCTAAGCGTCGATCATTTCTACTAACCTAATAAAATATTTAACCAAATTTACGAACCGGTTTCTCCTACAATAAAATTTGTTTTTTTTCAATTATTCCTAAATTGATACTAGATTGGTGTGATGAAAGACTCGCTTTTCTTTTCTTAAATACTAAGTATTTTACAGAAATAAGTTCAGAGATAATTTGTGTCATATGGTGAATGTTATTATCCACACCGAAAAATAATGTATTGGGAATAAGGATAGATATGTTGAGGTGAGACGTTGCTCATTAATGCGTCGATAAATAATATGTCGGGATGAAAGAATGATGATGTGATATCTTGTAATATTCAGTTTATTTTAAGGACAATAATAATGATAATAATACAGATTCCGCAATTCATACAACTGAATTTATGTGCAAATCAATGTGTTAAAACATAATCTTCTATTGTACAGTAGAAGCCTTTACATGCTGCTTGTCGAGCTTAAATGTATCTAAAGCAAATCTTCCATGACGACCTCCTTTGACAAATAGTTATCATAGTGTAGACTATTTGTTGTGATTTGTATTACTGCTGCCTGCTGCTCTCAGTTCTTGAAGAAACAGTATTGAATACATTTATCTTTCTGCTTAATGCAATATAAGTTTAAAAATTCGTTTATTATTCATCCTAAGTTGGTTTCGTTAAAGTTGTAAACTAAATGATAGAAGTTGCATTCAATTGCATTGAATATTACTTACACATATCACCTTCAGCACTAGCGTGAATTAACTGTTTTAAACAGTGTACACTTGCAAGATTGTATAGAGGTTTATTAAATGTATATGATTGTCTTCTGTTACATAATGTAGTCTGCTTTTTTAACCTTTGTATTGCAATTTGAAAGCTAGTTGAAAATCCTTATATGGAATTCGTTCGCATATGTTCAATACAGAAATTATGAACTAATGGGGAACGTTTTTTCGAATGGCATTATCATAACCAACTAAACATGTTGAAACAATCCACTGTAACTACTTTGCAGAACAATTGAATGATGGATGAGATATTGAAATAATTTATTTCTTGAAAAGACAGCAAGTTATAAATAGTGTAAACATGACATTCATTCATCCATTTGCATGTTGTTTGCTATCACTGATACTAAATTAATAGCAGGCTAACATATTTTGCTTAATTTCTAGTCTCCTACAAACTAAACACACTTTTTTGCTTTTATTACATCAATATTCGTCTCGTCAACTGTCCAATGTTGCGAATGTTACATAACATTTTGTTCTATACAGTTTTAACTTCGTATCGTAAATAATGTCCACGACACAATCAACGACAAGTTAGGTTTTGAAAATGATTGTTAACTCTGTGAATAAGTAACACAGTGCAGATATCCTTACTTCAGTAATTAAATTTGTTGATATGAAATAAACTAAATGCTTAGTAGTCAATAAGCATTCAATGTTTTTTCAAACTGTGTAGAAGAAAATATACTCTCATTCCATAAAATGAGTTATATATATTTGTAAAATTCCAATGAGTAGAAATTAAAATTTCTGACGTTTCGCGGCTTAGTGTAAGTCGCTTCTTCAGAGAAATGAATAACCGAATTGAAACCTATTTGAAATTATCGAAATTAACCTTGGTAATGATGTATATACTCTCATTCCATTTATTATATAAAGTTCAACCAGTTAGTGACTAAATAAAATTTAACGAAGACATGCCTAATACATATATATAGTGGGAAAATTTGGAAAAAACCTAATTACCCAATTTTGAGATTATGAAAGCTCATAGTTATTACGATTTGTAAAATGTTAGTTCGGGGGGAGTTGTCACCTTATGTTGTAAAATTTTAGAATACAACAGGTATCATCAGTAGAGAAGGAGCATCTAGTGTAAATGTGAAGACATGAATTTGCAGGCACGGGCAGCATATATACAACTGAAAATCATCTAGAACACAATTCACCTATCAGCCAACATTAGAGTCTTTTCATATGTATGTTAAAGTTGTAACTGAACTTTCATTTTCCGATCTGTATGAATCTTGGTCGTTCATCGAATTATAAAAATCACAAAATTTATTCTTACCTATTTTGTTGCAGTGACTTCTTTATTTAAGTGCACCAGTTCTGTCGCATATATTTGTGCCGTCAATCGATATGCAAGGACTACGTTTATATTTAGCTAAATCTGATATGACCACTATCCAACATCCGTAGCTCTCATGACAGACATCGTACGTGGTTTTCTGGCCATTACATGATAGCTTTTTTAATGTATATTCACTAACGGCTGTCTGCCCAAGGTACTACAAATTTTTCAGCTATATATCATCATCAACGACGTTCTGTAACAGAAAGCAGACCAACTTCCAGCCTAGGAAGAAACCAGGAAACGAAGATGGAGGTGAATAAGTCTGCAAAGAGGAGAAAAATCTGGTTATTTTTCATGTAATTATTCTTATGTTGTCTATTTGTTTTATAATTGTAAAATAGGCGGTAACTGGTGCTATCTTTCATTTTTTCGCTCTAACCTTGCTAATTGTAATTGGCTTTAGTGTCTTTTCAGTGTGCTAATTACTATATTTGCTACAAGGTCGCTTTTGTAACTATGTATACAGAGTTGGGATGTAATAGAATAGAATCTTCTTAATGCTGCGTTCGTGTTCTTTCGAGTTTGGTTTGGAGTTAGTGATCAGTTTGTCAAGTTGGTGGTAATGGTTACGATTATCGATTGGGGTAGACAAATTAGCTGATTAAAGTTGCAGTTAGTTCTTCACGTATAACAGTAGGCATTTTTACTGATATAACTAATAAGCTTATTTTAAAAGATTTTAAAATTGTGTCATAAGGCAAGTACTATCTTGAAATTCTGAAAACCAAACAAAAAGAAGGAAGTCCAAAGAATACATTATGCTGAAATATATGGGCACAAACGTATACAGATTTAAAGGAATTTGAGTAGGACTGCAAAAAATGTGGATTTGGTTTGGAAATGCATGTCGACTGTCTATGCTTCACATAGGATAACAGTAACAAACTAACTGATTGATTGAAGTTAATATTGCTAGCCCACTTTTTGCCAAAATGTTTAAATATTATTCAAATTTACATGGACTGGCATCCAGACATAGTTGTTTTAATACATTCAAATATAAGCTATAAAGACTCAGTCTGATACTAATTCAAACCATCATCTCGAAATATTTGTGTATGTAGACTGATGTTTGATTCGCGAACTTTATTTTAATTGTATTAAATGCAAAGCTTTTCGTTGTGTTTGCATTTAATTTAGACATTCGGTTAACCTTGCATTGACTAAACTAAATAAAAATGCTGACATTAAAATCTAACTAGACTACAGATATGTTAGCATAATGAAGTGGTGAGTGACGCAGGAATGCCATCAAAACTGGTAGAAAAAAATCAGCACACTAGTGGCTAGATAGTCATTCTATAAGTATGAACAATTATCAACCAATCAACTACAGCCTGTTGTTTTCTGTGAAGCATTAGTCTGTGTAATTCTTGCACTTGCCAAAATCTCCTCTCTTTTATATCTTCATGGAGTATTCTTTCTTTTTGTCTATTGGTACTTGTTTTCAAAATTAATTCATTCTGTAAAGAACGTGTAGTATCGTTGCAGTTCATTATATATTTGATTTTATTGCTTTTGACTGTTTGTTGTTTGACGCATTCTTCTCGTTACTATTGACTTGTGCAATGGCCATTTTGGTTTTTTCGATTGTTGGTGGGTGACCATTTATAGAAAGGTTTGTCGGTGTGACATCGATGAACAAATGGGTTCAGGGGAACTGTTCTATACAAGAGTCCTTCAAATTGTTCTACACACCTGTTATGTTATCCTTTCATCTTAGTGATTGTTGTGCCTATTCTGTTCTTTGGTAGCCGTTTAGTTTGATTATGCAATCTACAAAGTTTCTTTAATCTGTTTTGCTAGTATTGTTGGTGATTGCTTATCACTGAATAACATTGACTGTCATCCCTACCTCCTCCATCATGCAATTGAGTGTGTGTTTTAATGACTTCAAGAGGACAATACAAACAGTAGTCTTTTGGCAGTATGTTTAACTTTTGTGGCCACTAGTTGGGTGTTTACTAAAAACGCTAATAATTATTACACTTGTCTGTTTTAATTGACGCTAATACCTCTGCTAGCTTACATCAACTACAATTATTTACTTATTAATCGTCCCTCTGAAAAAGAGCTCATCAATGCTCACAGTACTTAGTTAATAACAACTCTAATACTGAACAAAGTTCTAATTTAGTGACCCCGGGTTCGACAGACCCAGTAATGCTCGATTTCACACCAGTGATTCAAATACCGAAAATATTTGATTGGGTTTACACATCTATGCCACAGAACAGTAGCATAAAGAAGATCATGATATCACTGTGCCAACCACATCATTAGAGAGCAAGGCTAGTTACAAGGGCTCATTTTTTAAAATTAATCGTTTTGGTATTGATCAAGGTCATATGCAACCAACCATAACATAACTAATTCAACTACCAGCGTAAGCCACGTAGCAAACAAGTACACAACACTTCTTACTACTCTGACATTAAAAACATTGTTACAAATTATAGTTAGCTGAATACACAGCAATATGCTCTAAGCTCTGGTAATCCTACACCATACACGACCTACTCAGTTCGTATAAGTGGTCTTACTCTCAAACCTCACTTTTATAATTTCACTCCTGATGGGCTACTAGGACATCCTCCATCTTATGCACGTCGCCAGTGGACTGCCATGTCTCCTAACAAAAGCTAATCAGAATATCCTAATATCTCTGACAACTATGATAATCTTTTTGGCATCAGGCATTCACTAGTTTTCTTAGCAATACAGCTTGCTATGATATTAGCCCAAACCATCAGACTGCCGTTTCAAACCAGCATCTAGTTATATTGAACATTAACGACGTAAAGAAAGATTTTATTCGATTCTTCACAATCCACTGTTTCCTTCTAAACTTTTTAGCAATACACGCTCTCTCACTCCTTAGTAGAATATTAACTTTAAAAACAATAGCCATATTAGCTAATACTTCATTTATATTTGTCACAGAAACATGGTATTCTTCCTGCATAACTGACTCAGAATTAGCCATTCGGGATTATATGTTATATCGCAACAATAAAGAATATCGATAGAATGGTGGCTGTCTAATATACGCGAGTGTTTGTTGTTTGTCTGATAAAATCGATGACAAAATACAAGATAAAATACAAGAGTCGGTCTAGATCCCAGTTAATACTCCGAACCAGTTTACTTTTTGGATACATATATAGAACCACTAACACATCGACTACTGCACATAACACCATTATTAATGCTTCTGCATAAACCTTCGCCCTACTAACAAATGTGGCTGGATCCACATTGAGTATCACAACCTAAATCTTTATTTTCAAGTGGATAAGGAACAATTGTCCAAATGTGAAACAATTCTGAATCCAAACTTAAGATACTCTATGGATCTTGCTTTCACGGATCAAACAACATCTGTCATTTTCAAGGCGCACTGACTTACACGTTTCAAAACCTATAATTTCTATCAACGTGAGTCCAAAATGCCAAGGTTTGTGACCGCTCATTGTTCGAATACTGCTTACTTATATTTAGGAGCTTCCGAACAAGTTATAACCTGTAAATTGAATGAACACAGAAAAACTTCACATAGTAGACAATGGAGAATGATTTATGGACTCAACTACACTAAACGACGTTATACTTTAGGCCTAAAACCACTTTGCATTAGGCGAGCAGAGCTCAATCTGACATTCTATTTCAAAGTTGTACAACAATAAACATACTCTTAACGACCTTGTTCTAACATTTATCCAGGCATCTGGTTGCAGCTTCACAAACCATATAAGAATAGTCCAGGCGAAACTTTGTTAGAATAAAATACAATGTAATTTCTTCGTGCACAACCAACTAATTATTGACTTCATAACACTGAATGGACTATCAATAGGCTATCCAAACTCTAGCATAACACTTGACACAGTCGGTCTGTTTAATGTATGACATGCTTATGTTAACTCAATACTAAATAGTGGTATTTGGAATAATATGCATCTAGTATACTACTATCCATATAAGCATCCAAACTGCTCAAACTTTCTACAGATAAATATACAGCGATTATTATGAAATGAATATAACCCCCACCAGATAGTAACAACACTCATTGCTCCTTGGAAATTTAACTTTTACACTATTTGTCTCAACAAAGACAAATGAATTAACACTAAGGCTTAACCATTATTAATCCTTGTTCAAATACACGAACCCTGTATATCCTGATTATTTGCCAGTGGCTTGTCATGTATATCTACTGTTTCAGTGCAAATGTGAATATAATGTACCTAGCATAGCACTCCATAAGAGTAACAACATATTTAATTCCACTCAAGCTTGTTTGTTTTGCTTACTTATTAAGTTTTCTATATTTTCGATCACATACAAATTATCTACAGTTAGCGTTGGGGGAAACTGTTTCGGGTTTCATCAAATCAGTATAAATGCACAATAATTAAAATTGGCTTACATTGCAAGCAGTATTCAGAACAAATTGTTCATGTGAAGTGGTAGATATATAAACGTAGTTATAGCTCAAATTTATTGTGAATAGGTTTATAAGACAACTACTTACATTACAACAACCCAATAAAATTAATAAAAGGTCGAATTGTCATCAACATTATGGATTGTTGTATAAGTGATGAGTGAAGATGGATAATGATAAATACAAAATAGATTGGAACACAATTGAAATATACACTAATGATTATGTAAGATAGATAGAAAATTAGTAAACATATGGTATATTGTGAACGCATTTGTTAACTTTGAACCGTCTATACAGAAATGAGACCATGTTTATATATATCATTATTTAATTCTTGGTAGTTAAGAAGATTTTATATGCCTTCACCCAACAAGAGTTCATTAAGTAGTGTTTAGAACTCGGTTAATGAATTGCTGCAGCGAATATGTTTGTGGAGTGTATTCCATAATGTAAGACATCTCACTGTAATAAAGTTTTGACGTAGCTGTGTGCGACATCACTGGATAATGATATTATTTTCCTTACTACACAGCTTGTATATGGTGAATGATGAAATCGGTAATAATGCTGAAAGTAAGTGGCACTAATAATAATGCGATATGTAAAAGTAAGACTTAATTTCAAACGTCGAAACCAGATGGGTTCTAGCCTTAATACGTCGCATCGTTGGCGATAATTTTGTGTGTCACAATAGCCTTGTAGTCTACAGGTGAATGCCCTTTGATCACTCAAATTTCAGCAGTTTTATGTGTCTACAGTTACTGTAGAGTAGGCATTCTTATTCTATAAAGAAATGAACACACATTTTGTATAGTAGTATCTTTGAGTGTAAATCGCGAAAGCTTGAATTGCTGCATGCATCGAGAAGTTTATGCGATTGCTACAAATTCAGCTACTCGGCTTCTGTATTGTGTCAACTAATTTCCTTATTTCATATATATTAATTACTCACTTGATTGCTATCCATCTATTGATTGCAGCACTATTATTATTGTGTCATTTTAACAGCCATCTGCTTGATCTTATCATTTCATATAACCTCCTATTTATACTGTGTCACTACGTACTTTCTACGCACACACACACCATTACAATAACGTTTAGTAATCTAATTTCTACTTTGCGACCTAAGTTATCTGTGTAGTTGTTAATAAGTTACTTGTTTAAATAAGGTTACTTTATACAGAGTTTGCAACATAGATCAGCGAGAATATCACTACAAATTTCGTTAAGCCGCTAACTATACTAGTCCAACATCACATAAGAAGCAAAGATGGAATTTGAAGCCAGCAGACATGATGGTGCATGGGTAAAGTTCAACATCGCCTTTTTGTATTGTAAATGTTCACGGCTACGTACAGTGGTTCTGACTAGAGCAATCAAACAGTAATAACACGTCAATTGCTCATTTGTATGCCACACTGATTTGCATATATAACATCGATTTGGCTATACCTACCTTACGAAGTATCTTTCGACAAGGTTTAGCGGACTGCTAGACTGGTACCTATGATGTCAATATTTGATAAATAGCAACGAGGTTCAGCCATATGTAAACACTTACTACACTATATTCTAATTCATGAGTTTTGTGTTTTCCTATTTGACAATATACACAATTCATTTAGCATTTTAATAAACCCGTCAATTTTTTTACTTACCACAGCCAATCACGCTGAAATGTCTCACAGTGATCCATAACACTAGTCTACGTGTTAAATAAAGTAAATACCCTAGACAACAGAACTGACATACACACTAAAACAGTCATAAAATATCACTAGTTTATGCTCCTTCGTTTTTCTGCTTGTCTTCGTTTCAGTTATATCTTCTTAGAAAACACTGTCACAATGCACTCAATATGACGTCAAACATTTGGACACAGAAAGAATTTAGAAACAATTACTAAATCATTACCTGTTGTCATGTATTCACTGCAGCGGTTCAAAGACATTTTTCTACACAACAAATATAAGCTAACCTGTGAGCCATGCATTTCTGTATTGTGTTTGCATTCTCATTCTCATGAGCGCTTCGTGCTGTAACTTTTTCAAACCTTTGTACTTGAGATTGTCTATGTGTCTGTTTGTCAATCTAACTATTTTCTTCATCACATCGACTATTTGCACTACGATAAACATAACAAACGCTCTCTACTCGAGCACGACTAATCGAGTCATAGCTAGCTGCGAACTATCGCTAGCTTCAAATAATGCGCATCAGGATCGCCTCTATCTTTCTTTTTGTTTAAGTTTGTTAAAGACGTTTTTCTTTTCAAATTTTTACCTTTTGGATTTGACAGACAGATGATGTTCGTTCATATACGTAAATCATACATATAGTATTTATATTTAACCGAACTAGCTATCTTAATTGCAATGCGATAACAGAAAACAACACAGTCAATTTTACTTCATGCATTTAATATAAGAACTAAAATCTTCTCGAATTACATTGAATGTTGAAATGTACAAGTGGAAAGTTGAATTTAGAATGGCGTATTCTGTTAATTTTCTAATAGTTCATTCTTTTCTGAATGTATTCAGGAAACGTAAATGTAGTAGACTGAATTTTTGAATAAAACTAGGTTTTATCAGTGACAATTTCAAATCTTATTGACTAAGAAAATCTACCAGAAATTCAGTACAATAGAAAGTTGTAATTTACTGAGTCTTCATAACATACAAATAGCTCCTAATTAGGCTTAATTGTTGAAGAATAATTGATTTATTTATGCAAACCTCTAGGTATATCACTCTGTTTCAGATATTTAAGGTGAAACAACCAATGATTACCAAAACGTTTGGGACTGAATTACGTATTTCAATTAATGGAGATGTTAGCTAATTTGATAGGAACTATTATGTATTTTTGGTTTAAGTTGATCTGTTGAGTTTGTTAACAACGTGACAAATTTTCACCGGTCATGTGGATTAAAAGGAAATGACTTATATGTGGACAAATGACTAGAAGCTACTAATAAAGTAATCACAAAAAATAAAATTTCTACATAGATAATTTGTTTAATTTGTTAGAATAGCAGAGATCATTACTTTCTGTACGACACTCGTTTAAATAAGCATATTGAAATAGTCAGTTAATGTGTTAGGAATCGACAATCACAAATTCTTGACAAGATTGTAATCTATGAATACTGAGTATCTGAAACTATAATTAAAATTACCAAAGATATAAAGCCGTCATATAGTTGATTATTTGGATTTTTATTTATGCACACAGAGTTTAAGTCTACAGTTTTAAAATTCTTGCACTATTACGGTAACATATTACGGTAGAACAAGATGTTGAAAATATGTGTTGAGATGTTAACAATACTAGATAACAGTGTTGATGAACGTACTCATTTTACGTTTGCATTGCTTTAGAACATTTTTTTCACTTCATATTCAGTAGGATTATTTCAACCAAATAATGCATGCGATTCGTATGTTCCTACCGACAGTTTAGTTATATACTGTTGAATTTATTCTCAACCGCATATCATCAAACACACATATTAACACAACCAGATCACTACACAAGTAGATACAGGTGTAAGACACAGAGAATTTACTAATTGTTGCAATAAGTAGCATCTAATGTCCCAGTTAGTAGATTTGAACTAACGATCTGCTACTGGCTCATAAACTAGGAAACAATAGGTAGACGTAAATGTAATTGGTAACATAATAATAATTTTACATAAGAATGTATCATATTCAATAATTAAGGGAGTCTACATTAACAGAATACCCTGCAATAAATATCATACTTCATTTATTTTTTGGCAGTAAAACGGCGACGCGAAGTTTTCTGCAATAAACACTGACATTTATGGCCGAATATGAAATCGAATTCAGATTTCAAACATCTGCATCTAGTATAATTTATGAACAGATCAAATATAGAGGAGTTGATAAATTTGACAATTTTACACGAAATGATGAATCTACAATATTTTAAAAGAAATTGTATTTTGTTAGTATTGTCATTGACCACTAATATTTCAAAATAAATATCACGTGACTGTTTAATGAACGCGAAATCTGCTAACACTTCTGTGATATTTCAAATCGCGAATCGTCAAGATAAGTTACTCAATATAAAATGTTCTACTTTCTGAACATTTCATTGCATGCATGACATCCATCGATTTGATCGGTAATTTCAAGTATCAGATAACCATTACTTGAAGTGTACTATTGAATCATGTATCCGATCCGTGTGACTATGTATATAACAATAATTGTAGGGATAATTGTATACAGTAATTAGCATACTTTACGATAAACTAATTCAATGTTCTTATCAAGTTAGTAGAGGGCTGTTTAATTTTGTGAACTCGTGCCTACTCATCATGGGTTTGCACTCATTTAAAACGTCCAATTGTTAATTATTCATCAAAACGCTTGACGTAAAGAAAATCTATCTGAGAGTATAATTGTTGTGAAGGCATTCTGCCATGTAGGTTTCTTAGGTTTAACATAAATTTCAATAGGCTTGTTAGACGTGTGCCACAACAGTAATTCTAGGTTGACTTGAGAATGTCGTATCCAACCAAGTGTTTGCTGTCACCTACTCAGCATAATGATATTGATTAACCCAAACAAATTCTTCAAGTGTAAAGTTTACTTGATTCATTACATGCATCTTCACAAATAACTGTTATTGTTTATTATCACGAAATACTATCAACATATTGGTGGATAATATTCTTGTTAATTTGAATGAGAGAAAAAGTGAATTTGAGTAGGATGCATCTTGTCTGTATAATTTTGTCGAGTTATTCACTTGATCGTATGCTGCTTCAATCGTGTGATTCGGTTGATCTAAAATGTCGTATAATAAACAAGGCCTGTTGTGATTGGCATAACAAGGGAGTGCTTCTACTCTGTGAATGATACGTACACAATATCATAATTGCGTGAAGTTCTGTGAATATGGTGATAAGTTACAGTGAAAATTCATTTACATGTTTAGTCGCATTGTAATTATTGGGATGTGATTAGTCTGAAATCAATTCAGTAATGATCAGTATGACTGGATGATAAAAGCAAATGATTAAAATATCACAATAATAATTCGGCATTTATAAGCAAGGAAACTTCAGTTGCATTCCCCTACAGCCAACTCAAGTGATACTTGCTTGCAGAATTTGCTTTGCTATTGATTTGTAATGAGACAAATTGTTATCACTGTATCTTGACCAGAAACAGCAACAGTAAATATGAACATATTTGAGTGTAAAATTACAATCATAACACGAAATTCAATATGAGAGAGGTTGTGCAATATGTTGAGAATGATGTGTCTATAACATTTCTTTAGACGATCGAACCAGCCACATACGTATGAGGATCACAAAGTTAACTGTTCTCATCCTTCTCAGCTTGGACGTTGTTGTGAATAACTCGTGATGGAGGTTGTAGACTTCACTTTGACGTCAAGCCAATTTTAAATGTCGATTTGTTGGATGCGTGTCAAGAAATCTACGCATGAGGAGGTGTCAGCAACTACCTTGTTTATTCTAGGTGGCTGATTTGCCCTATTTCAATTTAATTAATTGCTTATATGTAATATGAAACTGATCTTGGTCAACTATTTAATGCGTCATGCTAACCAGTATAGTATGGTATCCACGATATCCGACATTCGATACTTAATCAATAGACACATGTATATTGACGTATTGGATCGCGATTGTTTCACGTATCATCATTCATATTGTCGAAGTAGTTGCGAACTTTCATAGATAAGTTTTTCCATAATACTTCAATTTAGACAAACCCCGTAATCATTTACGATGCAGTAGCATGTGACTGCATACAGAAAACAATATTGTGTTTGTAGGGCACATTGTGTTAACTATAAATGCACTTTCTTCGAATGCAATGTGGAAATTCTCTGTATAAGCTGAGATGTTAATACATATGGAATAAATTCTAAGATTGCGTTCAACCAAAAATTGATGTTCGTTACTATTCGGACTATAATCAGATGTTGATTGGTTTTGTATTTCACTAATTTGAAAGTTTTGCAATGAAACATCTGGTGTGTTATACATCAGGTACATGTGAGTAATATTAATGACGTATATGAGTCAGTAATTATTAACACTTCAAAGAATCGCTTCTTAATAAAGAATCGGACACTACTATTTTCCAAAATATTCTTGGTAGTAGGGTAATATAGTAAAAGTGTAAATATTTGTGATTAGCATCAATGCGTTAATGATCAGCTCACAATTCAGTAAATGCACATGTGTATTATTCACAAAATGTTCAGCGAATACAGTTTAAAGTGAACTTGTGACATTGAAAACATGAGACAGCGAAGATTGTGATCTACAATCACCTTTCGCACAATATTAGTATCATTGTATTTTTCAAAATACCGTAGAAATGATCGTTTTCCACCATGACCGAGTTTTCAATCAGGCATATTTCTCGATCACTTATATAATAATTAACGTTATCAAGCATTCAGAGTTAAAGTGGAAACTCTGAAAAGTATATAAAGTGAGTACACTTGAAACGTGGAACGTAATTATCGTCAACTTAAAAGCTTCTTAACTACTTCTGTGAATCACTGATTTATTACTGAAATCAAAATATTGCTCTGTCATTCTAACATTTTGTTTCATAAGTTTCGGCTTTGCTCTTACATACCAAATACTGGGTCTTCGCAATATAGGAGTTTCAAATACTATATACACAGGCCAAACTATTATGCTAAATTTCGTTACATTCATTGACAAGAGCAGATATTCTTAACATATGATGTGATTCACATTTTCATTACCCATATCTCTGCATGATATTAACGCCATACTGAATAAACAGGACATAATTCCAGCGTGACAGATAGGTTGGTTCAGCTTTTCGATTTGTTGTCAAGCAAAACAAACATAGCAAACTTTCATTGAGCCTTCAATCCATGAACCATTGACTAAATGCATTCGAACAGAGTATTCTCATTTTAGACAACCAAAGCCCTGATTCACTTTTCTTACTGCGTTAATTCTGTCGTGTTCAATGTGGAAGTTTCATTGCTACAAATATTAACCACAAAAAATACTTCCGTGAAAAATGTTGTGTGTTTATTATTTGCTACTAAATTTTAAAAAAGACAATTTGGAAATTATTAATTTGTAAAAAGTGTTAGCGCAGACTTAGAAAACAAAAGTGGACAGTTGAATGAGATTGAATTCAATGGAACATTAAGACAGAAATCTGTTATCAGTTCCATTCATCTCTTGGCCTGCCCACCTGACTGTCTCACAAGTATAATGTTTAGACAAAAAAAACAATACTAGACAGTGAGGTGAATAGGCTAACAGACTGATCAAACGATAATATATTTCTGTCTAGAGTTTACAAAGCGCAAAGACAATGGTGCTTAGACTCTGTGTTTCTTTATTTCACTATCATCGTAACGTATTCTCTGATTATGTAGTTTCATCTAATAGGCATTAAAAGTGACAACTCGTCTAAGTTGTCATCGTACATCATAAGTTCCTTTGACTGACAGACTTTCAAACAAATGAAATAGCTAAATTATACACAGTGTGTTTCAATGTGTGTTTTGTGTAAACTTACATGTTTCACTTTCACCCTGATTCATGGATTTTAACACAGTTTCGTTGATCAAGATTAGCTATTATTGAATCTCTTCAAGTGTGTTCTTTTCTGTCTTCTCACTGTAATAAGGGGTTGTTTATGACCTTGTGTATATGTCATCGCCAAATGATTCCAAAAGTTTAGTTTTTTCAGCGCACTGATAGATGAAATTCAATTTATAGTAAAAATAATATTTATTACAAATGAATCTTCATGAAACGATTATTCAAGTTTTGACATTTGCTTAGATGTGTTTTAAAGACCAGACCGATGCACATCATATTGTAGTTAAGGATGCTCTAACTTATTCAATGAAAACAGGAATTGAGATGAATGCATGTGGTTTGGATGATCTCTTGTGTTGTAAACTAACCAGTTTATTCTGGTACATATTATTTGTCAATTGTAATAACATACTGCAATAACAGCAGACTTTTCTCAATTCGACAGTCGTAAACATACTCCTGTGATTTTGTGTTGAATTATTATATGTAGTTTCCCCTAGTAAATATCTGAAATGTCAGTTGATGGAAATCCCATGTCGTGATGTTCGAGTCAATTATGATCGTAGATGCGGACCAATTGCTCTAAGTGAAAAAAAATAATACATCATCCATTGCAGTTTAGTGAAAACATTGAAATATATAATGTGGAAGTTAGTCAGTAACAGTACCTCAAAATGTTTTGACACTGGTGTTAAGAGAAGTTTTAATGCATATTATGTCAGGCAAGATGTGAGGTCTGAAACCGTCAGTAATTCCAATAAATGCTAATTCTATGGCGACAAACATTGTTATGGCATATGTGTACCATCAATTAATAAATATGTTCTTGTGCACGTGAAGTCACAATAACAAACGCCATTGATTGTCTAGCTAGTTTCTGTATGTGAGTCAGATATCTAATTGATCCCAGATCAGAATAAGAAGAGCACAAGCCGATAAATCAAACAGTAAAAGCCATGCTATATTTTAGCCATTTCTTTGTATATACACAAAACCAGTGTACACAAGCAAATAACTGTAGTTCATAAACAAAGGATAATATACAAACAGTAAATATGTTGATCAGGAGGTTGGGGCACGAGAGACTTAACGATGAAAGGGATAAAATACCTGAATTACACACAACAAGAACAAATGAAATGTTTTTCTGAAACACTGTTCGACAAATCAGTCATTTTTCATTAGTCACCACACATAACAGTCAATACGATTATGCCCATTACATAGAAACCACCACAGTAGCTTCTCAACCATAAGCATAATAATAGTTGTCTTTTGAGATTAGAATAACTAGTATTCTGAAGTTATACTATCGTGACAAATCAAGCCTGGCCAAAAACTTACTTGACGTGTCTCTTCAAACAATGCTAATACACACGCAAACACCCCTACTAAAAATTTGTGTTTGACTAGTCACTAGTTGTCGTTGCTTGTACAGTAAGTAAACGTTTCTCTAAACTCTAAGTTTATCTTTAGATCAGATTCTATTATATCTGATTATGTTGTACTACTTCAGGATGTTTATGAAGTTTTGGTGAAAAGTCATGACTTGTGGAATTTAGACTTGTCATGTGAGAAATGTCACCACTGATTTTAATGGATGTTGTCGTGTAATAACATAAACTCACGACAATCGGAATTCCACTGTTGAATGCACAACAAGTGGCACATAGAATTAGGCGTCTGACAGCCTAAAGCCCCTAGGGTAGAATTACGTATACATACTGATGAGAAGTGACATAATAGGACGACACTGCTCTCTAGTAACCCCTGGTTAACAACGGCATTCTACCAATATCAATAATTTCGAATCATGTTTCTATACAGCCATTAGAATTCTCATCCTGACTATTCAATTTTATGATCGTTTGTGTCAGTATCGCATGCAAACGCACTTTTTATTTCATCACAGAACGTGGCTCACTTATATACCTAAACGTCCATACACTGTTGCAACTATTAAAAGACCTTGATTATGGTGCAACTAGAATTTCGCGTCACAATTTATTTCAGGTTGCTTTAGTTATGACGTGACCAGACAAAACTTCCAAGTTTCCCATCCATCTAATATATCTTGAGAATATCTGCAATTGTGTCCAAGTTGTTATTTTTACTATCATTACAATTATTATTATTATAACTTCACAGAATACCGGTTTTATATCAGACATTCAGTGTTCATGCACTGCTGTCTGATTTCTGTTGGATATGTAATATATGAGTCAATTCAGATTACTAACACCTACTCATATCAAAGCTGTCCATGATGCACATAAAATAAACAACATACTTTCACGCAATCTAAAACATGACGTTAATCACGGTTCTCTAATTAACCATTTTCGACACTGAATCTACCGAACCAATTAAATTAACGAGATACGTTTCACATATATTATGCTACTACGAAAGAAAAAGTTTGTTTCAAATTGTGTGGAAATGAAACTGGAATTATATGTACTGGTAGCAGTTACTGTTGGTTACTAAAATAACTAAATTAGTGAATGAATTTGATTTTTACTAATGTATTTTATTATTCAAGATGACAATAAACACACTGGAATGTCGGTTTCAACTTACTTATAACAAGAAGCAAACAAATTCCCACGCAAACTGGTATTAAAGATGTTCACTGTCTGGATTCATTTTCTTATGGTCTCTATTCTCTATCACAAAATGATAATACATTTTAAAGCTAAACTTATTTCCATGGAATTATGTTCAGCCTCCAATCGCTTTTTAATTTTTCATATTTGATATACATATATTTATATGAAATTGTGATGATCAAACGTATGCATTGGCAACGTTAATAACGTCGTGCTAACTATATATAATTAAAATGTGCCTGATAATTCAGAATACCCAAATAATCAACCTACGTTTACCCATAGTTGACAGTTACCATTGAAAAGCTTAAGTATGAAAATAGCTATTCTGGAGAATAATGCGTTTGTCACGGACATAACCAAAGCTGAGACGAGTTCCGAAAGTTCAATCTTATATGTGAAATTGACATCGGCATACAAGAAGATAATAAGTTTAGAGGAAGTACAATTTTAATTCTGTAAAAGTTCGAACATCTGATATGCTCCATGTTCAAGTATTTTAACATTGAGTTGGCCAAGTTGAAAATCTTGAGGGCATATTTACGTCCTACGTTAGAATAACCACACTTATTTGTTTACTGCTGTCCGCTCCTAAACATTACTATTTCTTAGACAAGACTATGGTATGGAGGCGGGTAGCTGGATTATTTTCAATCACATTGTTTTGGCTCAAACCCTACTGTGCTAATAATGTATCGATTCACGTTAATCAGTTAGACTGCCATCAGTAATTTCACACTTGAACTTCGCATTATATCGTCAAACACTTGATCTTGGTTGTGAACAAACATCGATCGATATCAAATGGAAATCCAACGACTGTTAATGGTCCTATCTGCAATCACCATTTTGATTCTCAGATTTAAAACTGAAAACATGGAGAGTTTAAATTAAATACTAAAGAAATACGCACAAAAATGTATAGTCTTCATCTGATGACTGTGAGGCAGGCTTCACTTTTCAAAACAAGCACTTATTTTAATAGACGATATGTTTAATATATGGTTACTAATTTTGAGGGTTTTATTCAGTGGTTGACTCAGAATTTCTGTATTTGCATAATCTGTCATTCGAAGAGTGGATTACTCTACTGACATCTAAGCCTTACCGACTTACGGGTTGCATAATACGTAATTTTCATAACTATGATTCCAGTTTTCGGCATTAAGACATATTTGTCCGACAGTTACTAGGATACTTTTATTCTCAATAATGATAATATCTTGGACTATGAAACTAGATGCGCTAATGTAGGGTTAGACAATCTTTGAAGGTGTCGGCCGAAGTCAGATCAAATTTCTTTAATAAGACACTCAAAAGTCGGATTTTACATAATCAGTTGCAATTCAGTACTCGGAAACTTCTTGTTATAGCCTTTGCATTCATTAGCACCACGTTTAACTTCTGTGGAAATTTTGTTGAGTGTTTCTGAAGAAAAGCTGTTATTTGTTACATTATGTCTGTTTGGTTGACGCTGATGCCTTTGCTAGGATACTACTACAGATTGAATTTTTAATCTAGTGACCACTGGTTGACAGACCCACTGATGCTCGACTTTACACCAACAGTTCAACCATCATAAATATCCGGTAGCAATTACACATTTTCGTCATAGAATAGTGGCACTGGGTAAGCTAAATGTGTACTATACCATCTAACTCGGCAGCTCGCAGAAATACGTTATCAAGTCGTTTTAGGATATAATATGTGGCATTAATCAAGCAATTCACGCTCTCACTCTATAAATCGCTACTGACAAAGGATACAGGTTCATCTGTACTGGAAGACGTTATGAAGGTGGCGACCGTCATCGACTTCATTGCTACCGAAGTTACTGAGCTTATGATATCCTGTCAGAACGTAGTTGTCTATAATATGCTAGATAAGGCACCACTGGTTAACGTTAGGTTTTCTATACTTAAAGCATCTAATCTGTCGGATTGTTTTTGTCTATGACTTTGCCTTAACAAGAAGCATCAAAGTTACTCACACTCTATTCTTCTTTGATTAGATTCTCAATTTGTATCGAATCAGGAAACCGCTCTAAGCAATTAGGAACTGTATCTACCAATTATAAGAAAGCCAGTGTAGTCTGGAATAAGACTGGTGTTCAAATATATGCAAAACTAGAATCTTCACACTAAGGTAAAGTTGAGCAGAACGCCGTTATTGCAAAATGCCTAACTGCTCCACATAGTGCTCCTACAGAATCCTTTGATGGTACTATTAATTAACAAACAGACGTCTGCTTACAAGACCTACCAATAACAGGTCAAACCCCAGACAATCACTTCTTTTATGTGATGCAGATTAGGACCTCACAGCCTCTAACTTCAAGCCCTCTTGTTCTTGATTAGGTGAAAAATCAAAACTCCCAAATCGCGGGTGTACACCATGGTTAGCCTACTATATAATTCAAGTATAATGAAAAATAAGACAAGAAGATCATCAACACTACAAGTTTCATGACCTTATTATTAAAAAAGGCTTGATACCACTGTGTCTATCAAAGCATTATATATTTGGGCCGGTCACATGACCTCATTTTCTAAAGGTAATCGTTTAGCTAGTAATCAACGTCGTGGGCACGCACAAGCTGTACGTAACGAATCAAAACATAGCTCATTTAACTACCAGCGTAAGCCATGTGACGAACAAGTACAAAACAAGTTTTACTACTGTGACACATATAACTCTTTAAGAAGTTAGCTGGATTATTTTCAATTACATTTTCCTACATCATCAACAAACTGCCATGTTGCCTAACTCAAATTGCTCTAAACGTCCTAATGTCTTTGATTTCTATAATACTTTTTCTGGAATCAGTTAGTCATCAGTTCAGTTGGCAATACAGCTTACATAGAAATTAGCTTTAACAGTCGAATTGAACTTTCAAACCAACATCTAGTTATATCAAAACAAATAATTAAGGTAAAGATCTCATTCGATCCTTCACAAATGACTATTTATGTTTAAGTTAGGGCTAGACACTCTATGGAAGCGTCGACTCAAGTTAAAACTTATATTATTTTTAGGATACTGAACAAATCAACGTTTTCATTGTCTAGCATAGTTCGGCTGGAAGAACTTTCTTGCAATAACCTACGCAATTCAGCTTTGACTATAAAAATGTCACATTTCAAATTTAATAATTGTATGAATTATTTCACAAATAATTTTTCGAGAATCTGGAACAATTTGCCCCAAGCCATTCGATAAACAGACTCATCTTGTTTAACTTTTACAATATGCTGGTAATTTCATCACTTGTGATATCTCATTGAAAATGTTCACACAAACTATAATTTATTACATCACTAGCGAAATAATAGGGATTCTGAACGTGTGAGGGACAATTTACCTGTCTAAGTCATATGACAGTGTTTCCCTCTTTTAATCTATTTATAGACATTAGTGGTGTGCTGTATTTTTCAGTGCCTGCATTAACACTAATTTTTGTCTGTTCGTTTCAGTATTTCAGTGTTGTTGTTTTGCTTTTGTTCTTTCTTTAGTTGTGGGTTATAATATATAATGCAAGTAAGGAACCCAGTAGCAAAATACAACTGACTTCACTTCAGTGCCCAAGTTTCAAATGTTCTTGGACTTATCTCACATCTGGACACGCTCAAAAAGGCAATCTGCTTAACTAAACGTATCTTTGAATCGAAACGACCTGGACAAGAAGCATCAAGCTGTAAATCATTATTTACAATGATACAATACAAATATTTGCTGTCCAAAAAGTGTAAATTTTGATGCCATTGATTCAGTTTTCAATTTGTATCTTTATATAATAAAAATGTCCTGACAGTGACAATTTATACAAATAATTGCATGTATGTTAACCCATATGATTGTGATCATGCCTGTAGACTGACATGCTCTTATGTATAAAATGATACTTGAGAATGAAAGCTATTTATTTATTTATTCACTTATCAGTTTTAGCTTCGAAAACAAAGATGTGACATTATAAGTTGACTCTTTGCATGAATTATTTCACGCATACATTTTAGAGAATGCAAAACAGTTTACCGCAAATCGTTCGTGAAACTTATGCGCTTGACGTATTTGTGCGACGTATTGATGAATTCTCCAGTTTTGATGACAGGCTAAAAGTGTTTACGCCAACCGTTTTCTTTTAATCCACTTGTAGTTTCCTAAGTCATAACTACATCCCACAATGACAGGCTGTATATAGCAGCAACATTGCATGATTGTTTACCATACAACGATTATACGTTGATAATCGTAACCTGATATATGAAGACCTAAATATATTAATAAGAAACTAAAACTCCCTTTTAACATTATTTTACTAATGTTGGGCAGTTAAACAACATTTTGCGTTTGCGGTCTACTCTGATGTGTCTAAACTATTTCTAAATACTGAGCACGTATTTTCGCACTATCTTTCAAGACAAAATAGAAATTGCAGTGTTATCAGTTGGATTGCTATTAAAACAGTATTAGTTTTCCAATGTAGACGGATAGCTGTACAAGTTATATGGATGACATTTACACTATTCATTAACTTGTCATTACACAATGTTTATTGAAAAGATGAAATTACGAATTCGTAACTTGTCTTAAATTATGTTAATAATGCAGATGCAAGAACCAGTGATAATGTAATTAATTTTAATTTACGAAAGTAACACAAAACATGAAGTCATCAAAAATCATATTGAGTATTTAAATGTTCAATTTTGAATTCACATTCAATATTTCCCATTTCTTGGTTTTCTTATAATCCATAGAAATTATGTTCATTTGAAAATTGTAACGAAAGCAAGATTTCGTATGTGGAAAACAAAAGAAAGTTAATAATGACAAATTTATAAACGATACACTAAAATGCCTCTAGAAATTCAGTACTAAGTCGTCAAAATATGCATAAAACACTTTAACACACTCATTCATTAGGAATCATATGGTCTAGTTTACAGACGTTTAGTTGTAATGCCCTGTATGAGATAGTAATGCAAATGACTACACAGAGTAAAGCTGACGATGGATAATGTACCGCGTTCCGACACTTTGGACATCAATGTACTTATTCTAGTAGATACGAATATCATTTTATTTAACAGAAATGAACGTGTATTATTTATTCACGTTAGTCGGTTTAGCTTATTTATAACGTGATAAATTTTGAATAATCATCTGCATTGAAGAGGTCAACTTACATGTAGATGAGTCAGAATTAACTACAAAAGTGATCACAAAAATAGCATATGTGCCAAATCGGTTTATCTAATTTGTAGTAACTGTGAAACTAACTTCATTCTGTACAACACTCATTAAATTTGACCAACAAAATGATAAATGATGAAGTAATGACACAAAGATTATTACTTTTTGTTAGAAATGTAACGATTGTATACTAAGTTGAAAGAACTACGATTAAACTATGACTTTAAGTAATAAAAATTGATGCGAAATTAAATTTGCACTATTTAGACCCCCATAATTCACAGTGATTCATGTATGATTTGTTTGGTAGAGATTGATACACATTCGCCGAAATATTTAATCTAACAATACAGAAATCTTGTTAAAGTTTCACGTTATACGAGAATAATGAAAAGTTAGTGGATAGAAAATTTGTTTATTGAAACTCAATTAGAAACGAAAACATTTTCACTGTAAAAATTTATTGGGAAACAAATTGGGAGGATTACTATTTGAGGAAAAACTTATTTACTAACTAGGTTTGTGCAAAACCAAAACATTTCATGAAAAGTAAGTTGCTAATAAATGTGTCTCCAAACATTCATCTTCAGACACAATAGATATTCTCAACTTTCTCGTAAAATAATGTTTTACAAAATTACACATCTTCATAACTACCAACCAGTTTACAAGTCATCACTTTCTACACTAATTCAACTGGATAAAAAAAGCATTTTCTCTAAACATTAAACTAGTTACTTTTCATCTTTGTTTCTCACTTACGTCAACATACAACTATCTATAGGCTAAACAAATAACTAACAATCATTGAACATCACGGTGATACTAGCGAAATTTTTTAGTAATGTGAAAATCACTTACGATTTATTTCCTGCATATCTATACTATCTGATATTTTGTAAGAAAAAAACGGTTTATCGATATCATTAGTGTTTGCACTCATATATATACATACTAAATTATAAACACATTAAGAATACTTGATCAAATGAAGCGACCCACAACTTTGTCATAAGAATCACTTTGTCACGTTGGACAAATTTCAACGATATATTTTACTTCCAATACTCGATTTGTTTGCATGTTCTACCCATACTACATTGTACATTGAAAGCTGAATTTCAGTCAAAAGTCTATCATAATGTTTTAACCATGAGTGCATATAGATGAATATAGAAGTAAATGGGAGCCGAAAATATTTTCGTTCATACTGAAATCACAATTTATTTCGAATCTTGTTTTTCACTAAATTCACGCTATTAACACTTGTCTATGGTATGAAATTGTAAACTCAATATTAGAGACCAATTGTATAAATAGAATACGTTTACAATTTCATAATAAGACAAAATCAAAATGGTGCTTTCTGAGCAGTAAAACAATGAGGCAAGTTGGAATGAATCGCAAAAATTTTCACTGTAGTTACATCATTAGTGATGTCGAATGCACTCACGACGTCATAAAGGTAGCCCTCTACCACCCGATAATTATGTAGAAAAATAGAAAATATGTTGGTGTTATTAGTGTTTGCACTCGCATACATTAATATCAAATCACAAATTATTAAGAATATTTGATCGCTTATAGCAATCCATGGTTTTTTTATAAGAATGATTTTGTCACGTTAGAACTACCGTCACAAATCTTGCTTTTGTCATATAACCTACATACAGACTGAATAACTTTATACAAGGGTCTGTATAATTCGCAATTATGTCGTCATCAACGCGAGGTAGCGGCATAATTGAGTGTTAGTTGTTGTGTTACTCGTCATTTTTCCGTCCGTCATATTTTTCATAAAGCCGATTTTATTAATCGTAGAATGATTTGTTTAAGGATTCGGAAAACGTAATCGGTGTGCTGTCTAAGTAATGTAGTTCAGAGTAGTTAAAAAAATATGCAGCAAAATGTTAAAGAACATAACACTTACTAATAAGACTAGAATATTTTTCATCAGATGACGAATCTTTAATATTTTACAAAGAGTTATATTCTGTTGAAATAGTAATAAGCTTTCAGCATGTCAAATAATATCATGTTATTGAAAATCGAATAAAAACTCAATTAACACTTATGTGTATTACAAAATCGCACAATAACACTGTCAACATCTAAGCCAGTTGTATAATGTCAAAATGGATATTATCAACAGTGAGCTTAAGTTAGATTGTAGTAATCCAGTGTTTTTCTCACGTATTAGGAACAGTGCTGGATAAAATCTAATTTACTATCGTTTGGGTAGCTATATGCTGTGAGCAGATATTCATTTACAACATTCCTTAGTAGATAGGTAATCAAGTCAATAAGAGTTTAACACGCTTACTAGTTGCACTACCGACATGACTGTCAGACACATCTGAAATGTAAATGAATCCTCCTAGTTATGAATACATTTTTATATGAAGTATTCGGGGTGCAACTATTTGAATCTTTAAAATATAGTCGTGTTTACAAATAAAACAGAAATTCAACATGCAGATTGTTAACAGTACTCAATTAAAGTCAGCAATAGCTAATTTGTAGGTCTAAGTGTGAGGAATTAATCAGTGAATTTTAACTATATCGGGCATGTTGCATTTATTTTCTACTTACAATGTCTGAACTGTCTTAGTTAAATATTTCATTCGGTACTGACTTAGTGGACAACGGAACAAGTAGTTGTTTTTGAAATTCTCACGCATGGACTTTATCTTTAGATCATCAAATCACTTAGAGCGTCAAGTAGTTGTGGAGTAGATGGGTTGGCATCTATTTATTTCAAACTCGGGGGACCTTATATGCCATTAATTCTATTAAGACTGTTCGACCTATCATTGACAGCAGGTACATACCCTAGCAGATGGAAAACCTCTTACATCTGCCCTCGCTTCAAATCAGGTGACAGAACAAACTCGCATAACTATAAACCCATAAATATCACCCCAGTTATCTCTAGGATAATAGAAAAAATAGTATGTGACAAAATATCTGATCATGTACTCAATGAGAAACTTATCTCTAATGTTCAACATGGTTTCCTCAAAACTAGGTCTTGTATGACTTGTCACTTTGAATTCTTTAATTTAATTTTTACTGAACGAAGCCTTGGGCACTTGGTGTTAGTATTGTACTTAGACATATCTAAAGCTATTGACATGGTTAACCACAGGCTTCTTATGGGCAAACTTTCCTCTTATGGGATTAAAAATCCATTACTTGCATGGTTGAACTCTTTCCTCAGTCATAGGCACCAAATTGTCAAAATTAACTCCACGCTGTCCAAGGCAGAACCAGTTGCAAGTGGCGTTATACAAGGAAGTGTCTTAGGCCCACTGCTCTTTATAGCTTATGTAAATGATATATGCAAATGCTTCAGCATGGAAAAACCCTTTCTATACGCAGATGATCTTAAAGTAGTATACTCATTCCCTCCCCATGAATTCGCACAAACATTCTGTAGCGTCACTGCTGAACTCAACAAGGTCGCAGCATGGTGCTCAAAATGGAAGTTAGACCTCAATGCTTCTAAGTGTGGTTGGATATGTTTTGGAGATAAGCGCCTACATTTCGATCTCTTCACAAAAACGGTAGTAAGTTGTCTAGGCTACAGTCAGTAGTTGACTTAGGACTAAGATACTCTTATGTTCTATCTTTTACAGAACAGGTCAATATGCAGACATCTAAGTCACATCGACTACTGGGTTGCATAATACGTAACTTTCATAGCAATGACTCATGTATCCTACTATATAAGGTTTGTGTCAGACCCTTACTTGAATTCTGCACTTTTATTCTCAGTAATGTTTCCATTAAGAATAAACTGAAACTGGAGTCGGTACAACGTCGCTTCACTCTTCGTATTTTTAGGACTGATTGTACTCTGGACTATAAAACTAGGTGCATTAAATTAGGACTAGAAACTTTATGGAGGCGCCGACTCAAGTTAAACTTAATCTTCTTTTATAAGATATTGAACAATTTGGCGTTTTCATCATCTAGCACAATTAAGTTCGAGGAACCTTCTTGCTATAACCTACGCAATTCAGCCTCGAAAGTAAAAATTTCACATTCCAAATCTACTCTTTATATGAATTATTTGACAAATAAATTCTCGAGAATATGGAACAATTTGCCTCAAGCCATTCGAGAAACAGATTCACTTCCTTTATTTGTGCAACAGGTTGGTCATCTCATCGATTCTGATAGCTCATTAAAAATGTTCATCCCAACTATTGTTTCTTATTCCACTAGCGAAATAATAGGGACTCTAAATGTGTAAGCACCAGTTACCTGTCATAGTCATAGGCTAGTGTTCTTCATCTTTAATCCAAATATAAACTCAAGTATTAATACTAATTCTGCCCGTTCGTTCAGTTAACGTAAGTGGCATGTCATGTCCTTCAATGCCTGTATACACATTGATTGTCTCAGAATACCAGTGCTTTTGTTTTGTGTTTTCTCTGTCTTTGTCTTTCCTATATTTGTAGATTAATATGTATATGGCTATTATGGAACCTACTGGCACAAAACTGTTGACTTCTCTTCTACGCCCAAGTTCCAAGTACTCTTGATCTTATCCTGTATCTGAACACGCTCAATACTCCACTCTGCAAACTCTTAACCGTTTTTTGGAATTGTAACGCAGTGGTCAAGGAGCGCGCGGTTCTTATTCATATTAGCACCAGGATACAATATAAATATTTGATGTCCTGATAGTTAAAACTTCGTGGCAGTTGATTTGATTCTTAATTCAAATCTGTATATGTTATGAATGTCCTGACATTGACAATTTGTAATAATATTTGTATGTATGTAAACTTATCATTGTGACCATGCCTGTAAACTGGCATGCTCTCATGTACAAAATGAGAATAAAACTATTATTATTATTATTATCTTTTGTATATATCTATTTATTAGAAAGAGGGTTAATAGTTGTAACTTTATGACAAGTAAGTTGAATAGACATGTGTTTAAAACAGTGATGATCAAATTCGTCGAAAATGTTCGAACTTATCTCGATGGTGTTCTGTCTTCTTGACATTGGTACCTTAGGAAAGACTCACGAAAACACATGTGTAGGATTCATGTGATTTGTTTTATACACTCTGATAATAAACACTTACCCATAAATACCATATAGTGTTCTTTAAGTATTAACTTACTCATTGATATCACTGTTGTAATCAATACTAGTAGAAGAAAATAAGTGTAAACAAGATTCATTTTGTCCTGATAATTTTCTTTAGTAGTTTAGTGGTTTTTATACTGTCGCACTCGTGTATTGTGGCCAATCAATAAAACTGTGTATTAAACATATCCTGTGATTGGTTGAATGAAACGTTACATATACATATTGATAGTTGAATACACTAGGTCGACGTATGCAAACGTTCATAAGTATCCCGAATGTGATAGGTTTTGTATTAATACATTACTAATACGCAATGTTAACACTGTTTGGATGTGTCACTGATGTATCTGCACACACATACATACGATGCCTATAGCGACAAGCACGTTCGTAGTCTAGAGCTCAATTATACAACAGCTGTACTAATCCTCGTTCTAAACCGAGTCTCGTTCATTGGTTGAATGGATTATTATTTGCTTATTGTTATGACATCATAACTACATTATTCTACGTCTTTGACATTTCTCTTAGCTAAAACGTTTATAACAAATCAATTAGACACCCGGATTGCCGCATTTGACATGTTATGGTCATCAGGGAGATATAATCGTTAGCCACAAATATAACTGCCAATCAAAGTAAACTAAATTCTAAGAAACTTTGCACCTATTCTATGCACTAGTTTTAACTGTTAAAATAGTGTCTATTTCAATTTGTGACTGTGAGATGTTGTTAAATCGATAGTGTTCTGAATCAGCAACATTTTATTATTAGACTCACTAAAATGCCGTCAAATGTAACTTCAACTGATAAACTCTAAGCAGTTTATTTCATTCAGTTTTATGTGGTCATTTGATATTCTGTATATAAATATTATCTACCATCTATATAATGTGTCATAAACTGAAATGCAGTATTGTGTCGTCGACTATCTCCTTACTAATAAATTATCACTTACTCTATCATACATAAACTACGTTTACAAAAAATGCGTTGTCATTTAGGTGTTAAACTTTAAAGGTTAAAAATGCTGTTAGATGATTTCTGACATTACTGAAAAATGATTTGTGGAAGAGTTCCATTGTCATTTATATGTCTATAATTAGTAACATTTGTCATTTTCAGTTTGTACAAACCGTTATTAACACTATAATGAAATCCTGGTTTATGAAATAAGTTTGTTTAGAAAGCCTTCTTTACTGTCATTTCAGTGAACTACCTTCAAACTTGATAAGGTAGCATTTGACTAACTACTGTTAACCGTATTGTGTAGGTAAGCCACTAGATAAAATTTATAAATATAATTTTTTTAACGATATATAGTCATTACGTTTTTAATTGTTTACATTAGTTAAGATGTGACCAGTCATAAGACTATGGTCTAACAACATAAATGTTAAGTATAGAAGCGTTCTTCATAAGTGGAACATTTACCATCTGTTTCGGTGATTTTGAAGAAATTCAGTAACAGACCAGAAATAAATCATCTTAGTTACCTTACAATTATAATTGTAGTCTGTATAAGTTAGCAATTAGCTCAATTCATACAAATCAATATTAAAATAATGGGTAAAATGTTCTTACTAATGTATACGGTACACAGAGATCTAAAACCAATTATTCGAATGACTGACAAAACAGTTAGGTTTGCATGTAAATTCATGAGGTGTTATACATTCGTTCGTCATTCATTACTGTTGATTAAGGGAGGATTGTTGTAGTAGTATTATAAAAGAAGAATAGTCAGTATACAATAATCCTGTCCATGAATATTTGTAATAATACTTACAAAGCAAGAAGCTAAATGGTAGATAAACTACTTTGCATTCATGCACAATGAATAATTGCTCAGAAATGACTTACAGGTAAATAGCAAAAATGTATCAGAAGATAAACGAGTAGGTGAATATAGTGGTTGATGTATTAAATGTCAATAATATCTACATGACGATACGAATAGATAGATATGTTTAGTTAAAAAATCAAAACAGATTTCGCATCTCTACTTAACAGTCCAATGAAAACATTCAGTTCATCAAAAATTTAGTGTAACGAAATAATATGTCATTTTATTAAAGGTTGACGTCTTGAAATATGGATCACAGAATCTTCAATATCATCGCCAAAGAATGATGTGAATAGGAAACTCAATATATCATTCAAAACAAAGCCACTTTAGAAGGTAAAATATTTAAAAAAACTGTAGATTGTGATTTGCAGTGATTCATTATACGTAACTGATCATAGTAAAAGGGTAAATAACTGTGATAATGTCACTAAAGCAATTTCTCTTGTGTCAAACTCACTAGACAACACTATGTATTTCGAAAATTAAAGTGATAATTATTTGATTTTTAGCACTCTACACATATGATACGAAATATTAAATAATGTGGTTGGTGGCCGCTTCATTTTATGAAGATAACAACTACATTTAAACTTCTCTTCTGATGGTTATACTGTTTTAAAGCTTGGACAAAATAGAAGAGTCGGGTATATAATAAGAAAATACTATCCCTGAACAGCAAACCTCATTGAAAACAATATTAAGATAAATGTATTTTAAACATCCTAACTTTGTCTACTGAATATGTGGGTCTTTAATTCGAAGAATTATGACGTTTCATGGTAAATACGAGTTTCTGCGGAAGTTTCTGTAAAACTGATACCACTCTTGACAACTAGAGCAACAAATTATGCAGGTATATGAAATGTTCGCACAATGTGAGAGACGAAGTATAACAGCTCAATATAATCAAGGAAGAGTAAATTTGAATAAGCGAAACTCATTGGTTACAAGATGAATGGCAAAGATAATTCTCGAAAGAAGTACTGTCATACTCTAGTCACGAGGACGGAAATGCCTCACACACAGAAACTTGCGATAATGCTGTCCCGAGAAGCGAATAAGCATTGATAAGGTAAGAACCTTGTAGACCAGGGATTTTCAAAGCATCCAACTAAACAAGGAAGGAGGGGATTTCAATAAATGTCATCGAGTACTATGTGTCAAACAACGACAACCAAGAAGACGACAAAGACCAGTTCTAACCAAGGCTGATATCAATCATCAAGAAGTGCTCAACCATAGAACTGATAATTGTTATCAATAACCTAATTTTCAATGTCGAAATGAAAAGCACCGGATGTTAAGACATTGTAGGACGTCACGAAATCGAAAAAAGTTATGAAAATATTATGTGGTTTGTGAACTTGTATGCCTTCAACAAAATGAATATTGGTGGCACCATATTCTTCCATAAATGCATGCACTAAGCTATATGTGTTTCACTGGACAATAATACGGACAACCAAATCTAGCACATTCACGTTGATGAAAAGTTTAGAAGGACCATGAAAAACGTGAGAACAAAAACAGTAGCTGATCTCACTTCAGATCACCCCCTGCTAATGGACCGGAATAAAACTGAAATTTAAGTAACACTGAGCAACCAAAGCAACGTGATTATGAAAGTTTAATAGGACGTTTTCTTAGGATGTTGACAGACTCAACGAATTTAAAATAACTCTTGAAAATAGCTTCCAAGCATTTCATGATCTACTAGAATAGGATGACACTAATATAGAAAAACAAACTAGTAATAATTACAATTACTACTTTATTCTCAAGTAGAGTTTTATAAACAAGAGTATGCAAACTTAGCGACATAATTGGAATGATATCGATTTGTCTACATACAAAAGTTTTGGTGAAGAGTCGCCATTATGGATTTCCCACTATATGATGATACTAGTAAAGGAAACAAAGCCAACGGTAACAACGGTTGTAAGGCTGAGGTACCAAAGGTATATATTTCATTATAGTGCACTTATGACAAACAACCGCTAGCTTTTTGTCTCTGGCTCTATGATTCCAGGTAACGGTTGGGCTTATAACTGAACAGACGAAAAAAATATATTTACATTCAAGATCAGGCTAACAGCATTAGAAACTTGTAGAAGAGCACCAACCAAACACATATTCGGGTTAAGTACTTCGTGGTGATAGAACCAATGTGGGTTAATTTTGACTAGTGAGTTAATGATAAATTAAGTATGTTGCTAGTGAGTGTAAGAAGTAAGTTGCCTAAAGTAGACAGATTCCTAATTAAAGCAGTCCACAATCTTAAGAAAAACTTGATATAAAAAAATGTGTCAAACAGACAAAAATCAGTCAGTGGTAGTGAAAAATTCATTTATAAACCAAAATCTTTTTTCGTTTTTTTTAGTACAACGCCATTAATTGTGATGTTTACAGTTTTAGAACTTGAATGAGCCATCACTAATTGATTCAAGATTAGATGTTAAATCGTCAAAGATTTGATACAAATTTCAGATTTCAGATATGGGTTGATCAGTGACTAATAATCACGCGCTTTTCAAACATAGAGTAACGATTTTAGAAATCTTACAGAAATATTGCATTAAATACTTACCGATAAACAGTGTTAACTCGTAGTTATGGGGATCGTGTCTAGATGTTAGGTTCCAGGGGTTGAGGAATAAAGTCCTGGAAATAAAATTCCGTTTATTATTTTACAGAAGAATATCAAGTTATGTCGTAGTCGATGACGACGCAGAAGGTGCTGAAGAGGAGGATTTACAGCGAATCCTGTAATTCAGGTTACTGTGTGGGACTTTTTATACATTTTCTACACGTATCCTATGTATGAATGAGCAATATCCGAGTATAGGACTAATATGTATCGTAAACAAAGTAGGCAAGGGTAGCAAAATCCTAAAATGGTCAAGTAACTTGATATAAAGTATACACAAATAAATAAATTGTTTGTAAACTACAGTGGTGTTAGTAGTCTACATTTTTGAAATGGGTCACTGTTACCAAAAGTACTATATATTAGCCATTAGATAACTTTGAACTGTTTCTAACCTGCAAACTTGCATTCAAATTGTTCAAATATTTGTAAATTCTGTAATTCAACAAATTTAAACTTCTTTGTAGTATTTTTCACAATCGTAAAGAAGCAATGATTCTATTTTTTTCATTTTAGTCGTCACAGATTGTTCTTAGGTGGCTAAAATCACAAAGCTGGGACAATCTAGACATTTGTTTGGTCCTGATTTTGAATCGGTTTGCAGTCTGTCTTTTCTTAGAGATCATGAAGTCGAATTCAAACACTGTAGATCTCATAATCGACACGAGTTGTCGTAGAACCTGATGACATAAAATGTAAATGCAACAAATAATAAATTTCACATTACCCAGCTAAAATCAACAGGGGCTCACAGATGGTTACATTTAGGAAGTAATGTCAAGGCTCACGTCAAAAAGGGTGACCAGTGGATTTCAGACACATCGCAGTTACTCACAAATAGCTATAAATAAGTTGAACGAAATTTCTCCAAGTGTCTAATCTCATTGATATTAACAGTTTGTTACTGGTTTCGTGGTGCACAGGTACACAAGTTGTCATTATTATCGATAATAAGTACCTCAACCAACAAATTGACGTATCATATTAATTTGATTTCAACCAAAAGGAGTAAATTCTCTACATTCAGAATCTAATGTTACCAAAAAACATAAAGTATGAATCTATAGAGTCAAAAACAGTTTTTATAATTCAGACGCAATACCGTATGGAGTGAGTCCTAGGTCTCATAGTCTTTAGTAAAACGCGAACAGAAAACATGGCCAACATTTGTAACCGTATTTTACTGATATCTACGAAGGAAATTCATCTGTCACATATTTGTATCAAATTATTCATATTTAAGTGTAAATGATGAAATCAACAATTCGATGTCAATGGTGTTATTCATTTACAATCATTCACATGATGTGAGAATACAAATGAAGAATTTCATTCAGACAATTCTTATCAGTTTCATCTGTCTGATGAACTTTACATAAATGTACAAGTTTTGTTTGTTTTCATTTATTTAATCGTAATTATAAATTGTATATTTTGTCTACATTTCAAAAAAGTATTACGATTCACTGAGTTCATAGTGTTTCCGTATAGAGTTCTTCTATATTTCATTGATACTCATGATTTACACACTGTTATGCCTTACAGGTTACATTTGACTGAAGATACATTGGTCAACTGTCTATAGTTGACTGTTGGTTGTTCCATTCAGTGCAAGTTCACAATTTTGAATAAATTATCAAATTGACGATTATAATGAATAATTTCATGTTTTATTGTGATTGTAGAAGTGGGATTTTCATCGAATTTTACAGGAGATGCTAATTTAATTGGTAGTGCGTGACTAATCACCTGTGATAAGATTAATATGCAACTGTGTAAATTAAATGTTTGTAGCAACCAAGTTATTTGTGTAAGCAGCAACCTTGAATCAGAAAATAGAATTGTCGAAGCTTTTCCATATTTATTGTAGTCCACATACACAATATCCAGGATACAGGGAAACTACGTGAGATATAACCAACAGCAGAGGTAAACCAGACTGTCTCCGTAGTGCTAACTATAACAGAAAACAATAATCAGCTCTCACTTGAACACTAATAACTCGAGAGAGAAAAAACGATGCGAAAGACACATATTTATTCAACGATCTCAAGTGCAAAGCATTCACACAGCTAAGAATGCAAAACATCCAACTTTCAGTTGTATCACTATCACACTTCCTCAGTATGTTACTGAGATTCGTATCCGAAATATATACCAGCAAACATTTAGACATTATACAAACGTTAGTAATAGTTTACAAGAATTGATGTATTTAGAAGGTTCTACAAATATTCGCATTAATCATGTGGAATAAAATTTGATGACTTCGGAAGCAATGCAGTGATGCTTTTCGATTAACAACTGCGTACAATAGTTAGTAGCGTTGTGTAATGATCGTTCTGGAAAAACTCTCAGCGAAATTTATGTTATGTCTAAACGACGCACGATAAAAGGAACGGTAAGGAGCTATAAGTAAGTAGGTTTAATTGATGGAAAATATTTTCCTAAAAATATCGACCAAACGCTTATGGAATAGCCAGAATGCATTTCTAGCCCGTTCTGTTTAAACATTCTTGTACTTGATTACGTAAATTATAATAGAAGTAAAGCTATGCTTTAATTGAATCCTGATTCATTAGAAAATAATCACTAAATTATTTATTCAAAAGAATAAGTGGTTACTTCAAAAGTTGCAAACCACAATCTTTGGAGTGTAATTTGCCTGATATAACGACGTGTACTGTTGAAGTACATTATTTAATGCAGTGTAAATAAAATATTTGTATATCTTAAATTGCGAACGTTTCACGGATGCCAGAATGATTGTAATATCTTCTTCTGTTGCCAATTCACTGTAGTTTTATTCAATATGACAACCATATTTTCTTTAAATAACTCTCCTTGTTCATTTTTCACTGCTTCATATATCTACACTCATAATGATCTCTTAAGTGATGTATATATATATATGACTCTGGTAACTTCTGCACTGGTCTTATTCAATCAACTTTTTTGGGTTGAAGTGGACCACTTAGTATTGCAATATATCTTTTATGTGCTATAATCACAATATATTCTCAAGAAGCTTATTTAGTTTACTCGATTCAAGGTCGAACAGATTTGGTTATATGGAGCCATGCATATATATTAGGAGATGACTGTTCATAATTAGAATTAGTCTGAGTTAAGATTATTCATCGTCAATAGTGTTATAGCTGCTAATTAATTCAGTTCAAGAAGAAATAAAGATGGATTTAGAATCGCAATACTTTTAGGTAAATACAGTTTGAAAGCTTTTAGATATTGTCCACCCTAAGTTAATTTTTGATAGACTTGTATATGACATGCCTAAACTGTCATATAAGTGATAAACATGTCAAGTAAGTGAAACTTCGGTAATGTTTAATCCATCTGTGATAACCATTAAACTGATGCATGACACTATTCGACTCCTTATTTTCGAGAAAGCAATATATATATTTATTAATGTAAATCCATTGTATCTATTGTTTAGTATGAGTGAATTTAAAGTTGTGAATGAGTTACCAGCTCACTTTTACCTTGATTATTTAACACTTTATACAGTTACACACTTTTTTCATACACTCACATATGTATACAAGTACTCTCTGGTCGATCGCAATACTAAAGGAGACGCAACATTGCAAATAATTTCGTATAATATCTTAAAGGCAGAAATGAGGAAACACTCGCTTTACAATGATTGTTTTGGTATATATGAAAATTGATAAACTTCTTAATAATTTTATCGATAAATTGATAATGTTAGCATCAGTAAAACTACAGACAACTGATAAGTTACAAATAACCGAGAGACAACCCACTTCTAAAACACGTGAATCAATGGAAGCCGGGTGTAATGTTGATGAAAAAGACAGCAATCGGTTTACTTATTCCTAACTATTAATTAATGAATAGATAAAAAATGAGGTATTTATTTCACAGGGATGAATGTAGTGATATATGTATTTGTAATTGCACAGCATGTTAGTCAATATAGTTATGTTTATCATTTCACGAATATATATCAGAATGTATCAGATAATTGACTTTACATAAACATGTTAATCAATAATATAGGTATGATCGTGGCTTCCACTGTGTTGCAACTGTAATAATCAAATTTATTGGAAATGCTAGGATATTCTAAGGTTATATGCTGCTTCAATTACAACTACTTTATCGGTCAGATAAACAAATCACTCGTGTGTTGTGTTCACACAACTCGTTTTATACTCTCTTATGATAAACAGTTATTCTTAATTATTATGAAGTGATCTTCAAATAATGACTTACTTATTAATATCATCATCGTTGTTATAATCACTGTTAGAATGAAATAGACATGAATGAGATTTACTTAGGGCTAATCATTTTCTGGAGTAATTGAGTGATTTTTATACTGTTTCATATGTTTAGTCTAAAATTTCGTGTACCAAACGTAACATTTAGTCGCCTAAATAAGACAGTAGGTATACACTCGTTAAATTATCAGCATCGAACTGACAGTGAAATGTTGCTCAGAATAACGTATTATTATTACTTTATTGTTCGTTACTGAGATTATGTACTGAAATTTTAATGAAATGATATTCATCATCGTAACCGTGATTTGTTTAAGAGATTTTGATTATTCGGTGTGTTGCTGAATCATTCAAATGTTCTATGGCAAGTTTCTAGTAATACAAGTTCATATAAATTTCGATTACATATGAACAAGGTTGCATGTCCTATATGGTCTATGTTACTAAATTTACAAAACATTGAATGACTGCGTTTAGGGAATCTGAAGTAAGTTGTAGAATTTTTTCGAGTTTATCTAATTATTCATAGTATAATGATGCAGAGAAGGATTAAAGACTAGTACCGTACCTTATTTATTTTCGAAAATGTTGTTATAAATTCTGAAGAATGTTTACAATGTGTATATAGTTCTGAGTGATTCAGATATTTTGTTGAAAGTGACGCCTGCAGACAGGATATAGAACACTTAGCTCCACTTGTGAATTTTTCATCACCGTAAAGTATATGGTATCGCTTTCATTAAAAGCAGTGCTTCACATTAAAATTCACATTTTATTTTCGATTTTTTCTTATACTATTAAATAATCGTCTATTTGTTGCTAATCCAATTCGTTTACATAAAATGGTGAAAAGGAATGATGTTAAAGAAATTTACTCATATTTCAAAGAAATGATGAGGTTTTAATAGGGCATTATCAAAATACTTATCCTGTTGTTACTGATGCACTATTATTGCAAGAAAGTCGATCAGTACATTGTCTCTCAAAGCAAACCACTGTTGTTATGCAAAAATAATTTACAAACTCAGCGATTCGCACCAGTAACAAATCCGAAAATTATAAAGTTCTATAAATACCTGTTTATATAGTAGTTTACTAATATAACTATTACTTAGATCATGAATTTTAGAGATTGCTTCAAACTACAAAAATATAGTTAACACGTCCTATTGTTAGATGAAATTCTATTGTATGTTCGAAATTTGTTAGTAATATTTATTTCAAGTATCTTCTACTATTACAATAGCAAAGGATATGATATTAGGAATATGTATATAATGTAAAGATGGTCTTCCAGGATATTCTCATCGTACTACAAAGAGGTGTCTAGTTCATAGTAAACGTAGAGATTGAAGTTTTTGTCCTCACATACAGAGTTCAGGCTGCAATTAACGTACTTCCTGAAATTGAAAAGTTAAAACTATGTGATTAATAATAACCAACTGGATCCACGTGATACGTCACACTGAAAGAATACAACTGTCAAACAACATGACGTAAACTAATAAGAGTATACTGGATTGATCTGGTGGAAGACTTAGTTTTCTTATTTCGAATACAAACAGAGCATTATACGAAAATAGGTTTAGAGATTATTTGTGTCGTATGGTAAATGCTACTATCCACACCGGAGAATAATATATTGAAAATAAGGATAGATATGTCGAGGTCAAACGTTGTTCATTAATGCATCGATGAATAATATGTCGGAATTAAAGCATGATGTAACGTTTCATAGAATTCAGTGTTGTTTTGAAAATATAATGATAATACAGTTTTCGTGATTCATATGACTGAATTTGTGTGGAATTCAATGTGTTTAAACAGAGTCTTCTATTGTACAGTAGAAGCCTTTATATGTTGTTGTTCTAGCTTTGGTTTATCTGAAGTGAATCTTCTATGACAACCACCTTTGACAAACAGTTATCATAGTATAGACTATTTGTTTTGATTTGTATCACTTCTGCTTGCAGATCTCAGTACTTGAAAAAATAGTACTGAATAAATTTATATATCTGCCTTATGCAATATAAGTTAAAAAATTGTTTATTATTCGTCATAAGTTGGTTATTTTTGCTAAGGTTTCGCGAGTTTATGGTGACACCGAGATAACCGCTAACGAACGTAAGACCAGCAACACAGTAACAGGAAGATAAGCTATTGCGCAGCGCCCCAGCCCAGCTAACTAGAGTAAGAAGTCCAAAGACAGCAGGAAGCGTTTATTCCACAGGCAGCCTGTCAGACGACATCATCACACACAACTCATGCGTATATATACAAAAATAGAGAGCGTCCTTGGAATGTTACAAATAGCGTACTAAAATAAACAACGAACCAATAGGATTTAGCGTCTTACCAAGTGGGAAACACGAACTGAAGGTGAGAAGGGGAAGTTTTGGCGCGAAAACAGGAAATTCAAATTTACACAATAAAATCACAAAAATAACCGGTTTGCCAAGTGAGTTTTGGGGATCTAACATCCCCAACAATTTTTGAAGTTGTAAAGATGGACACTGCATTTAGTCGAATTCAATATAATTAACAGATTGCATTCAGTACTAGTGCGAAGTGAATGACAAAAACGGCGAACAATTGTAGAATTGTATACAGGTTCATTAAATGTATATGATTGTTTTCTGTTTCACAATGAAGTCTGCTCTTTTGGCCAGTCCATTGCACATTGGATGCTAGTTGAGAATCCATATGGCGAATTCGTTTTCATACGTTCGATAACTAAATTATGAACTAATGTTGAACCTTTTTACTAATGACATTATTATCACAAACTAAACATGTTTAATGGATGCACTACAACAACTTTGCAGATTCATCAGACGATGGTTGAATTAGTGAAGTAATTTATTTCTTGAAAAGACAAAAAAGTATAAACAGTGTACACAAGACATTCACTTATCCATTTGCATGTTGTATGATTTCGCCTGTCAAATTTGATAGTAGGCTAACATTTATTGCTTGATCCCGATTTTTCTACGAGCCCTTTACACGTCATCCTTTCAAAACAATAAAATCATTTTTATCAACTATCCAATGTTGCGAATTTTACAGTAACATTTTTTGTACGTAATTTTAATTCCATCTTATAAATAGTGTCCACAACACAATCAGCAACAAACCACGTTTTGACAATGATTGTTAACTTTGTGTGTTAGTAAAACAGCATAGTTCTCCCCACTTCAGCAATTGAATTCGTTGATATGAAACGAAATAAATGCCTAGTAGTCAATGAATATTCAATGTTTAACACTGTGGTGAGAAAACATACTCTCATACATTCTGTTTAACGAAGACCTGCCTAATACATATATATATAGTGTGAAAATTTGGACGAAATCTAATCATCCAGGTTTTTGATTATGAAAGCTCATAGTTAATACGATTTGTAAGATGTTGATTTTTGAAAGTTGTTACATTACGTTGTAAAATTTTAGAATACAACAGGTATCATCAGATATCATCAGTAGACAAGGAGCATCCAATGTATATGTGTAGACTTAAATTTGCAGGCACGGGCAGCATATATACAACTGAAAATCATCTAGAACACAATTCACCTATCAGCCAACATTAGAGTCAGGGATCTTAATACGAATGTAGTGACCGTTCTATTGTATGCAACATCAACTTATAGGAATACGAAAATCACAATTCAATAGATACAAGTATGTGAATGTTAACATTGTCGTCTATACAAATAAACTTCCAAATGGAACATCTTTTCGTATGTATGTTAAAATTGTAACTGAACTTTCATTTTCCCATCTGTATGAATCTTAGTCGTTCGTCGAATTATTTAGGTCCCGAAATTTGTTCTCACCTAATTTGTTGCAGTGACTTCTTTATTTAAGTGCATCAGTTCAGTCGCTTATATTTGTGAAGTCAATCGATATGCAAGGACTACATTTATGTCTAGCTCAACCTGATATGACCACTATCCAACATCCGTAGCTCTCATGGCAGACGTCGTACGTGGTTTTCTGGTCATTGCACGACAGCTTTTTTAATGAATAATCATTAACGGCTGTCTGCCCAAGATACTACGCATATTTTTAGCTATATATCATCATCAACGACGTTCTCTAACAGAAAGCAGACCAACTTCCAGCTTAGAAAGAAACCAGTAAACGAAGATGGAGGTAAATAAGTCTGCAAAGAAGAGAAAAAACTGGTTATATCATGTTTAATAATTCCTAATTTTGCTACTGTTTTATTAATTGTAGAATAGGCAGTAACCAATGCTGTCTTTCATTTTTGGCTCTAACTTTGCCAATTGTGATTAGTTGTTGTGTCTTTTCAGTGTGCTAGTTACTCTAATTGTTACAAGGTCGCTTTTGTAACTATATATACAGAATTTGGATATAATAGATTTGAATCTTCCTATTTCAACGTTTGTGTGTTCTCCATTTTGGTTTGGGGTGAGTAATCAGTTTGTCGAGTTGCTGGTCATGGTTGCGATTATCGATTAGCGTAGACAAATTAGCGGAGTGGAGTTGCAGGTACTTCTTATCGTATAACAATAAGCGTTTTGACCAATATAACAATTGGCAACAGGTGATTGTGACTGTTGCTCTTATCAAGACGGATATGTTGTTGAATGAACAACTTAAACTAATGATGCTAGTCACAAGCTTGAAATCTATCCCAGAAACCTCCTCGACTGTTCCTGTTCCCAATTGTGCACTTTCAGTTGGTGGAAATATTATTAGTATTGCTAAGTTCAATGATGATCCAGAAGTTAATGTTACTTTTGATTCATGGTTTCGAAAGTATGAAGATTTGTTTAGTTATGATTTAGCTTCTCAGGATGATGCATGGTAGGTTCGCCTAATACTCAGAAAGCTTGGTGCAGCAGGACTTGCCAAGTACTGCAACTTAATTTTACCTCAGAATCCGCGTGACAGAACATTCACGGAAACCTGCTCAACTCTCAACATGCACATTGGTTATATTTTTTATTTGATATCGTTGCTTTACTTCAAATTTGAATAAAATAGACTATTTCTTAATGCATGTTGATATTGCGATCAGAGAATCTGTCAGTTAATAATTGCAAATCTTTCCATAAATATTAATTTTTACCGCAAAATATCAAAGACTGACCGACTCAATGCATGGTTTCGGCATGTATTGTAGGTAGTAGACGGTTGTTCTGAATCGCATGTTTGCAAGGATTTGAATCATTGAGTGAAGCAATCGATATTCAAAGTAACGTCCATATTCTGTTGTTATTGTGGACAGAAAACCAAGCTGTACTATCCATTATTCGACATAAGCGCAAACAGTCGCTTTACTAGCTATGTATTTCAGTGAAATTGCTTTTGCCCGGCACGCAACTAAGTTTATACTATTTCTTTTCTTGCGGCTACTTGTAGGTGGAACGCAACTCTATGTTGTTGATCAGATTTAGTTGCATGCAAGACGTTGACCTCTGCACTAGTTTTGACGTGGTAGCGAACCTTAAATAACACACTGATGATGAGTAACAGGCAGCTGCTTTTACCAGATACGGTTACTAATGACGCGTGCTGGCTAAATTGATTTTCGATGCGTTGACAGTAGGTTTGTGACCTGGAAAGCAACAGGGATCCATAAAATATATTGACATTTTTCCATGGATGTTGTGGTACCAAGACGTATGTACGTTTCACGTTTGTTGAGGTCCAGTTCTTATATGAAGAGATGATGCAAGAATTCTTCGTCAAAGCGAGTTGACCAAAAATTTCTCTAATGAGTGTCAAAATTTCTGTCACTAAGACGCTATCATGTTTGAAGGTATGGAACAATTCGTCAGCATGTTGTCCATCGAGTAATTTTCCAATGTTTAAGATTCGACTTTGTAGGCTGGTCGTAAAGTTCCACGTAGACGAGGCTAACAATCAAAGAAGCGACATTCATGAACAAGTAACGCGTAAGTAACCCTAGGACGCCAAGAAATTCAACGCGTGGACTTTTAACGCCGTGATCTCGAAATTCGGCTTTTCAGTAGCAGATTTAGACTTTTATATTGTCCGCCCAGAAAGGGACAAGCTCAAGGTTTGGAGATGTAAAAGTCTCAATCCTGTAGAGTGTAGTGCACAGATAATTCACCTATCAAAATCAGCGCACTTGGATTCCACCACTACGGCGAAATATACTCCTATGCAAGTTTCCGAACATCCTGTCATATATCGTAACTGTATATGCCCCGTGCTTTATTCTGTTTGTTATCAGTCTTTACTTTGAATGATGCCGACAGAGACGGAAGCATGCGGTTGTTTGTCAAAAGTGCCGAATGATACAAGTTATACCTCTGGTGTCCTAATTCTGTAAACTTTGTTGTAATTGGCTTTGATTTTAACTAATATCTTCATATGATATGAATTTTTAACGCTGACTTGCTAATGGGTCCTTTGTATGTAGACAAATTTATATTATTCTAATCACGCCTGCAAAATGAAATGCACTCATATACAAAATACTATTCAATAATGCTATTTTAACTATTATAAGATCATACAGCAAGAATTAACAAAACCATTATTTGATGTGAAGAACATCAACTTCCCGGTACTACTAACAAATATGGCTGGATCCACATTGAGTATCACAACCCAAATCTTTATTTTCAAGTGGATAAGGAACAATTGTCCAAATGTGAAACAATTCTGAATCCAAACTTAAGATACTCTATGGATCTTGCATTCACGGATCAAACAACATCTGTCATCTTCAAGGCGCACTGACTTACACGTTTCAAAACCCATAATTTCTATCAACGTGAGTCCAAAATGCCAAGGTTTGTGACCGCTCATTGTTCGAATACTGCTTACTTATATTTAGGAGCTTCCGAACAAGTTATAAGCTGTAAATTGAATGAACACAGAAAAACTTCACATAGTAGACAATGGAGAATGATTTATGGACTCAACTACACTAAACGACGTTATACTTTAGGCCTAAAACCACTTTGCATTAAGCGAGCAGAGCTCAATCTGACATTCTATTTCAAAGTTGTACAACATTTAACATACTCTTAACGACCTTGTTCTAACATTTATCCAGGCATCTGGTTGCAGCTTCACAAACCATATAAGAATAGTCCAGGCGAAACATTGTTAGAATAGAATACAATGTAATTTCTTCGTGCACAACCTACTAATTATTGACTTCATAACACTGAATGGACTATCAATAGGCTATCCAAACTCTAGCATAACACTTGACACAGTCGGTCTGTTTAATGTATGACATGCTTATGTTAACTCAATACTAAATAGTGGTATTTGGAATAATATGCATCTAGTATACTACTATCCATATAAGCATCCAAACTGCTCAAACTTTCTACAGATAAATATACAGCGATTATTATGAAATGAATATAACCCCCACCAGATAGTAACAACACTCATTCCTCCTTCGAAATTTAACTTTTACACTATTTGTCTCAACAAAGACAAATGAATTAACACTTAGGCTTAACCATTATTAATCCTTGTTCAAATACACGAACCCTGTATATCCTGATTATTTGCCAGTGACTTGTCATGTATATCTACTGGTTCAGTGCAAATGTGAATATAATGTACCTAGCATAGCACTTCATAAGAGTAACAACATATTTAATTCCACTCAAGCTTGTTTGTTTTGCTTACTTATTAAGTTTTCTATATTTTCGATCACATACAAAATATCTACAGTTAGCGTTGGGGGAAACTGTTTCGGGTTTCATCAAATCAGTATAAATGCACAATAATTAAAATTGGCTTACATTGCAAGCAGTATTCAGAATAAATCGTTTATGTGAAGTGGTAGATATATAAACGTAGTTATAGCTCAAATTTATTGTGAATAGGTTTATAAGACAACTACTCACATTGCAACAACCCAATAAAATTAATAAAAGGTCGAATTGTCATCAACATTATGGATTGTTGTATAAGTGATGAGTGAAGATGGATAATGATAAATACAAAATAGATGGGAACACAATCGAAATATACACTAATGATTATGTAAGATAGATAGAAAATTAGTAAACATATGGTATATTGTGAACGCATTTGTTAACTTTGAACCGTCTATACAGAACTGAGACCTTGTTTACATATATCATTATTTAATTTTTGGTAGTTAAGAAGATTACATATGCCTTCACCCAACAAGAGTTCATTAAGTAGTGTTTAGAACTCGGTTAATGAATTGCTGCAGCGAATATGTTTGTGGAGTGTATTTCATAATGTAGGACATCTCACTTAAATGAAGTTTTAACGTAGCTGTGTGCGACATCACTGGATAATGATATTATTTTCCTTACTACACAGCTTGTATATGGTGAATGATGAAGTCGGTAATAATGCTGAAAGTAAGTGGCACTAATAATAATGCGATATGTAAGAGTAAGACTTAATTTCAAACGTCGAAACCAGATGGGTTCTAGCCTTAATATGTCGCATCGTTGGCGATAATTTTGTGTGTCACAATAGCCTTGTAGTCTACAGGTGAATGCCCTTTGATCACTCAATTTTCAGCAGTTTTATGTGTCTACAGTTACTGTAGAGTAGGCATTCTTATTCTATAAAGAAATGAACACACATTTTGTAAAGTAGTATCTTTGAGTTTAAATCGCGAAAGCTTGAATTGCTGCATGCATCGAGAAGTTTATGCAATTGCTACAAATTCAGATACTCGGTTTCTGTATTGTGTCAACTAATTTCCTTATTTCATATATATTAATTACTCACTTGATTGCTATCCATCTATTGCTTGCAGCACTATTATCATTGTGTCATTTTAACAGCCATCTGCTTGATCTTATCATTTCATATAACCTCCTATTTATACTGTGTCACTGCGTACTTTCTACGCACACACACACCATTACAATAACGTTTAGTAATCTAATTTCTACTTTGCGACCTAAGTTATCTGTGTAGTTGTTAATAAGTTACTTGTTTAAATAAGGTTACTTTATACAGAGTTTGCAACATAGATCAGCGAGAATATCACTACAAATGTCGTTAAGCCGCTAAATGTACTAGTCCAACATCACATAAGAAGAAAAGATGGAATTTGAAGCCAGCAGACATGATGGTGCATGGGTAAAGTTCAACATCGCCTTTTTGTATTGTAAATGTTCACGGCTACGTACAGTGGTTCTGACTAGAGCAATCAAACAGTAATAACACGTCAATTGCTCATTTGTATGCCACACTGATTTGCATATATATCATCGATTTGGCTATACCTACCTTACGAAGTATCTTTCGACAAGGTTTAGCGGACTGCTAGACTGGTACCTATGATGTCAATATTTGATAAATAGCAACGAGGTTCAGCCATATGTAAACACTTACTACACTATATTCTAATCCATGAGTTTTGTGTTTTCCTATTTGGCAATATACACAATTCATTTAGCATTTTAATAAACCCGTCAATTTTTTTACTTACCACAGCTAACCACGCTGAAATGTCTCACAGCGATCCATAACACTAGTCTACGTGTTAAATAAAGTAAATACCCTAGACAACAGAACTGACATACACACTAAAACAGTCATAAAATATCACTAGTTTATGCTCCTTCGTTTTTCTGCTTGTCTTCGTTCCAGTTATATCTTCTTAGAAAACACTGTCACAATGCACTCAATATGACGTCGAACGTTTGGACACAGTAGAAATTTACAAACAATTACTAAAATCGCAATCTGAACTACAAGTGTGTGAATCACTTATATCTTAGGATTGCTTCTATTTGTGCTTATTATGTGCATGTCCATATTGCATGTTTTCTCTTCGAAATTCTTTCACTCAATATACATCATCATGATCATGCTTGTACACTGGCATGAAATCTGTACAGTTTTGTAATATATTTATCCATCTATAGACTTTATCAATTCAGTGATTTGTATTATGTCAATGTAGACTATAGCAAAATTAAGAACTCATAATTCTAATTAAATAAACAAAAACAAACGAGAATCGTGTACTTATATTAAGTTCATCTGACAAATAAATCTGATAAGATTTTTCTAACTGAACATTCTGTCGAATTCTAAAGTAACATGGATTCATATGTATTACACGTATTTTACTGATTTCACTAAAATGTTGATTTGATCATTGTGATTAAAATGTGAACAATTTGAAAACTTGTAAGTTATAAATGTGTTTCAATTGATAGCCTTATTATGACACTACCACAGTTGTTACCGAAATTCACTGTCAACAGAACATTCTTGCTTATGCCTCTCATTGAACTCACTGTATGTAGTTGAATACTGATGATAGTGCATCTCTCTGTAGCGTCATTTTGTCATGGGATTGTTTAATGTTTGATTTCTTATTCAAACTGAATTTGAATTAATGCCAGTTACTCGTTTTTGTCTGCATCAACCTTATTTGATGAATTCATCTAGTGTGTGTATTATATTAGTATACACTAACAAGTTGTATGGTGTTATTGTATGCGCGAATCCTGTTATGTTTGAAATGAATATTGTCCCATAATGAACAGACACCCTAAGAGTTAGCGATTCAGTTCACTGTGTGATTATCATTCGGTACTCAATCAAGTAAGCATTATTGCATTATTGGACTGAGTATGGAAGTCATCCGTATTGGTATCTGCATAATTGAACCAGATCATTGCTTATATAAGATAATTACTTAGGTTATTATATGTTAATATGTACAATTATACATCTGCTAAATTTGGATGTAAACCACCTCATTTTAATGTTGTCAGGTGTGATATCGAAAAACAAATAATATATCATTTTTGATAAAATTGACATCATCACTCCAAAATTTATTTGTTAAAACTATATTTGGATGATAAGCCTACAGATTCCATTGCATGATCGGTTGTAACAAGCAGCACAATTATTTCAATATGCAGCTTTTATAATAACTAAATTGAATTCACGGACTCCTGATTCATGGAAAACGTAGATATATTATTAGGCGTTTGTTGTACAGATAATTAATTGGTTGATGGTCAATTTATTTTTGCTTAGCATAGCATTGAAAGACATTTTGCAGTTAATAACAACAACAATTCGGGCTTATCATTACCTGATGTCATGTGTCCACTGCAGCGGTTCAAAGACATTTTTCTACACAACAAATATAAGCTAACCTGTGAGCCATGCATTTCTGTATTGTGATTGCATTCTCATTCTCATGAGCGCTTCGTGCTGTTACTTTTTCAAACCTTTGTACTTGAGATTGTCTGTGTGTCTGTTTGCCAATCTAACTATTTTCTTCATCACATCGACTATTTGCACTACGATAAACATAACAAACGCTCTCTACTTGAGCACGACTAATCGAGTCATAGCTAGCTGCGAACTATCGCTAGCTTCAGATAATGCGCATCAGGATCGCCTCTATCTTTCTTTTTGTTTAAGTTTGTTAAAGACGTTTTTCTTTTCAAATTTTTACCTTTTGGATTTGACAGACAGATGATGTTCGTTCATATACGTAAATCATACATATAGTATTTATATTTAACCGAACTAGCTATCCTAATTGCAATGCGATAACAGAAAACAACACAGTCAATTTTACTTCATGCATTTAATATAAGAACTAAAATCTTCTCGAATTACATTGAATGTTGAAATGTACAAGTGGAAAGTTGAATTTAGAATGGCGTATTCTGTTAATTTTCTAATAGTTCATTCTTTTCTGAATGTTTTCAGGAAACGTAAATGTAGTAGACTGAATTTGTGAATAAAACTAGGTTTTATCAGTGACAATTTCAAATCTTATTGACTAAGAAAATCTACCAGAAATTCAGTACAATAGAAAGTTGTAATTTACTGAGTCTTCATAACATACAAATAGCTCCTAATTAGGCTTAATTGTTGAAGAATAATTGATTTATTTATGCAAACCTCTAGGTATATCACTCTGTTTCAGATTGTTAAGGTGAAACAACCAATGATTACCAAAACGTTTGAGACTGAATTACGTATTTCACTTAATGGAGATGTTAGCTAATTTGATAGGAACTATTATGTATTTTTGGTTTAAGTTGATCTGTTGAGTTTGTTAACAACGTGACAAATTTTCACTGGTCATGTGGATTAAAAGGAAATGACTTATATGTGGACAAATGACTAGAAGCTACTAATAAAGTAATCACAAAATATAAAATTTCTACATAGATAATTTGTTTAGTTATTAACACATATTAGCACAACCAGATCACTACACAAGTAGATACAGGTGTAAGACACAGAGAATTTACTGATTGTTGCAATGAGTCGCATCAAATGTCCCAGTTAGTAGATTTGAACTAACGATCTGCTACTGGCTCATAAACTAGGAAACAATAGGTAGACGTGAATGTAATTGGTAACATAATAATAATTTTACATAAGAATGTATCATATTCAATAATTAAGGGAGTCTACATTAACAGAATACCCTGCAATAAATATCATACTTCATTTTAGTTTTTGGCAGTAAAACGGCAACGCGAAGTTTTCTGCAATAAACACTGACATTTATGGCCGAATATGAAATCGAATTCAGATTTCAAACATCTGCATCTAGTATAATTTATGAACAGATCAAATATAGAGGAGTTGATAAATTTGACAATTTTACACGAAATGATGAATCTACAATATTTTAAAAGAAATTGTATTTTGTTAGTATTGTCATTGACCACTAATATTTCAAAATAAATATCACGTGACTGTTTAATGAACGCGAAATCTGCTAACACTTCTGTAATATTTCAAATCGCGAATCGTCAAGATAAGTTACTCAATATAAAATGTTCTACTTTCTGAACATTTCATTGCATGCATGACATCCATCGATTTGATCGGTAATTTCAAGTATCAGATAACCATTACTTGAAGTGTACTATTGAATCATGTATCCGATCCGTGTGACTATGTATATAACAATAATTGTAGGGATAATTGTATACAGTAATTAGCATACTTTACGATTAACTAATTCAATGTTCTTATCAAGTTAGTAGAGGGCTGTTTAATTTTGTGAACTCGTACCTACTCATCATGGGTTTGCACTCATTTAAAACGTCCAATTGTTAATTATTCATCAAAACGCTTGACGTAAAGAAAATCTATTTGAGAGTATAATTGTTGTGAAGGCATTCTGCCATGTAGGTTTCTTAGGTTTAACATAAATTTCAATAGGCTAGTTAGACGTGTGCCACAACAGTAATACAAATTATCTACAGTTAGCGTTGGGGGAAACTGTTTCGGGTTTCATCAAATCAGTATAAATGCACAATAATTAAAATTGGCTTACATTGCAAGCAGTATTCAGAATAAATCGTTTATGTGAAGTGGTAGATATATAAACGTAGTTATAGCTCAAATTTATTGTGAATAGGTTTATAAGACAACTACTCACATTGCAACAACCCAATAAAATTAATAAAAGGTCGAATTGTCATCAACATTATGGATTGTTGTATAAGTGATGAGTGAAGATGGATAATGATAAATACAAAATAGATGGGAACACAATCGAAATATACACTAATGATTATGTAAGATAGATAGAAAATTAGTAAACATATGGTATATTGTGAACGCATTTGTTAACTTTGAACCGTCTATACAGAACTGAGACCTTGTTTACATATATCATTATTTAATTTTTGGTAGTTAAGAAGATTACATATGCCTTCACCCAACAAGAGTTCATTAAGTAGTGTTTAGAACTCGGTTAATGAATTGCTGCAGCGAATATGTTTGTGGAGTGTATTTCATAATGTAGGACATCTCACTTAAATGAAGTTTTAACGTAGCTGTGTGCGACATCACTGGATAATGATATTATTTTCCTTACTACACAGCTTGTATATGGTGAATGATGAAGTCGGTAATAATGCTGAAAGTAAGTGGCACTAATAATAATGCGATATGTAAGAGTAAGACTTAATTTCAAACGTCGAAACCAGATGGGTTCTAGCCTTAATATGTCGCATCGTTGGCGATAATTTTGTGTGTCACAATAGCCTTGTAGTCTACAGGTGAATGCCCTTTGATCACTCAATTTTCAGCAGTTTTATGTGTCTACAGTTACTGTAGAGTAGGCATTCTTATTCTATAAAGAAATGAACACACATTTTGTAAAGTAGTATCTTTGAGTTTAAATCGCGAAAGCTTGAATTGCTGCATGCATCGAGAAGTTTATGCAATTGCTACAAATTCAGATACTCGGTTTCTGTATTGTGTCAACTAATTTCCTTATTTCATATATATTAATTACTCACTTGATTGCTATCCATCTATTGCTTGCAGCACTATTATCATTGTGTCATTTTAACAGCCATCTGCTTGATCTTATCATTTCATATAACCTCCTATTTATACTGTGTCACTGCGTACTTTCTACGCACACACACACCATTACAATAACGTTTAGTAATCTAATTTCTACTTTGCGACCTAAGTTATCTGTGTAGTTGTTAATAAGTTACTTGTTTAAATAAGGTTACTTTATACAGAGTTTGCAACATAGATCAGCGAGAATATCACTACAAATGTCGTTAAGCCGCTAAATGTACTAGTCCAACATCACATAAGAAGAAAAGATGGAATTTGAAGCCAGCAGACATGATGGTGCATGGGTAAAGTTCAACATCGCCTTTTTGTATTGTAAATGTTCACGGCTACGTACAGTGGTTCTGACTAGAGCAATCAAACAGTAATAACACGTCAATTGCTCATTTGTATGCCACACTGATTTGCATATATATCATCGATTTGGCTATACCTACCTTACGAAGTATCTTTCGACAAGGTTTAGCGGACTGCTAGACTGGTACCTATGATGTCAATATTTGATAAATAGCAACGAGGTTCAGCCATATGTAAACACTTACTACACTATATTCTAATCCATGAGTTTTGTGTTTTCCTATTTGGCAATATACACAATTCATTTAGCATTTTAATAAACCCGTCAATTTTTTTACTTACCACAGCTAACCACGCTGAAATGTCTCACAGCGATCCATAACACTAGTCTACGTGTTAAATAAAGTAAATACCCTAGACAACAGAACTGACATACACACTAAAACAGTCATAAAATATCACTAGTTTATGCTCCTTCGTTTTTCTGCTTGTCTTCGTTCCAGTTATATCTTCTTAGAAAACACTGTCACAATGCACTCAATATGACGTCGAACGTTTGGACACAGTAGAAATTTACAAACAATTACTAAAATCGCAATCTGAACTACAAGTGTGTGAATCACTTATATCTTAGGATTGCTTCTATTTGTGCTTATTATGTGCATGTCCATATTGCATGTTTTCTCTTCGAAATTCTTTCACTCAATATACATCATCATGATCATGCTTGTACACTGGCATGAAATCTGTACAGTTTTGTAATATATTTATCCATCTATAGACTTTATCAATTCAGTGATTTGTATTATGTCAATGTAGACTATAGCAAAATTAAGAACTCATAATTCTAATTAAATAAACAAAAACAAACGAGAATCGTGTACTTATATTAAGTTCATCTGACAAATAAATCTGATAAGATTTTTCTAACTGAACATTCTGTCGAATTCTAAAGTAACATGGATTCATATGTATTACACGTATTTTACTGATTTCACTAAAATGTTGATTTGATCATTGTGATTAAAATGTGAACAATTTGAAAACTTGTAAGTTATAAATGTGTTTCAATTGATAGCCTTATTATGACACTACCACAGTTGTTACCGAAATTCACTGTCAACAGAACATTCTTGCTTATGCCTCTCATTGAACTCACTGTATGTAGTTGAATACTGATGATAGTGCATCTCTCTGTAGCGTCATTTTGTCATGGGATTGTTTAATGTTTGATTTCTTATTCAAACTGAATTTGAATTAATGCCAGTTACTCGTTTTTGTCTGCATCAACCTTATTTGATGAATTCATCTAGTGTGTGTATTATATTAGTATACACTAACAAGTTGTATGGTGTTATTGTATGCGCGAATCCTGTTATGTTTGAAATGAATATTGTCCCATAATGAACAGACACCCTAAGAGTTAGCGATTCAGTTCACTGTGTGATTATCATTCGGTACTCAATCAAGTAAGCATTATTGCATTATTGGACTGAGTATGGAAGTCATCCGTATTGGTATCTGCATAATTGAACCAGATCATTGCTTATATAAGATAATTACTTAGGTTATTATATGTTAATATGTACAATTATACATCTGCTAAATTTGGATGTAAACCACCTCATTTTAATGTTGTCAGGTGTGATATCGAAAAACAAATAATATATCATTTTTGATAAAATTGACATCATCACTCCAAAATTTATTTGTTAAAACTATATTTGGATGATAAGCCTACAGATTCCATTGCATGATCGGTTGTAACAAGCAGCACAATTATTTCAATATGCAGCTTTTATAATAACTAAATTGAATTCACGGACTCCTGATTCATGGAAAACGTAGATATATTATTAGGCGTTTGTTGTACAGATAATTAATTGGTTGATGGTCAATTTATTTTTGCTTAGCATAGCATTGAAAGACATTTTGCAGTTAATAACAACAACAATTCGGGCTTATTATTACCTGATGTCATGTGTCCACTGCAGCGGTTCAAAGACATTTTTCTACACAACAAATATAAGCTAACCTGTGAGCCATGCATTTCTGTATTGTGATTGCATTCTCATTCTCATGAGCGCTTCGTGCTGTTACTTTTTCAAACCTTTGTACTTGAGATTGTCTGTGTGTCTGTTTGCCAATCTAACTATTTTCTTCATCACATCGACTATTTGCACTACGATAAACATAACAAACGCTCTCTACTTGAGCACGACTAATCGAGTCATAGCTAGCTGCGAACTATCGCTAGCTTCAGATAATGCGCATCAGGATCGCCTCTATCTTTCTTTTTGTTTAAGTTTGTTAAAGACGTTTTTCTTTTCAAATTTTTACCTTTTGGATGGAGAATGTCGTATCCAACCAAGTGTTTGCCGTCACCTTCTCAGAATAATGATATTGATTAACTTAAACAAATTCTTCAAGTGTTAAGTTTACTTGATTTATTACATGCATCTTTATAAATAACTGTTATTGCTTATATCACGAAATAATATCAACATATTGGTGGATAATATTCTTGTTAATTTGAATGAGAGAAAAAGTGAATTTGAGTAGGATGCATCTTGTCTGTATAATTTTGTCGAGTTATTCACTTGATCGTATGCTGCTTCAATCGTGTGATCGGGTTGATCAAAAATGTCGTGTAATAAACAAGGCCTGTTGTAATTGGCAGAATAAGGCAGTGCTTCTACTCTGTGAATGATACGTACACAATATCATAATTGCGTGAAGTTCTGTGAATATGGTGATAAGTTACAGTGAAAATTCATTTACATGTTTAGTCGCATTGTAATTATTGGGATGTGATTAGTCTGAAATCAATTCAGTAATGATCAGTATGACTGGATGATAAAAGCAAATGATTAAAATATCACAGTAATAATTCGGCACTTATAAGCAAGGAAACTTCAGTTGCATTCCCCTACAGCCAACTCAAGTGATACTTGCTTGCAGAATTTGCTTAGCTATTGATTTGTAATGAGACAAATTGTTATCACTGTATCTTGACCAGAAACAGCAACAGTAAATATGAACATATTCGAGTGTAAAATTACAATCATAACACGACATTCAATATGAGAGAGGTTGTGCAATATGTTGAGAATGATGTGTCTATAACATTTCTTTAGACGATCGAACCAGCCACATACGTATGAGGATCACAAAGTTAACTGTTCTCATCCTTCTTAGCTTGGACGTTGTTGTGAATAACTCGTGATGGAGGTTGTAGACTTCACTTTGACGTCAAGCCAATTTTAAATGTCGATTTGTTGGATGCGTGTCAAGAAATCTACGCATGAGGAGGTGTCAGCAACTACCTAGTTTATTCTAGGTGGCTGATTTGCCCTATTTCAATTTAATTAATTGCTTATATGTAATATGAAACCGATCTTGGTCAACTATTTAATGCGTCATGCTAACCAGTATAGTATGGTATCCACGATATCCGACATTTGATACTTAATCAATAGACACATGTATATTGACGTATTGGATCGCGATTGTTTCACGTATCATCATTCATATTGTCGAAGTAGTTGCAAACTTTCATAGATAAGTTTTTCCATAATACTTCAATTTAGACAAACCCCGTAATAATTTACGATGCAGTAGCATGTGACTGCATACAGAAAACAATATTGTGTTTGTAGGGCACATTGTGTTAACTATTAATGCATTTTCTTCAAATGCAATGTGCAAATTCTCTGTATAAGCTGAGATGTTAATACATATGGAATAAATTCTAAGATTGCGTTCAACCAAAAATTGATGTTCGTTACTATTCGGACTATAATCAGATGTTGATTGGTTTTGTATTTTACTAATTTGAAAGTTTTGCAATGAAACATCTGGTGTGTTATACATCAGGTACATGTGAGTAATATTGATGACGTATATGAGTCAGTAATTATTAACACTTCAAAGAATCGCTTCTTAATAAAGAATCGGACACTACTATTTTCCAAAATATTCTTGTAGTAGGGTAATATAGTAAAAGTGTAAATATTTGTGATTAGCATCAATGCGTTAATGATCAGGTCACAATTCAGTAAATGCACATGTGTATTATTCACAAAATGTTTAGCGAATACAGTTTAAAGTGAACTTGTGACATTGAAAACATGAGACAGCGGAGATTGTGACCTACAATCACCTTTCGCACAATATTAGTATCATTGTATTTTTCAAAATACCGTAGAAATGATCGTTTTCCACCATGACCGAGTTTTCAATCAGGCATATTTCTCGATCACTTATATAATAATTAACGTTATCAAGCATTCAGAGTTAAAGTGGAAACTCTGAAAAGTATATCAAGTGAGTACACTTGAAACGTGGAACGTGATTGTCGTCAACTTAAGGGCTCTCAAACAACTTCTGTGAATCACTGATTTATTACTGAAATCAAGATATTGCTCTGTCATTCTAACATTTTGTTTCATAAGTTTCGGCTTTGCTCTTACATACCAAATACTGGGTCTTCGCAATATAGGAGTTTCAAATACTATATACACAGGCCAAACTATTATGCTAAATTTCGTTACATTCATTGACAAGAGCAGATATGTTATTATACTTGCTAATGCTTGCTACCAAACTCACCTAATATGAGCTGCGTAACATCACGCAGAAAGGCTTGTTGATTGACATTGTTGAAAATTGTTTGGTCAAATTGTCGTGACTTGTTGCACAACCGTATTTCTTACGTAGAAATGGTTGTGGCGTTCGTAAAACAAACTGACAGACAATATCTTCAGATAAATTACAAAAGATTTCAATTAATATGATACGCGTAACTTGAAAGCTCTATTCGGAATGTCAATCTTATTTATATTACGTTTTAAAAGAAGTCAAAAACGACAAAAAACGCGTCCTAGATTCTGCTTTCCAGCCACAATCCAACGCAAACAATTACAGAATAACAAATGTAATAAATGAAATCAAGAATATGATAAAGTAATATATTCTTCACCTACCAGTGAAAGTGACTATGCACACAACTCTCTATAATTGCATAGGGACAATAAATGCAATTCTGCAATTAATAGAATCTAACAATGATGCAATATAAGTACATACAAGTAATTGTCCGGTCATCGTGTCACTTTGCCAGCAGATAACAGAACTTTATTCTGATGGTTATTTTACTGTCAGTAGAAACATGTATATGTAATTTTGTGTAAACATTTACAATCAAATGTTTGCGTATTTCATGAAAGATTAAATTACAAAAGTGAACATTTCAAGTTTAATTTTACTGATTCTACTTGTCGTTCAGGATTTTGTTGATTAAGTTGATTATGACCAGGCTTTACATATAATGCGATTCACAATTTCACTACACATATCTCTGCATGAGCTTAACGCCATGCTGTATAAACAGGACATAATTTCAGCGTGATAGATAGGTTGGTTCAGCTTTTCGATTTGTTGTCAAGCAAAACGAACATAGCAAACTTTGATTGAACCTTCAATCCATAAACCATTAACTGAATGCATTCGAACAGAGTATTCTCATTTTAGACAACCAAAGCCCTGATTCACTTTTCATACTGCGTTAATTCTGTTGTGTTCATTGTGTAAGTTTCATTGCTACATATATGAACCACAAAAAATACTTCAGTGAAACGTCTAGTGTTTATTGATTGCTACGAAATTTAAAAAAAATTTGGAAATTATTAATTTGTAAAAAGTGTTAGCGCAGACTTAGTAAACAAAAGTGGACAGTTGAATGAGATTGAATACAATAGAACATTGAGACAGAAATCTGTTATCACTTTCATTCATCTCTTGGCCTGCCCACCTGACTGTCTCACAAGTATAATGTTTTGACAATAATATAAACAATACTAGACAGTGAGGTGAATTGGCTAACAGACTGATCAAATGATAATATATTTCTGTCTAGAGTTTACAATGCGCAAAGACAATGGTGCTTAGACTCTGTGTTTCTTTATTTCACTATCATCGTAACGTATTCTCTGATTATGTAGTTTCATCTAATAGGCATTAAAAGTGACAACTCGTCTGAATTGTCATCGCAGATCATAAGTTCCTTTGACTGACAGACTTATGATTAAATTCAATAGCTGAATAATACACATAGTAATTTAATGTGAGATTCGTGTAAACTTACATGTTTTACTTTCAACCTGATTTATACACTAATTGCTTTGAGTGAAAAAGAATAATACATTATTTATTTCAATTTAGTGAAAACAATGAAATATTTAATGTGGTAGTTATTCAGTGATTCAAAATGTTGTGAAACTGGTGTTGAGAAAAATTTTTAATGCCTTTCATGTCAGGCAAGATGGTATTTCTGAAACTGTCAGTAATTTCAATGAATGCTAATGCTATGGCGACAAACATTGTTATGGCTCATGTGTACCATCAATAAATGGATATGATTTTGTGCATGCAAAGTTACAATAACAAACGCGATTGATTACCTAGCTAGTTTCTCTATGTAATATATATCTAATCGATCCCAGATTAGAATAAGAAGGGCAAAAGCCGATAAATCAAACAGAAAAGCCATGCTATATTTCAGCCATTTCTTTGTATATACACAAAACCAGTGTACACAACCAAATAACTGTAGTTCATAAATAAAGGCTAATATACAAACAGTAAATATGTTAAACAGGAGGTCGGAGCAAAATATACATAACGATGAAAGGAATAATATACTTATATCACACACAACTAAAACAAATGAAGTGTTTTGCTAAGACATTGTTCGAAAAATCAGTCATTTTTCTGTTAGTCGCCACACATAACAGTCAATATGATTATACCAATTACATAGAAACCACCACAGTAGCTTCGCAATCATAAATATAATAATCGTTGACTTCTGAGATTAGAATAACTAGTATTCTGAAGTTATACTGTCGTGACATATCAAGCCTGGCCAAACAACTTACTTGACGTCTTTCTTAAAACAATGCTCATACACAGGCGAACACCACTACTAAAAATATATGTTTGACTGGTCATCAGTCGTCGTTGCTTGGACAGTGAGTTTAGGATTTTTAAGCTTGAATGTCATCTTTAGACCAGATTTCATTATATTTGATTACGTTTGTTACTTTAGGATGTTCTTGAAATTTAAGTAAGTAATAATTACTAGTGGAGTTCAAACTTGTAAGAAGGGCAATGTTTATACTAATTTTATTGTTTGATCATTGTGTGATATCACAAATTCATGGAAGTGAGAATTCCGTCTTTCGATACTTGATCAGTAGTACAGAAGATTAGACGTCTGGCATCCTAGAGCCGATAGGGCGATTTCAAGGATACAAACTGATGAAAAGTCACATAATAGGACGAGACTGCTTTCCAGTATCCGCTGGTTAACAACGGTATCCTTCCAATAGAAATAAGTTTGAATTACATTTCCAGCACTTGACTCACTTAGATACCAAAACATCCAAACACTGTTGCAACTATTAAGAGAACTGGATTATAGTGCAACTGGAATTTCGCGTCACAAATTATTTCAGGTTGCTTCAGTTATTACATGACCAGACGAAACATCCCAGTTTCCCATCAACCTAATATATCTTGAGAATGTCTGCGATTGTCCAAGTTGTTATTTTTACTATCATTACAATTATTATTATCATTACTTCACAGAATACTGGTTATAACTCAGACATTCAGTGTTCATGCACTGCTGTCTGATTTCTGTTGGATATGTAATATATGAGTCAATTCAGATTACTAACACCTACTCATATCAAAGCTGTCCATGATGCACATAAAATAAACAACATACTTTCACGCAATCTTAAACATGACGTTAATCACGGTTCTCTAATTAACCATTTTCGACACTGAATCTACCGAACCAATTAAATTAACGAGATACGTTTCACATATATTATGCTACTACGAAAGAAAAAGTTTGTTTCAAATTGTGTGGAAATGAAACTGGAATTATATGTACTGGTAGCAGTTACTGTTGGTTACTAAAATAACTAAATTAGTGAATGAATTTGATTTTTACTAATGTATTTTATTATTCAAGATGACAATAAACACACTGGAATGTCGGTTTCAACTTACTTATAACAAGAAGCAAACAAATTCCCACGCAAACTGGTATTAAAGATGTTCACTGTCTGGATTCATTTTTTTATGGTTTCTATTCTCTATCACAAAATGATAATACATTTTAAAGCTAAACTTATTTCCATGTAATTATGTTCAGCCTCTAATCACTTGTATTTTTTCATAAATAATGTACAAATAGTCATCTAAAATCTCAGCGATCTAACTTGTCTACTGGAAATCTCAACAACGTTTCACGAACTGCATATCATTAGATTGTTCTTGATGATTCAGAAAACTCAAATAGTTATTCTACAATGATCCAGTAGCCAGATAACAGCCACCACTAAAAAAGCTAAAGTATGAAACTAGCTATTTTAGAGGATATCACACTTGTCACAAATATTAACATAGCTAAGCCGAGTTCCAAACATTCAACGTTTTATTTGATTTTGACATTGGCTTACGAGTTAACATTAAGTTCAGGGAAAGTGCAACTTTCATTCTGCAAAAATTTAAACAACTAATATGCTTCATGTTCGAGTAGTTTTACATAAGGTTAGTCAAGCTGAGACTATTGAGGGCATATATACATTCTCTTTTGAAATAATCACACCCAACCTGTTTACTGCTGTCTACTTTCAAACGTTAGTAATCTCCGAACAGTACTATTGACTGGAGATGGATAACCAGACCATTTTTAATTGGATTGTAGTAGCTCAAACCCTACTGTGTTAATGATGTATCAATTTATGTAAATCAGTGGGACTGCCATCAATAAATTCACACGTGCAGCAACACTGCACGATTGTTTACCATATGACAATTATAAATCGATAATTGTAACTTGTTATATGTAGACCGAAATATATATTTGAAAATCTAAACTGCACTTACAACACTATCTTGGTAAATCTAGGCAGATAAACCACATGATGATTATTGAGTGCTAAGATGTGTTTCGATTAATTCTAAGTGCTCAGCACGTATTTTCACGCAACTTCAATTATGGAAATGGCATTTACAGGGTTTCCGAAAAATTGCTATTTAAACAGTAGCCCTATTCAATAGAGACGTAGGGCTATTTGTTTTATATGAATGTTATTCACACAAATCATCAACCTCTTATCACATGATGTTAAATAAAGTGATGAAATAAAATTTGTTTGCTTATATTGAATTTTTAAATTAAATGAAATACATGAACTAGTATTACTACAATCAATTTTAAATTATGCAAAATAATAGAAAACATGAATTTATTAAGAATCATTTTGAGTATTTAAGTGTTCAACTCTAAAGTCTTCTATAACGTTCCGCATCTACTTGACTTTCTTTTAATCCATAGAAATTGTGTTCATTTGAATGTTAGAAAAAGTGCATGTTTTCGTATATGGAAAGAACAAAGGTTAATATTAACGACAAATTCATAAACAATACACTAAAATGCCTCTAGAAATTCAGTGCTGAGTTGCCAATATATACACAGAACACTCTAATATATACTCATGCACTAAAAAGCATATGACTTAGTTGTACAGACGTTTATTTATAAAACCATATATAAGATAGCAATGTAACTAACTACAGAGTGTAATTCTGACGATCGATAATTTACTGCATTCCGACACGTTGTACATCAATGTACTTATTTTAGTAGATGAAAATATCAGCTTATTTAACAGAAATGAACGTGTATCACATGTTTACGTTAATTGGTTTAACATATTAATATCATGATAAATTTTGAATAATCATCTGCATTTGAGAAGTTAACGTACCTGTAGGTGAGTGAGAATCAACTATAATATTAATCACAATAAATGGCATCTGTGCCAAATTAGTTTGTCTAATTTGTAGTATCTGCGAAACTAACTTCGTTCTGTACAAAACTCAATCAAATTTGATTATCAAAATGATAAATGATGAAGTAACGATACAAAGATGACTATTTTCTGTTATAAATGCAACGAGTGAATATTAAATAAGAGAAACTACAAACAATAATCTTCAGCAAAAAGAATGTATTGTACAAACAAGGCAACTAGATTGGGACAAATATTCAAACCACCATGATTACATCCGTCTGTCTGTTGTAACCCTTGCTAAATCACATGCTAAGAGTATGTCACAGAATTATTTCATTAAGGTAAAATAACATAATTTTAAAATGGTCAACTCATAGAAAAAGTATGTCTTCTACATAAGAGTGACATCATTAAATACAAATTTGTCTATCATAGAATTTTGTACCTAAATGGGTTGTCAACAATGCATGATCTGTTTGGCAAACATTGATACACTTTCGTCAACAATCTATTTAAACTACACAGAAAATTTGTTGAATTTCCACGTTATACGCCAATATTTTAAAATTAATGAATAAAGAATTTGTTAATCGCAACTCACATAAAAGTGAAAGCATATAGACTGTGAAAAAATATTGTTTAACAAAATTGAAAGGGTGTGTCATGTAAATTAAAAAAAATTTACTAAATCAATTTGAGCAAAATTCAAATATCCTGTGATAAATAAGTTGCTAATAAACGTGTCTTCAACAATTCGTCTCTAATCGCAAAGGATGTTTTCCACTAACCTGCAAAATAATGTTACACGAATTCATGGAATCCTGTAACTACTAAACAGAATACAGGTCATCACTTCCTACACTTATTCCATTTGATATAAAACGCATCATCTGTAAACATTATAATATCTTTGCGAAGTATTAATGTCATTAAATAACTACCGATTAATTTTAATAAGAAAAAAACTTACCGAAAATTGACAAAAAGCCTTCTATTTAAGGTAAACATCAAATGTGAATAAATATCACGATTTAATCAGAAATAATGCACAAAATAAAAATTGATTAAATTAGAACATTTTCCACATACATTTTAAACACTAATTTGTACACAATACAAAGTTGTTTCGCATCAATTTCAAAGTTACTTAACCGCATTAAGGATAAATATGTTTTAAGCTTTATTCTTTCATTCTTGTTTTCATGATTTAGTGCATATTATATGATATTCTTACTATGTCCTGAGTCTACGTTAGTTACTATTTGTTTTGATTTCCTTTAACGTCAACATATAAATCCCCATAATCTAAACAAATAACAGCCAATTATAGAATATATGCGTCAAAATGGTGAAATTTCTAAGTGATGTATAAAGCACTTACGATGTACTTTGGGCACCGAATTGTCACCTGATAATTATGTATAAAATTATATTGAAATCACCAGTGTTCACAAATACACATATACATAATAAATCACGAACATAATAAAAATACTTGATTACTTGAAGCCATCTATGACTTTGCCATATGAATCATTTTGTCACGTTAAACAAGTTTAAATGATATTATCTATTTTGAATATTTGATTTGTTGGCATGTTCTTTGCCCAAAACAATGATCATTGAAGGTTTGACTATAGTCAAGAGTCTATCATTATGCTTCAACCATAAGTGCATATTGATAAACACAGAAATTAGTGGAAGCTGGAAATATCCTCGTTCAAATTGCAATCACCTGATATAATTCAAATCATGCTCCTTATTAAATTTCTACTATTTACACTTGTCTATGGTATGAGATTACACACTAAACATCAGAGACCAATCGTATCAACAGAAGACGTTTATAATTTCATTATGATAAGACATAAGCAGATTGCGCTTTCTAAACAGTACAAAAATTATGGGAATAGAACGGATTGCAATAATTTTTTTAATTAGACAGCATTTGAAATAATCGCAGGTGTTTGAATAGATCTACGCAATGTCGTCGTACAACCACCTTAAACTTCGCTAGAAGTTGATCAGTGATCATGCAGCTGTGATATTTTGTAGCTGTTAACAATATTAAATACTTTCTTAAATAATAACTAAAATTGAAAATTTATGCGGTTGCATGTTGAGTTCTAAACACTGTTAACACGTTAAAATTGCAGTATTGAATTCTTCTTTCATCATATCAGCTACATACAGACTAGATAAATTCATGCCAAGATCTGTTAGACTTAAATTCATATTGTCATGTACATGGAAAGAAGACGAAATTCGAATGGTGCGTTTTGTGATATTTATTATCAACTCGTCTGCTTATCTTTGTAAAACTGGTTTTATGGACCAGAGAGCAGTGCGTTTCAGGATTCGGTAAACATAGTCAGTGTGCTGTCTAAGTAATATAGTTCACAGCAGTTAAAAAATAAAGTGTAGTTAAATGTCAAAGTATATAACATTCACTAATAAGACTAGAATATTTTTCATCAGATGACGAATCTTTAATATTTTGCAAAAAGTTATATTCTGTTGAAATAGTAATAAGCTTTCAGCATGTCAAATGATATCATGTTATTGAAAATCAAATAAAAACTCTATTAACACTTATGTGTATTACAAACATAGGTAATCAAGTCAATAAGAGTTTAACACGCTTACTAGTTGCATTACCGACATGACTGTCAGACACATCTGAAATGTAAATGAATCCTCCTAGTTATGAATACATTTTTATATGAAGTATTCGGGGTGCAACTATTTGAATCTTTAAAATATAGTCTTGTTTACAAATAAAACAGAAATTCAACATGCAGATTGTTAACAGTACTCAATTAAAGTCAGCAATAGCTAATTTGTAGGTCTAAGTGTGAGGAATTAATCAGTGAATTTTAACTATATCGGGCATGTTGCATTTATTTTCTACTTACAATGTCTGAACTGTCTTAGTTAAATATTTCGTTCGGTACTGACTTAGTGGACAACGGAATAAGTAGTTGTTTTTGAAATTATCACGCATGGACTTCATCTTTAGGTTATCTTTTGTATATGTCAATTAATTAGATAGAGGGTTAATAGTTGTAACTTTATAACAAGTAAGTTGAATAGACATGTGTTTAAATCAGTGATGATCATATATTATATTTGGTACTGACTCAGTGAGCGAAAGAATGAGTAGTTGTCCTCATAATTCTTACGCGTGCACTTTAGGTAAATTTCTGCATTTGTCTATTTTTTTCAGAAGGATAATTCACAGTTGTACGTTATTGCAAGTAAGTTGAATAGACACGTGTCTTAAACAGTGATAATAAAATTTGTCGAAAAAGTTTGAAGCCATCTCAATGGTGTTTAATCTACTTGACATTAATACAATTGGTAAGGCTTACCAATTTACATGTGTAGAATTCACGTGATTTGTTTTATACACTCTGATAATAAACACTTACCCATAAATACCATATAATGTTCTTCAAGTATTAACTTACTCATTGATATCACTGTTGTAATGATCACTAGTAGAAGAAAATAAGTGTAAGGGAGATTCATTTTGTCCTGATAATTTTCTGTAGTTGTTCAGTGGTTTTTATACCGTCTCACTCGTGTATTATAGCCAATCAATAAAACTGTGAATTTAACGTATT